>CM036755.1:18234316-18654316 GCA_020796225.1 Arion vulgaris | reverse complement strand
GACATAAAACTATCAATACTGGGCATAGGGGCTACCAATACTGGACATAGAGCTACCAATACTGGACATAGAGCTACCAATACTGGACATAGAGCTACCAATACTGGACATAGAACTACCAATACTGGACATAGAACTACCAATACGTGAAATAGAACTACCCAGGAGCGGCTCGTCATTAGGGTCAAGTGGTGGCCCACCAAAATAATTGAGTAACCTGTACTTATTGTTTTAGACATTATTTGTTCATAATTATTACTTTCAACGAGATACTGATTAGCTATGAAAGTTGGTATATAACGCTAAAATATCATACACAGTCTGAAATTTGAAATTCATAATTTTTTCCCCCTAATAAGTATACGCCCTGGTCATTAGGGGCCAGTAAGAACTGGTCCTACCAAACCAAAAAGAATTAACGTGTACTTATTATTTTAGAAATTATTTTTTCGTAATTATTACTTTAACTTGACACTGATTAGCTTTGAAAGTTGAATATATAACACTAAAATCTAATATTATATCAGAATAATATAACAACCCTGTTATTTATATAATATCTCCTTATTAAAAACATTATATTTACTAAAGCTTCATTTAGCCTTTTAATAATTCAAGCATTGTGTCGTCACTATTTCTGGAGCTAGTTTAAAGTTCCCTACATAAGATTTAACATTGCGACCTCTTACCTTTGATCGATATTGCAATGATAATTGCCAAAACAGTCATTTTCATTCAGCCGGAAGATATATTCATTCTTACGCAGCCAAACTACTTCCCAGATAAACGAGGACTCTAGCTCAAATAGTCCGTTTAATTATCCATTGAATCCCCAATTTTATATAAAAATAGTATACAATTATAAAAATAATAGTAATAAATAACACACCTTCTTATAATAAGATTAGTTTTATGGAATTATCCCTTGCATTAATACATCTTGTCTACAGCAATAAATACGACCACATTCGTGACCTTTGAGCTTGGTTCCCATGTATGTCCTTTATCCGTTAACTCTGACCTGTCTACTGACGTCACTTGATCTAGTTTAGCTAGTTAAATATTTAATTGACTTTGATTTTATATTATTTAATAGCCAACTCTCTTCAATATCAAGCTGTTACAGAACATAGCTTTTGTTTTTTCTAAAAGGGTAATGGATCTTCTTCTTCTTTTTTCGAATTTCTTCAGGGCCAATTTTATCATTCTTTTTGTGACATATAATTGGTCCTTTGACAAGAACGGAGTGATCTACGTTGGGTCGATTATGCGTCCATGGTGACTAGGCCCGCCCACCCGGGTTTCAGTCAGCTTTTATTTACTAGGTGAGCTTTCCTAGGTAATGGGGTCTAAGGCGCATAAGGACAACGTCGCACCAGGATTAGTGAGCTGGCACTAACCAAGATCCTACCCCACCTCCACGTGGTGACCCTGAAAACAGACACCGGTTCCTGTCTGGCTAGCAGGTAGGATCGAGGAGAGCTCTATAAGAGTGATGCAACGCAGCTACATTGATGAGATCCTCTCTCAACACAGACGAGCAGAATCCAGGTGACATAATGCACATCTCTCCGGCCATGGGAAAAGCTGAACAAATAAATATAAAGGGATGAAGGGTGCATCCAGAGAATAGACTGGACCCATATGGGGCGAAACTCGGAGCCACAAGGTAGGAGCTCGAATTGAGTTGCGTGTCATGACAGTCTCGAGGCATAGTAAGTGGAGCACGGTGAGAAAACAGATAAACACAGTGAGCAGGCACCAAAGTAGAGCGAACACGCATACGGACGATACACAGGGGAGCCCAACGGTGGGGACAGACAAGCACGGTGCTGATGATAGAGCGTCCTAAAGACGTGGCAAATGTAGGGTGAGGGACTCCCAATTGGTCTGAAAACTGGAACGCCTAGCGGGAAGGCTTGAATCCAGTGCAAAAGTTCCTACAGAATGGTGATAAACTATGCACTGTCACAGTGAGATAGAAATGGGTAACGTATCGCCCAGTAGAACAAATGGAGCACAAGTGACGGGGGAAAAAGGGACGGGCCCAGTCGGTGGACGAGGGCACAAGCAGAAATGGGCGAATGGGCACCAAAAAGAAACGCGAGGTGCGAGCCTCGAAGATGGGGTCTCCATCCAGAGAGCAATAACTGCATTCCCTCGTAGATAACTACTACTGCCATGTAGTTGATTGGGGACAATCAAAGTCTAGTGGAACAAACCGTACACAAAACTGGAGGCAGGCAAACCAAGCAGTTAAAAAAAAGACTGGTAAACTGGGCAGATGACGCTCAACAGCCCGGGAGGGAAGATTGTTAAAGCATAGCTACCCTATAAGAAAATAGCAACCTGCTGTCTTGCAAGTCGGCTGGGGACAGCCCGAGGCGACGGAGAGCGAACCCAGTAAACGCTGGCTAAAGCCGGACACATCGCCGAAGGATAAGCAACGGAGCTAAAATGGCGCTAAGATGTGACGAAATACAACATGCTAAGATGCATGAATTAGATTTCCACATGAAGCAGAATTTATGAGGGAAAACTGGTACATCAGTCTAAGCGGTGATCGCCCCGATCAGGGGAGAAATAAAGAGAGAGAGAGAGAGAGAGAGAGAGAGAGAGAGAGAGAGGGAGAAAAGGGTAATACTTCCCGGAATAGACAAGAAATAGTAAATACTCCAAAAACCTCAATTTTGCTAAATTTTTATGGGCCCCACCAAAAAATGATCACGAGTCACTACTGGAACTACAATACTGGACATAGAACTACCAATACTGGACATAGAACTACCAATACTGGACATAGAACTACCAATACTGGACATAGAACTACCAATACTGGGCATAGAACTACCAATACTGGACATAGAACTACCAATATTGGACATAGAACTACCAATATTGGACATAAAACTACCAATACTGGACATAGAACTACCAATACTGGACATAGAACTACCAATACTGGACATAGAACTACCAATACTGACACTAGAACTACCAATACTGGACATAGAACTACCAATACTGGGCATAGAACTACCAATACTGGACATAGAACTACCAATACTGGGCATAGAACTACCAATACTGGACATAGAACTACCAATACTGGACATAGAACTACCAATACTGGACATAGAACTACCAATACTGGACATAGAACTACCAATATTGGACATAGAACTACCAATACTGGACATAGAACTACCAATACTGGACATAGAACTACCAATACTGGACATAGAACTACCAATATTGAGAACTACTACATAGAACTACCAATACTGGACATAGAACTACCAATACTGGACATAGAACTACCAATACTGGACATAGAACCCACCAATACTGGACATAGAACTACCAATACTGGACATAGAACTACCAATACTGGACATAGAACTACCAATACTGGACATAGAACTACCAATACTGGACATAGAACTACCAATACTGGACATAGAACTACCAATACTGGACATAGAACTACCAATACTGGACATAGAACTACCAATACTGGACATAGAACTACCAATACTGGACATAGAACTACCAATACTGGACATAGAACTACCAATACTGGAACAGAACACCAATATTGACACTAGAACTACCAATATCTGGGCATAGAACTCACCAATACTGACATAGAACTACCAATACTGGACATAGAACTACCAATACTGGACATAGAACTACCAATATTGGACATAGAACTACCATACTGGACCTAGAACTACCAATACTGGACATAGAACTACCAATATTGGACATAGAACTACCAATATTGGACATAGAACCCAATACTGGACATAGAACTACCAATACTGACATAGAACTACCAATACTGACATAGAACCACCAATACTGACACTAGAACTACCAATACTGGACATAGAACTACCAATACTGACATAGAACTACCAATACTGGACCCTAGAACTACCAATACTGGACATAGAACTACCAATACTGGACATAGAACTACCAATACTGGACATAGAACTACCAATATTGGACATAGAACTACCAATATTGGACATAGAACTACCAATACTTGACATAGAACTACCAATACTGGACATAGAACTACCAATACTGGACATAGAACTACCAATACTGGACATAGAACTACCAATACTGGGCATAGAACTACCAATACTGGACATGAACACCAATACTGGACATAGAACTACCCAAAACTGGACATAGAACTACCAATACTGGACATAGAACTACCAATACTGGACATAGAACTACCAATACTGGACATAGAACTACCAATACTGGACATAGAACTACCAATACTGGACATAGAACTACCAATACTGGACATAGAACTACCAATACTGGGCATAGAACTACCAATACTGGACATAGAACTACCAATACTGGACATAGAACTACCAATACTGGACATAGAACTACCAATACTGGACATAGAACTACCAATACTGGACATAGAACTACCAATACTGGACATAGAACTACCAATACTGGACATAGAACTACCAATACTGGACATAGAACTACCAATACTGGACATAGAACTACCAATACTGGACATAGAACTACCAATACTGGACATAGAACTACCAATACTGGACATAGAACTACCAATACTGGACATAGAACTACCAATACTGGACATAGAACTACCAATACTGGACATAGAACTACCAATACTGGACATAGAACTACCAATACTGGACATAGAACTACCAATACTGGACATAGAACTACCAATACTGGGCATAGAACTACCAATATTGGACATAGAACTACCAATACTGGACATAGAACTACCAATACTGGACATAGAACTACCAATACTGGACATAGAACTACCAATACTGGACATAGAACTACCAATACTGGACATAGAACTACCAATACTGGACATAGAACTACCAATATTGGACATAGAACTACCAATATTGGACATAGAACTACCAATACTGGACATAGAACTACCAATACTGGACATAGAACTACCAATACTGGGCATAGAACTACCAATACTGGACATAGAACTACCAATACTGGACATAGAACTACCAATACTGGACATAGAACTACAATACTGACATAGAACTACCAATACTGGACATAGAACTACCAATACTGGACATAGAACTACCAATACTGGGCATAGAACTACCAATACTGGACATAGAACTACCAATACTGGACATAGAACTACCAATACTGGACATAGAACTACCAATACTGGGCATAGAACTACCAATACTGGACATAGAACTACCAATACTGGACATAGAACTACCCAAAATTGGACATAGAACTACCAATATTGGACATAGAACTACCAATACTGGACATAGAACTACCAATACTGGACATAGAACTACCAACGGACATAGAACTACCAATATTGGACATAGAACTACCAATACTGGACATAGAACTACCAATACTGGGCATAGAACTACCAATACTGGACATAGAACTACCAATACTGGACATAGAACTACCAATACTTGACATAGAACTACCAATACTGGACATAGAACTACCAATACTTGACATAGAACTACCAATACTGGACATAGAACTACCAATACTGGACATAGAACTACCAATATTGGACATAGAACTACCAATACATGACATAGAACTACCAATACTGGACATAGAACTACCAATACTCGGCATAGAACTACCAATATTGGACATAGAACTACCAATACTGGACATAGAGCTACCAATACTGGACATAGACTGCCAATACTGGCATAGAACTACCAATATTGACATAGAACTACCAATACTGGGCATAGAACTACCAATACTGGACATAGAACTACCAATACGGACCAGAGCACCAATACTGGACATAGAATATCCAAATACTGGACATAGAACTACAATACTGACAGAACTACCAATACTGACATCAGAACTACCAATACTGACATAGAGTTTCTAAATTGATCCGAGGGACACTCTAAAAATTATTACAAGGTTCGGATATAATTAAGTCATTTCAATATCTGAAGTTTCAAATTTATTTCAATATCGTGAAGTTTCAAGTTTATTTCAATATCGTGAAGTTTCAAGTTTATTTCAATATCGTGAAGTTTCAAGTTTATTTCAATATCGTGAAGTTTAGTTTATTCAATATCGTGAAGTTTCAAGTTTATTTCAATATCGTGAAGTTTAAGTTTATTTCAATATCGTAAGTTCAAGTTTATTTCAATATCGTGAAATTTGAGTTTATTTCAATATCGTGAAGTTTCAAGTTTATTCAATATCGTGAAGTTTAAGTTTATTTCAAATAATCGAGAGTTTCGTTTATTTCAATATCGTGAAGTTTCAAGTTTATTTCAATATCGTGAAGTTTCAAGTTTATTTCAATACGTGAAGTTTCAAGTTTATTTCAGTATGAGATGATGGGTTCCATTATTTGAACCCCTATTACTGACAACTGAAGTTATCGGGGCTGAAGTTGATGCTAAAACGTCACGACTTTGTGTGCCCGTGCGTAAAGGGAAGAATCAACGACTGGGAAACATGCAAGTCAAGGTCTAATCAAAGTTTCTTGGAGAGATGAAGCAGGATCAGGAAATGTTTCTATTAATGTTATTCGGAAGAAGAAAGATGATGTAGGGAGGAATAAGAAAGATGATGGGAGGAATGAAGAAAGATGATGTTGGGAGGAATGAAGAAAGATGATGTGGGGAGGAATGAAGAAAGATGATGTGGGAGGAATGAAGAAAGAGGATGTGGGAGGAATGAAGAAAGAGATGTGGGGAGGAATGAAGAGATGATGTGGGAGGAATGAAGAAAGATGATGGGAGGAATGAGAAAGATGATGGGAGGGGAATGAAGAAAGATGATGTGAGGAATGAAGAAAGATGATGTGGGGAGGAATGAAGAAAGATGATGTGGGAGGAATGAAGAAAGAGGATGTGGGGAGGAATGAAGAAAGATGATGTGGGAGGAATGAAGAAAGATGATGTGGGGAGGAATGAAGAAAGATGATGTGGGAAGGAATGAAGAAAGAGGATGTGGGGAGGAATGAAGAAGAGATGTGGGGAGGAATGAAGAAAGATGATGTGGGGAGGAATGAAAAAAAGAGGATGTGGGGAGGAATGAAGAAAGATGATGTGGGGAGGAATGAAGAAAGATGATGTGGGAAGGAATGAAGAAAGAGGATGTGGGGAGGAATGAAGAAAGAGGATGTGGGGAGGAATGAAGAAAGATGATGTGGGGAGGAATGAAAGAAAGAGATGGGAGGAATGAAGAAAGATGATGTGGGGAGGAATGAAGAAAGATGATGTGGGAGGAATGAAGAAAGATGATGTGGGGAGGAATGAAGAAAGAGGATGTGGGGAGGAATGAAGAAAGATGATGTGGGAGGAATGAAGAAAGATGATTGGGAGGAATGAAAAAAGAGGATGTGGGAGGAATGAAGAAAGAGGATGTGGGGAGGAATGAAGAAAGATGATGTGGGAGGAATGAAGAAAGATGATGTGGAGGAATGAAGAAAGATGATTGGGAGGAATGAAGAAAGAGGATGTGGGAGGAATGAAGAAAGAGGATGTGGGGAGGAATGAAGAGAGGATGTGGGAGGAATGAAGAAAGAGGATGGGGAGGAATGGGAAGAAAGATGGTGGGAGGAATGAAGAAAGATGATGGGGAGGAAGAAAAAATGATGTGGGGAGGAATGAAGAAAGATGATGTGGGAGGAATGAAGAAAGATGATGTGGGAGGAATGAAGAAAGATGATGTGGGGAGGAATGAAGAAAGATGATGTGGGAGGAATGAAGAAAGATGATGTGGAGGAATGAAGAAAGAGGTGTGGGGAGGAATGAAAAGATGATGGGGAGGAATGAAGAAAGATGATGTGGGAGGAATGAAGAAAGATGATGTGGGGAGGAATGAAGAAAGATGGGTGTGGGAGGAATGAAGAAAGATGATGTGGGGAGGAATGAAGAAAGATGATGTGGGAGGAATGAAGAAAGATGATGTGGGGAGAATGAAGAAAGAGGATGTGGGGGGAATAAGAAAGATGATTGGGGAGGAATGAAGAAAGATGGGTGTGGGAGGAATGAAGAAAGATGATGTGGGAGGAATGAAGAAAGAGGATGTGGGGAGGAATGAAGAAAGAGGATGTGGGGAGGAATGAAGAAAGATGATGTGGGAGGAATGAAGAAAGATGATGTGGGGAGGAATGAAGAAAGATGATGTGGGAGGAATGAAGAAAGAGATGGGGAGGAATGAAAAAGAGGATGTGGGAGGGAAAGAAGAAAGAGATGTGGGAGGAATGAAGAAAGATGATGTGGGGAGGAATGAAGAAAGATGATGTGGGAGGAATGAAGAAAGAGGATGTGGGAGGAAAAGAAAAAAGAGGATGTGGGGAGGAATGAAGAAAGATGATGTGGGGAGGAATGAAGAAAGATGAGTGGGGAGGAATGAAGAAAGATGATGTGGGGAGGAATGAAGAAAGATGATGTGGGAGGAATGAAGAAAGAGGATGTGGGAGGAATGAAGAAAGAGGATGTGGGAGGAATGAAGAAAGAGGATGTGGGGAGGAATGAAGAAAGAGGATTGGGAGGAATGAAGAAAGAGGATGTGGGAGGAATGAAGAAAGAGGATGTGGGAGGAATGAAGAAAGAGATGTGTAGGGGAAATGAAGAAAGATGATGGGGAGGAATGAAGAAAGAGGATGTGGGGAGGAATGAAGAAAGAGGATGTGGGGAGGAATGAAGAAAGATGATGTGAGGAGGAATAAGAAAGATGATGTAGGAGGAATGAAGAAAGATGATGTGAGAGGAATGAAAGAAAGAGGATGTGGGAGGAATGAAGAAAGAGGATGGGAGGAATGAAGAAAGAGGATGTGGAGGAATGAAGAAAGAGGATGTGGAGAATGAAGAAAGATGGATGGGAAAGAAGAAAGAGGATGTGGGAGGAATGAAGAAAGATGATGTGGGAGAATGGAAAGATGATGTGGAGGAAGAAGAAAGAGGATGTGGGGAGGAATGAAGAAAGATGATGTGGGAGGAATGAAGAAAGATGATGTGGGGAGGAATGAAGAAAGATGATGTGGGAGGAATGAAGAAAGAGGATGTGGGGAGGAATGAAGAAAGATGATGTGGGAGGAATGAAGAAAGATGATGTGGGGAGGAATGAAGAAAGATGATGTTGGGAGGAATGAAGAAAGATGATGTTGGGAGGAATGAAGAAAGATGATGTAGGGAGGAATGAAGAAAGATGATGTGGGAGGAATGAAAAAAAGAGATGTGGGAGGAAATGAAGAAAGATGGATGTGGAGGAATGAAGAAAGAGGATGGGGAGGAATGAAGAAAGAGGATGTGGGAGAATGAAGAAAGAGGATGTGGAGGAAGAAGAAAGATGATGTGGGAGGAATGAAGAAAAATGATGTGGGAGGAATGAAAAGATGATGTGGGAGGAATGAAGAAAGATGATGGGGGAAATGAAGAAAGATGATGTGGGAGGAATGAAAGAAAGAGATTGGGGAGGAATAGAAGAGGATGTGGGAGGAATGAAGAAAGATGATGTGGGAAGAATGAAGAAAGATGATGTGGGAGGAGAATGAAAATGTGTGGGAGAATGAAGAAAGATGATGTGGGAGGAATGAAGAAAGATGATGTGGGGAGGAATGAAGAAAGATGATGTGGGAGGAATGAAGAAAGATGATGTGGAGGAATGAAGAAAGATGATGTGGGGAGGAAGAAAGAGATGTGGAGGAATGAAGAAAGATATGGGAGGGAAAAGAAGAAAGATGATGTGGGAGGAATGAAGAAAGAGGATGGGGAAGAAGATGGGGAGGAATGAAGAAAGATGATGTGGGAGGAATGAAGAAAGAGGATGTGGGAGGAATGGAAAGAGAATGAAAGTGATAAGGGGAAGGAATGAAGAAAGATGATGTGGGAGGAGAAATGAAGAAAGGATGGGGAGGAATGAAGAAAGATGATGGGGGAGAAAGAATTGAAGAAAAGATGATGTGAGGGAGGGGAGGAATAAGAAAGAGAGTGGGGAAAGGGATGATTGGAAATGAAAAAAGAAAGGCGTAGCACTACTCTTAATTCACTTTTTACTTATTTTCTTCCTTTTTCTACATTCTCTTTATATTTCTTTATATCTCTTTATCTATCTTCTTTCATCTTTCTCTTTATACGTCTCCTCTTCTCTTTCTTCCTCTTTATCTTTTCTCATTTCTATTTTTATCTCTCGTTATTTCTCTTTATTTCGCTTTTATTTCTCTCTTTCTATTTATTCCTCTTTCCCTCTCTCGTTTCACTTCATCTCTTTATCCATCTTTATCCATCTTTATCCATCTTTATCCATCTTTATCCATTTTATCCCTCTTTCTTCTCTTTTCGTTTTTCTTTATCTTTATCTTTTCTGTATCTCACTTATCTCTCTTACCTCTCTTTATCTCTCTTACCCTCTTTATCTCTCTTACCCCCCTTTATATCTCTTATATCTCTTTATCTCTTGTATTCTTCTCTTTCCCTTTATCTCTATGTATCTCTCTTTATCTCATATCTCATTATCTCTTTTATCGACATCTATTTTTTATCTCTATCTCTATTTATCTAGATTTATATCTCTGTATCTCTCGTTATCGCTGTCTTTATTTATCGCTATTAATATCTCTGTCTCTCTTTATATCTCTCTTTATCTCTCTGTATCTCTCTTTATCTCTCTGTATTTCTCTTATCTGTCTCTACTTTTATCTCTGTTTATCTCTCTTTATCATTCTTTATCTATCTTTATCTTTATTTATCTTCTGTACTATTCTCATATTAATGTCTCTTTCTTTTATCTCTCTTTAGCAATTCCTCTCTTTTCTTTCTGTTGTTTACAATGTTTCGTTGTTATCATTAACATTTCTGTTGTTTACAATGGAATAATACAAGGCTGCAAGTTATCACTTAACACTTCTGTTGTTTACAATGGAATAATACAAGGCTGCAAGTTATCACTTAACACTTCTGTTGTTTACAATGGAATAATACAAGGCTGCAAGTTATCACTTAACACTTCTGTTGTTTACAATGGAATAATACAAGGCTGCAAGTTATCACTTAACATTTCTGTTGTTTACAATGGAATAATACAAGGCTGCAAGTTATCACTTTATATTTCTGTTGTTATTGTTTCAATTCAATATCCTAAATGGCACATAATAATAATGATAATATTATTCCTAACACTGGAGAATGTCAGCTCCTAACACGGGAGAATGTCAGCTCCTAACACGGGAGAATGTCAGCTCCTAACACGGGAGAATGTCAGCTCCTAACACGGGAGAATGTCAGCTCCTAACACGGGAGAATGTCAGCTCCTAACACGGGAGAATGTCAGCTCCTAACACGGGAGAATGTCAGCTCCTAACACGGGAGAATGTCAGCTCCTAACACGGGAGAATATCAGATTTGTATTCGAAATTTGTGACAAAGAATTATTTATATAGATCTGGCTTGTTTTGCCCTTAAACCTAATATCACTCCCACCTTCCCGGTTCCCTCATTCCCGCCTCTAATAAGATGAGAGAATATCATTCAACAAGACACCCGTTCAGACAGATGGGTTTCTGATTCGATTTTTCCAACATGAAACGCAACTTTTTACTACTACATCTACTGTGTTCTACTGTAATATTATGTCAGATTGGATTAGTATTTTTGTTTGTTATGTCCCTGGGATTCGACCGTGTGGTGCCGGGGCCCACAAGCTGAGCAAAGAATAGTACCACTACGACCTACAAGGGATGTCTAAGAACGACTGATGTAGGGCCTAGGGAAGAAAAAGCATTGCAGAAATCGGATGTGCTGGCCTACTTGTATGCACATAGCTAACAGACAGTACAATCGCTCTTAGGCTCAAATCACATACAGATCACACAGAGTGGTTAACAACTGGTCGATATTGAGCGTTCGAAGAAGTAAAATGTAGGGATTAAAATCTCTGTAAGCCGAGACACTCCCTTTCACCCTAAGAACGAGTTTTGTATTGGTTATATTAAAGTGTGTAGTCCAACAAACGGTGACGTCTGTGGCTTAGGGGACAGTGACTCGGTCTATTAACCCCGACGTTCTGAGTTCGAATCACGCTGCGGACAGTTTGGTTGCAAATTGTTTCGCATGGATTTTTACAAAGGACGATGGCACCAACCGTTCAGAAAGCAATGGCAAAATACTGAACGTAATAATGCCTAGAAAAATCACAAACAGCGTTAAAAAGTTAGGTTGATTCGCAAAGTCCTGTAAAGGATATGCAATTAACTTTTAAGAAGTCATGAAAATTAGAAATCAACTCCCTCGATAATCCAAGTTATTAATGTTGTTATATTACTGATTGTATTGTTTATAAGTGAGAGAGGGGGGGGGCATAGAGCAACAACGCCCACCAGCCATATAGAAACATCATATTTATCTATTTATGTCCAGGTAAAAATCACAATAGACCGAATTATTCAATTTTAAAAAAAAATTAGGAATCTTGTTTGAAATTAAAGAATTAATAATAATAATTTCTCTCGTACCGTTATACGTTACATAGGGCCTGCAAGCAATGTGTACATACCGCTCTATCCTAGGCAACTCGCTCAATCTCTTCATGGAACTGAGACAGATATTTCTTGCCTCTCAGCAAAGTTCGTTTCAGTGTCACATTAGGTCGTCCTCTCTTTCTTGAACCCTTTGCATCCCACTTCAATGCCTGCTTTTTTATTCTTTGTTATTCTTTAATATTTTCTTCTCAAGGTATGCCCAACATATCTCCATCTTCTCTTTCTTATAACAGTTGTTACTAGTGGTTGGCCAGACATTTCTTCTCAAGGTGTGCCCAACATATCTCCATCTTCTCCTTCTTATAACAGTTGTTACTAGTGGTTGACCAGACATTTCTCTGATTTCATCACTTCCCCTGAATTCGTTCCATTTTATGTTCTTTATTTTTCGCTGACATCTATTTTCAAATGTATTCAACTTGCTTTCTATATCTTTAGTCATTTTCCAACTCTCGCTTGCATATGTTAGAATTGATACAAGAATTAGGATTGTTAGAATTGAAAATTCGAATTGATAATTATCTACATATGTCGAGGTAAAAATAAATTAGATCCAATTATTCTATTTTTTTTTAAATTAGAAATCTTAATTAGCAAACAAAGCTGATTAAAATAATGGTTTCGTATTGCAGTTGATATTTAGTTTAGTCGTCTAATCATCATCGCTGCACATGAAATTAATTAGTTTATAATGTTCCGATCTTCTTCTCAGTATGTCTCTCAGCGTGTGGCGACTAACGACACCGGTTCTATGTTGGTTTACTATTTTTCTTTGACTTCCAGTTTAGTGTTCTCAACAAACGATGAGGTTTCGTCTTCTTCTTCTGCATTATCACTAGAATTTGTCGCCATACAGTTTGTCTTCTGCGTTCTCACTAGATTTTGATTATCTCAGATTATCAGCAACGCCATACAGTTTGTCTTCTGCGCTCTCACTAGATTTTGATTATCTCAGATTATCAGCAACGCCATACAGTTTGTCTTCTGCATTCTCACTAGATTTTGATTTCGAATTCTATAATAAAGCAGCCGTCTGTCTCAGATTATCAGCCACGCCATACAGTTTGTCTTCTGCGTTCTCACTAGATTTTGATTTCGAATTCTATAATAAAAGCAGCCGTCTGTCTCAGATTATCAGCCACGCCATACAGTTTGTCTTGGACGCTGGTGTTAGTGGCCACCTCTTTTTCTCAGGTCTGCATACTGGTGGCAGTTCTGTAGGATATGTTCTGTTGTCATACTTGTCAAGCCACAGGTCGTTGGTGCCTATCTTGAATTTAGTGTACAGGTGGTGTCTCATTCGGTTGTGACCCGTCCGGAGGCGAAGTATGGCTGTCTGATCCCTTATGGACAGTTTGTAATATCCATCGTTCTTGTTGTGTTTTGGGTGTTCTTTATCCCATTTTGCTTTGTAGTGCCCTTTGGCGATGGCTTTGCTTCTTCATAGCTAACCAGGTTGTCATCTTCGGCATTCCTGTTCCATCTTTAGCCAGTTTGTCAGCATCTTCATTCCCCTTGATCTTGCAGTGTGAGGGTATCCACTGGATTACTACCCTCTCAGATTCATGGGATAACTGGGCTGTTGACCTGAGATCACTTAGTTCTGTGTTCCTTTCAGATTTCAGTGCTGAGATAGCAGACACTGCGTCAGTCAAAGGCACTATTTTTCCATGTATTTGGTTCATATTTTGTAGTGCCATTTTTGCAGCTGCACTGAGGGCCTCTACCTCAGCCCTGAAATTTGTTGAGAACTTGCCAGTGGTCAGAGCTAAGGTTAGTATGATGAGGTTTTAAATCAGGCCTGCACACAAAGAAACCTTATCAAAAGAATAAGAATCAGAGAATCAAGGTTCTTCAGGCATATAATGCGAAGAGAAAGTTTTGAACATTTGGTGACAACAGGTAAAATTCAGGGAAGGAGAGATCGTGGAAGACATAGGGAGAAGAAAATTAGTAGTTAAGTTTGGACATGCCAGACACTGTCATCTGCGAGGTAGAGAGAGAAGATAGTATAATCAACTTCTCATGGGTATTGGGAGCAAGTGGACTTTGGGATGGCTGTTGCAGCGGAGGATGGAGAATGCATGGGAATGCCCAATGTGCCATGACGTCGATCGCATAACATAACATAACATCACATTGATCATGACCTACTGACCTGAATAAGTTTCCAAGAGATCCCAGAATCAACAGAACAGGTGGGATGTACAGACTGATAGCTTTATGGGCTCTGTATTCTGGGTACTGCAGGTGCTTGACCTGGAAGTCAAGGTCAGGTACTGTTGCAGAATCATAGAAGACCTTGTCAATATCTGTGTCACTGTAAACATAGAAATATTTACCATTTTAATGACTTTTTTTTTTGGTCAAAATCTTGCAGTTCTGTATTTCACTGGGAACAAAATGTAGTAGTAGTAGTAGTAGTAGTGGTGGTAGTGGTAGTGATAGTGGTAGACGCAGCAGTAGTAGCAGTAGAAGTAGCAATAGTAGCGTTAGTAGTCGTAGCAGCAGCAGTAGTAGTTGTTGTAGTAGTGGTAGAGTAGTAGTAGTAGCGTAGTAGTAGTAGTAGCAGAGCTGTAGTAGTAGTAGCAGTGCTAGTAGTAGTAGTAGTGCAGTAGCTGTAGTAGTAGTAGTAGTAGCAGAGCTGCAGAGTAGTAGAGTAGAGTAGCTGTAGTAGAGTAGCAGTAGCTGTAGTAGAGTGAGTAGAGTAGCTGTAGTAGTAGTAGCTGTAGTAGAGTAGGCTGTAGTAGTAGTAGTAGTATGAGAGTGCAGTAGCAGTAGCTGTAGTAGTAGTAGCAGTAGCTGTAGTAGTAGTAGTAGTAGCAGTAGCTGTAGTAGAGTAGTAGAGTAGTATGCGTAGTAGTAGCATTGTAGTGTAGTATGGCTGTAGTAGTAGTAGTAGTATAGTAGTAGTAGTAGCAGTAGTAGTAGACTTTGCAGCAGTATTAGTAGTATTAGCAGTAGTAGTAGTAGTAGTAGTAGTAGTAGTAGTAGTAGCAGTTGCAATTTAGATCCCCGAATAAAGGAAATGATAGTGATGACAAGAAGTGAGAATCATTGCATATAGAACAAGTCTATATGTGTTCAGATCTCCTCCTCAGTGTCGCCATCAATATAAGGTAACTGACCACTCCAGTTCTGTGTTCATAAATCCAACATCTTGTACTACTGGCAGTGCGTTCGTATCTTTCCTTCGCTCCAAAAATATATGGGCTTTTATACTTGTCTGTAATATATATATATATATATATGGACATGTCCGGAGTGCTAATGATGATAGTCCTCATATAACTGATAACTGATATATATACATATATATATATATTCGTACTGCCCTCTCTTATGACATTCATGACGTATGATCTGTCCATTGAACAATGGTGTTCATACGTTAAAGCAAGATAGGACAAGTGCCACCCCTGGAAAATGGATTTTTTGATAACACATTTTTATGCAAAATCTGATCTTCTCCATTTCCGCATAGTAAACTACCAGCTAAAATTATTTTTATTCATGTTTCCCCTCCTGGACAAATGTCTGTTGCCGCCCATGCATTGCACGTCCTACCTCGATCAATGCTCAATCAGCTAGCCCATCTGCTCGCTCAATGCCTTCCATTCCTGCAAGACCTGGCACAGAACTAATGGTTTTCTGGACCATTTGTAATGTGGTCAGTATGTCCAGACATTCTTGTTGTATGTAGCCAGACTGAATTTTCTTGAGAATGTTTATTCTGTCATTCAGTATATCTACAATTGACCTAGATCGTGTCTGGTGTGAAGACTTTGAAAGTCTGTAGTTTCAGCATGAAATTGCTAGTTTTGGTTTCAGTGTACATGAAATACGATCATGTTATCTTCATTTTTGTTTCAGTATGCACGCATAATGTCTTCTTCTACTTTGAACTCTCCAGATCGAAAACTTCATAATCAATTCTTTGTGATTTGTATGTGATCTGAATCTAAGAACGTTCGTACGTTGTACAAGTTATGCGCCTACAAGTAAGCCAGCACATCCGATTTCTGCGACGCTTTTATTTACTAGGTAGCTTCCTAGGCCTCTAACCTCTGTTGTCTCTTACGCCATGCCTTGTAGGTAATAGTGTTAGTATTCTTGCTCCCATGCGAGCCCTAGCAACACACAGGCGACACACAGGCGACACACAGGCGACACACAGGCAACACACAGGCAACACACAGGCAACACACAGGCAACACACAGGCGACACACAGGCAACACACAGGCAACACACAGGCAACACACAGGCGACACACAGGCAACACACAGGCAACACACAGGCGACACACAGGCAACACACAGGCGACACACAGGCAACACACAGGCGACACACAGGCAACACACAGGCAACACACAGGCAACACACAGGCAACACACAGGCAACACACAGGCAACACACAGGCAACACACCGGCAACACACAGGCAACACACAGGCAACACACAGGCAACACACAGGCGACACACAGGCAAACACAGGCAACACACAGGCGACACACAGGCAACACACAGGCGACACACAGGCAACACACAGGCGACACAGGATGTAATAAACGAGTTGATTGGCTGGCATTGCTACGATATCAGAGGGAACTGCAATGAACCGAAAAGACATGTTAACGTATTGAGAGAGTCTTTCCGAACAGAAGAGTTTCAGGTCTGTGAATCCCAGTCGCTGACAAGATTGAGACAGTCTTTCCGAACAGAAGAGTTTCAGGTCTGTGAATCCCAGTCGCTGACAAGATTGAGACAGTCTTTCCGAACAGAAGAGTTTCAGGTCTGTGAATCCCAGTCGCTGACAAGATTGAGACAGTCTTTCCGAACAGAAGAGTTTCAGGTCTGTGAATCCCAGTCGCTGACAAGATTGAGAGAGATTGGGTGTCGATATTGATACCGCCAGAAAAG
This sequence comes from Arion vulgaris, assembly GCA_020796225.1. NCBI lineage: Eukaryota > Metazoa > Mollusca > Gastropoda > Stylommatophora > Arionidae > Arion > Arion vulgaris. The sequence continues at coordinate 18,636,830 of CM036755.1, read as the reverse complement.
AACGCCATACCAAATATGCAACAATATTTATTAATCAACATCGAACTGGCGTGTTGATCTGCTGGATTTGCTGAGGCGGAGATTGGAGCACCTATGGGCATGTCCAGAGTGCTATGATGATAGTCCTCATATAACTGATAACGTCTCACATGTTTCTGTACTAGCATGTCTCAGATATTTCACGGTCGTCTTCTAGTTCAGTTTCCATGAAATATTTCTTCCATTTTTCTGTACACCCGTAAGCCTAAGCAGAACAGACCATTTCATTATATTTCGCCTACGTGCCGGACACTGAAGACTCAACAAACACTTACATAGACTAGGAATATTTCGCCTACGTGCCGGACACTGAAGACTCAACAAACACTTACATAGACTAGGAATATTTCCCCTACGTGCCGGACACTGAAGACTCAACAAACACTTACATAGACTAGGAATATTTCGCCTACGTGCCGGACACTGAAGACTCAACAAACACTTACATAGACTAGGAATATTTCCCCTACGTGCCGGACACTGAAGACTCAACAAACACTTACATAGACTAGGAATATTTCCCCTACGTGCCGGACACTGAAGACTCAACAAACACTTACATAGACTAGGAATATTTCCCCTACGTGCCGGACACTGAAGACTCAACAAACACTTACATAGACTAGGAATATTTCACCTACGTACCGGACACTGAAGACTCAACAAACACTTACATAGACTAGGAATATTTCACCTACGTGCCGGACACTGAAGACTCAACAAACACTTACATAGACTAGGAATAAGTCAAACAGCTCTCTGCTAATGTCAACAGGCGGAACAGACACCGAAGCACGTCCTGCAAGAATGTCCTCTCCTGGGTGAACTGAGAAGCAACATGTGGCCACACCCAGTTGACCTAAACACTAAACTTTTGTGAAACCTGATAGACCTGAAGCTGACTGCCCAGTTTGTGGTCTACAGTAAACTAAACACATGACCAGAGATCGCTGAAGCTGACTGCCTAGTTCGTGGTCTACAGTAAACTAAGCGCATGACCAGAGATCGCTGAGGAAGAAGTACACCCGTATCTCAAATATTTCAATATATTTCTTCTAACCGTTTCAGTTTCCATGAAATGCACACCAGTTCTGTCCATCTTGTCTTCAAACTACGTCGTATTCGTGTACCGTTTCAATAAATTAGTTCTGTCCATCTTGTCTTCAAACTACGTCGTATTCGGGTACAGTTTCAATAAATTAGTTCTGTCCATCTTGTCTTCAAACTACGTCGTATTCGTGTACCGTTTCAATAAATTAAATCGTGCTAAATCTCAAATTGTCTGCCCGTATCGATCTCGGTCCAATGTTATCGATGACTGATTGCTTCCTGACGTCACATAAGTGCATCTGGATTCTGTTGCATCGGATATTTATCGAACTAGTTTTAATATTGCCCTTTCTTGTGGGCATCCATATTTTCTATGTCGGTGGCAATTTGAAAACTGCCTGTTTATGACCTGGCGATTAATCTTCTTCTTCTTTGCGTTCGTTCTTTACGAGCAATTTTAATCACTCTTTGTGATATGTTTGATCTTTGCCAAGAACGTGTATACGTTGCACATTGGTTTGGTAGGCCCCTAAACGCATAGACTTCTACACGTTTAGAACACATGCATCCGATTTCAGCCAAACCTCCTTAGTCGCCCTTACAACATGCATGGCAGGTAACAGTGGTTCTATTCTTTACACCCAAATGTGGGCCCGGTAACCACTCGGGTGGGGCGATTAATTATTTTTGCCAGTGGCGGCTCGTGAGATTTCATCGCACTGGGAAACATATGGAAGTCCAGTGGCGGCTCGTGAGATTTCATCGCACTGGGAAACATATGGAAGTCCAGTGGCGGCTCGTGAGATTTCATCGCACTGGGAAACATATGGAAGTTCAGTGGCGGCTCGTGAGATTTCATCGCACTGGGAAACATATGGAAGTCCAGTGGCGGCTCGTGAGATTTCATCGCACTGGGAAACATATGGAAGTTCAGTGGCGGCTCGTGAGATTTCATCGCACTGGGAAACATATGGAAGTCCAGTGGCGGCTCGTGAGATTTCATCGCACTGGGAAACATATGGAAGTCCAGTGGCGGCTCGTGAGATTTCATCGCACTGGGAAACATATGGAAGTCCAGTGGCGGCTCGTGAGATTTCATCGCACTGGGAAACATATGGAAGTCCAGTGGCGGCTCGTGAGATTTCATCGCACTGGGAAACATATGGAAATCCAGTGGCGGCTCGTGAGATTTCATCGCACTGGGAAACATATGGAAGTTCAGTGGCGGCTCGTGAGATTTCATCGCACTGGGAAACATATGGAAGTCCAGTGGCGGCTCGTGAGATTTCATCGCACTGGGAAACATATGGAAGTCCAGTGGCGGCTCGTGAGATTTCATCGCACTGGGAAACATATGGAAGTCCAGTGGCGGCTCGTGAGATTTCATCGCACTGGGAAACATATGGAAGTCCAGTGGCGGCTCGTGAGATTTCATCGCACTGGGAAACATATGGAAGTCCAGTGGCGGCTCGTGAGATTTCATCGCACTGGGAAACATATGGAAGTCCAGTGGCGGCTCGTGAGATTTCATCGCACTGGGAAACATATGGAAGTCCAGTGGCGGCTCGTGAGATTTCATCGCACTGGGAAACATATGGAAATCCAGTGGCGGCTCGTGAGATTTCATCGCACTGGGAAACATATGGAAGTTCAGTGGCGGCTCGTGAGATTTCATCGCACTGGGAAACATATGGAAGTCCAGTGGCGGCTCGTGAGATTTCATCGCACTGGGAAACATATGGAAGTCCAGTGGCGGCTCGTGAGATTTCATCGCACTGGGAAACATATGGAAATCAGTGGCGGCTCGTGAGATTTCATCGCACTGGGAAACATATGGAAGTTCAGTGGCGGCTCGTGAGATTTCATCGCACTGGGAAACATATGGAAATCCAGTGGCGGCTCGTGAGATTTCATCGCACTGGGAAACATATGGAAATCCAGTGGCGGCTCGTGAGATTTCATCGCACTGGGAAACATATGGAAATCCAGTGGCGGCTCGTGAGATTTCATCGCACTGGGAAACATATGGAAATCCAGTGGCGGCTCGTGAGATTTCATCGCACTGGGAAACATATGGAAGTTCAGTGGCGGCTCGTGAGATTTCATCGCACTGGGAAACATATGGAAGTTCAGTGGCGGCTCGTGAGATTTCATCGCACTGGGAAACATATGGAAGTTCAGTGGCGGCTCGTGAGATTTCATCGCACTGGGAAACATATGGAAGTTCAGTGGCGGCTCGTGAGATTTCATCGCACTGGGAAACATATGGAAATCCAGTGGCGGCTCGTGAGATTTCATCGCACTGGGAAACATATGGAAATCCAGTGGCGGCTCGTGAGATTTCATCGCACTGGGAAACATATGGAAATCCAGTGGCGGCTCGTGAGATTTCATCGCACTGGGAAACATATGGAAATCCAGTGGCGGCTCGTGAGATTTCATCGCACTGGGAAACATATGGAAGTTCAGTGGCGGCTCGTGAGATTTCATCGCACTGGGAAACATATGGAAGTTCAGTGGCGGCTCGTGAGATTTCATCGCACTGGGAAACATATGGAAGTTCAGTGGCGGCTCGTGAGATTTCATCGCACTGGGAAACATATGGAAGTTCAGTGGCGGCTCGTGAGATTTCATCGCACTGGGAAACATATGGAAGTTCAGTGGCGGCTCGTGAGATTTCATCGCACTGGGAAACATATGAAAGTTCAGTGGCGGCTCGTGAGATTTCATCGCACTGGGAAACATATGGAAGTTCAGTGGCGGCTCGTGAGATTTCATCGCACTGGGAAACATATGGAAGTTCAGTGGCGGCTCGTGATCATTTTTTTTGGTGGGGTCAGGCTCAAATTTTCGGGAAAATCATGATTTTGAGTTGTTATGTTTTAATTTATAAAATAATAAATACACGTTGCACATTCATTTTGGTGGAGCCCGGCCCCAGTGGCCCTTACTGACGAGCCGCCACTGTGGAAGTCTAAATAAATCAAATCTAGAACCAAAATTATAATATTTAACTCTAATATTAAAGCAGGTATGCTGTTTGGATCAGAAACATGGAGAACGATTAAAGAAATAAAACTAACAAATGACAAATATTATTTAACTCGTTTCTATCTATACACACGCGCACGCGCACACATTGTCAAACAAAACTCATGTGACATCAAGACAAATTAAGCATGACTCCACACAGACAAATTGTATAATGTTACCTGAAACCCTGTAAACGAAGTAGATCTAGAATAACCTGCTTCTTCTCAGATGTCAGTTGACGGAACTCCGTCAGATATAAGGATAAGTTAGATGCATGTTTTGTTAGAAACGTCATTTCTGCATAACCTTCTTCAGATTTCCCAGAAATCCTACTCTCCGTAACAAAACTCTTCTGTATGAATTCAGAATTACGTTGATTTCCAAAAATTCGCCAACTTGTAACAAGAGTATTCTATGCAGTTCTAAAATATGATATAAGATTAAGGAAATATTAAAAACACGAATTCATCATCAGCTAGTAGCGTGTCGTGTGCTGAGCTTTAAAACCATAATTTTCCTTCATAAATTATTCGATATTATTGAGAACAAATATTTCGAAGAAAGTTAATTATATATTAAATATAATTCATAGAAAAGTAGAGTTTAACAGACTGATGCGCAATCTATACAACAGATACAAGATTGGTACAACAGACTGAGATTCCATCTGTGACTAAGTGGTTACGCCCTCGCATTTCGAAGATTGTCTGTTAGAATGTGTACCGTTCTGTTCACGAGTGCATTTTTCCCAGAGATCTAGGGTTGTTGTCGGATCTACAAGTTCCTGCATTGTGAATACTCTCGGCAGGTTTCTGCAGAAGGGACTGAGAATATAGGGTAAAACCCGGTGCAATGAAGTTACTCCTTCGGATTTAGACCGTTTTCTATTTGTTTTCACTTGCTAACTTTTATAATCATTTAATATCCAGATGTCCCCACGAGGAGCAACCTGGTACCTTTCGCACGACAGACGAGTACCTAACCTCTATGCCACAGAGACCCCCCAAATATGTTTTCAGAGATCCCTGATCTAAGTGTAGGTGAGATCGAATTCCTAGTCTTATTGGAGACGAACGATAAAACGTAGGTCTCGTGTTCAATTTGATCGCGTAAAAGAACCCTTGGCAGTTTAAAATCAAGAAGAGTATATCGAAAAGTCACTATATGAACAAAATTCATTAGAAAATATTGAATTCCTACCAGAATAGCTTCACCATCTTCAAAATTACATTAGGGACTCTCTCCGTGTGAGAAAGATATCGGAGAACACATGGTTACTCACCGAAGTGTAATGATGATGGCTCTATGAATCAATCATGCAATAATCATTTCATCTGATACAGTTTAAGTAATTGCTTTATTGACCAGTTCCAGAGTTCAACAAAAATAAAAACAACTAACGCAACCAACAATTCCGCAATTAATTGATTTCTGATCGAACTGTTTGCCCAAATCCGATCAAAGAAGACAGAGAAACAGACGCTATTTACTCAGCGAGGGGTAGGTCAGTTACCCGGATGAATGAAAGCAAACGACTTCATTGAATGTCCGTCGTCTCCAAATAATGGCGCCCTTTTAGATTGTAACTTGTCAACCAGATCAACTTCCGTATCCATGTTATAAGTACATAGTAATGGATAGCCAATGTTTGATGCCGTAACTTTGTTTACATTCTGATAGCTTGTCTTTGATCGTCGCTCTCTTGATGTTTCCTTCCCATTTCAGGAGGAGACTACCCAGAACAAGGATTTTATCTTTTTTTTAAATTAACAGAAAAAAATTAACAAACATATTGTTACAAAATGTGGTCACATGTTGCAAAAGACATTGTTTTTGAGAATAAACAACGTTTAGTGTATGCATTGAAATTATATATTTTAAAAATAATTAATTTTCTTGAAAATATATTTTTTGAACTATCAATGGTTCTTTTTACTTGTTCAAATTGAACACGGGACCTACATTTTATCGTCCGTCTCCGATAGGACTTTGAACTCGATCTCACCTACACTGAGATCAGGGATTTCTGGAAAAATATTCCGATGGCTTCATGATGGAGCGAACTGGTTACCTTTAGCACGAGAGGCAAGTTAACCTCTACGCTACCAATTGTACATGTACACGCATTATATTTCCATTTGATATTTGTACACATTATTCGTCTATTACCTTTTTGTTTGGTGTTATGTTATTTTGTATTATCCATTATTTATCCACGATAAATTTCCTAAGGGAGAGAGAGAGAGTATACATGATTCAAGTAACAATGATGAATCTATAGCATTAACCAGACTCCAAGAATTACAGGTTAAGTGTGGTGTAGATAGACAAGAACACTATGCTGGTAGCCACAGAAGGATAGTAAACCAACAAAGAACCGGTGTCGTTAGTCGCCACACGCTGAGGGAAATACTGAGGAGGAGATCGGAACACTTATGTACTAATTGGTTCGACGTGCAGTGATGCTGATCCGATGACTAAACTAAACTGAGAGACATACTGAGGAGGAGATCGGAACACTTATGTACTAATTGGTTCGACGTGCAGTGATGCTGATCCGATGACTAAACTAAACTGAGAGACATACTGAGGAGGGATCGGAACACTTATGACTAATTGGTTCGACGTGCAGTGATGCTGATCCGATGACTAAACTAAACTGAGAGACATACTGAGGAGGAGATCGGAACACTTATTGACTAATTGGTTCGACGTGCAGTGATGATGATCCGATGACTAAACTAAACTATCCACGATAAATGTACATATTATTTATTATTTATATCAATCAATCAAATCAAGTGTCGTGCCGGTTGGTGTATGCGATCATGTCTCTCCACATCTGTCTGTCTCTGCTACAATCCATCAACTCACCGAACCATTGCCGAACCACGATTTCAAGCCATCCGGAATGTTGTCCCTTTGTTTCCTTCTATCTCTTCCCCAGTATTTTATCCCTTTGTTTCCTTCTATCTCTTCCCCAGTATTTTATCCCTTTGTTTCCTTCTATCTCTTCCCCAGTATTTTACCTGTTGTAACCAAATGTTCTTAATTTCGCCTTCTAATTATATATCTGAAAACCTTAACTGTCTGCTTCTTATTTGATTGATGAGATTTTGATATGAATCTGTCTCCGACAAGATCTCTTCATTTGTCTTTCTAGCTGTCCATGGAACTTTCAACTTTCTTATGAGAAACCACATTTCTGTGTCTTCCAATGGTCTTACCATTTGTCTGTTCATTGTCCATGTCTCACTGCCATATAAAAGTATTGGCTCTATATAGCATTGGATTACTCGTTTCTCAACGACACTGACAAGATTGTATTGCCTAGATGTTTTTTTTTTTTTAAATCTTATTTAAATATCTACACGAAACATCGAAAACAACAAACTTTTCTTCCTTTGCGACTGCATGTCAGTACTGCAGACCATACAAAGGGAACCACAAGATAATATGGACACTAGAGCGAGCTGACACTATTGCTAAACAAGCTCTCAGAACACAACAAAATTATTCGCCAATGGATACCAGTCCACTGTGGCGTGTCAGGAAATGAGAGAGTAGACTAAGGAAGGAACAAAACTTATACAACACAAACACCCAGTGTCACTACCAGAAATCAAGATACATATCAAGTGAAAATGCAAAGAATTGTGGAGGCAAAAACCACAGCAAACACCACAAGATCCATCAGCAGACAAAACAGAAAACAGCACACAACAATCTTTCGTCTAAGAACAGGTCACTGTAGGGTCAACCACCACATGCACAGAATAAAGCCTGCTCAGACTGCACAGTGTGCATGCCAGACAGAAACACAGACTCCAGAGTACGTCCTGCAGTCATGTCCATCATACATACACCAACGAAAAGAAACATGGCCTCATGAACAAAGCTTACAGAGCAAGCTATGGGAAACTATCAAGGAACTCCAACTGATATGCAGCTTCACAGAGGCAGCCCATCTCATGGTTTAGACGAGTATACGAAACCGAACGTAAAGAAGAAGAAGAAAAGGATATATCAACACGTTATTTGTGTGTGAAATATGTTACATTTATATAGTCGCTGTACATGTACACATTATTTGTCATTTTCATATATATTTTTTTAATGTTTGATATATATTTACACAATTATCCATTTTATATTTACAAACTTATTGACCCATTCTATATCACAAATTATTTGTTTCTTATATATTTGGTAAATTATTGTTTCGTTACATATTTACACATTATTGTTTTCTGTTATAAATTTTCACATTATTATGTTTTTTATTACATATTTACATATTATTTTTTACAATTCAAATTTACAAAATTTTATCATTTTATATTTACACATTCTTTTTTTACAATTCATATTTACACATTATTATTTTTTACATTACATATTTACAAATTAATTTTCATACTACATATTTGCACATTATTGAACGGTTATTTATTTTAAATTACTTGTCCGTTATATATTTACGAATTTATTTGTCCGCTCCATCAAAGAGAAATTCAGGTGAAAACTCAAAACAAACTTATGATCAATGTTACAGAATGAATATTTCAAGTCCTCCTATAACATCCTGACACCAGGTCTAAGATCATCAATGATATTGAAAACATAACAAATCGTACCAGCGAATTTCGGTAGCACGACTTGGTCAATGACCAGCCCTCGCTCTCCTGCTCGAGTATTGCACAGGAATGGTGTTTCTTGAAATTATTCAACGAGTCAGCTCGTCATCATTCCATATATCGTTTCCTTATTTAGACGAGACGAGGGCACAAATTGTAGGAAGTTAGTTTAACAACAGGATGCAGATTCTACTTCTTCTTCTTCTTCCAATGTTTTCAGATACGGACTTGTATACTTCAAAAGTACTTACTGGTCAACTGGAGTCTGTGTACATCTCCATATAGCTTGTCTTCGACTGACATGGACGTGTATACTTCTAAAGTAGTTAGTATTGCAACCACGACTTCAACGTCCCGACATTGCAAGTCGCAACATTACACACCATGACATTGCGCACCACGACATTGCACACCGCGACACTACACAATACGACAGTATACACTACCACATTGCACAAGACTTCTTCTTTCTTCTTTGCGTTCGTTCTTTACGACAATTTTAATCACTCTTTGTGATATGTTTGATCTTTGCCAAGAACGTGTATACGTTGCACATTGGTTTGGTAGGCCCCTAAACGCATATAGTTCTACACGTTTAGGACATGTGCATTCGACTTCAGTTAAACCTACTTAGTCGTCTCTTAGGACATGCGTGACAGGTAACAGTGGTTCTATTCTTTACACTCAAATTTGCCTGGTAACACTAGGCGGTTGATAGCATACGACATGCACACGCACATTCGCACCCATTGTACAACACCTCCAAGTTATCCACATTCACACCCCACCAATGCACCACGACATTGTCAACACGTACTGCACACCACGCACTGCACAACTGAGTTTTGATTCTCTGCTTTAGAAAGTTATAGAACTCGCTATCAAACAAGAAAAGAATAAATACTTCGATGAGTCCGTTCAGCATACATCCACACACAGACATATATATTATATATCCACGAAAATGTCACTAGGTTGTGCTACGGTATGAGTCATGCCATGCACTTTCTAGCTCAGGTATGTAGGTAGAAGGAGTTCTTTTTCTATTGTGAACTCCATGTAGGAATTGAACTCAGCCATATTTTCAGATTGATAGCATCTCTCAACTGTCATTCTTCTCCAGTGTTAGTGTAACCATGGTCTGGTATATGTGCCGTTTTGTTGTACTATTTTATAACTATCGATGTAGGAAGCTGCAGTAAACTATGACAAACACGTAAATAAGTATTTAGTTTGACAATACAAAACTATCAATACCTGCAACGTTTCGGCCAAAGCTATCAGCAAGGATACAAATGAAAGTATCTTACACTACGTGGCGCTCGTCATATGCAGTCGGTCCAGCAAAATTTCAATGTTTTGCTTTATGAATTAAACATATACTACCAAATCATATTTCCCATTTTTGTCTGCCACCTAGCAAATGATCACAGCGCCACTGATCTTTTCATAGTTTCTTCTTTTCACCTTTCAGCCCCCAACAGAGCAGTCTCACAAATTTCTTCGCTTCTTTCTCTCTGCCATCCTTCTAATTCTGTCCATGTTTTACCTATCATTGTCATATCAGTCTCCAGCTATCTTCTTCATGTTTTACCTATCCTTGTCATATCAGTCTCCAGCTATCTTCTCTATGTTTTACCTATCCTTTTCATATCAGTCTCCAGCTATCTTCTCCATGTTTTACCTATCATTGTCATATCAGTCTCCAGCTATCTTCTCCATGTTTTACCTATCCTTGTCATATCAGTCTCCAGCTATCTTCTCCATGTTTTACCTATCCTTGTCATATCAGTCTCCAGCTATCTTCTTCATGTTTTACCTATCATTGTCATATCAGTCTCCAGCTATCTTCTCCATGTTTTACCTATCATTGTCATATCAGTCTCCAGCTATCTTCTCCATGTTTTACCTATCCTTGTCATATCAGTCTCCAGCTATCTTCTCCATGTTTTACCTATCCTTTTCATATCAGTCTCCAGCTATCTTCTCCATGTTTTACCTATCCTTGTCATATCAGTCTACAGCTATCTTCTCCATGTTTTACCTATCCTTGTCATATCAGTCTATAGCTATCTTCTCCATGTTTTACCTATCATTGTCATATCAGTCTCCAGCTATCTTCTCCATGTTTTACCTATCCTTGTCATATCAGTCTCCAGTTATCTTCTCCATGTTTTACCTATCCTTGTCATATTAGTCTCAGATATCTTCTCTAGATTTGATTACATATCAGTCTCCAGTTATCTTCTCTAGATATGATTACATATCAGTCTCCAGTATCTTCTCTCATGTTTTACCTATCCTTTGATCATATCAGTCTCCAGCTTTCTTCTCTAGATATGATTACATATCAGTCTCCAGCTATCTTCTCTAGATATGATTACATATTAGTCTCCAGTTATCTTCTCTAGATATGATTACATATCAGTCTATAGCTATCTTCTCCAGATATGATTACATATTAGTCTCCAGTTATCTTCTCTAGATATGATTACATAAAGAATCAGACAATAAATTCCTAACAGCTCTACTATTTTTGTTACTCCAAAACTGGAATATTTCCAAACCGTGGCTGACTAACTCACCCAGTGGCGACTCGTCTTTAAGGGCCAGTGGGGCCGGGCCCTACCAAAAATAAAGTGTGACGTGTATTTATTATTTTATACATTAAAATATATCCTAACCGAAACCATGATTTTTCCGAAAATTTCTTTCTGGCCCCACTAGCAAAAATGACTACGAGCCGCCACTGACCTCACCCATACGGTAGAAAATGTTAGCAACACATATACCAGCTAATCGTGAACTATCATGAGTTCGTTGAGGGTCTATGCTCGAACTGGAGTTTAAAAAGTGAACAGAAGGAAAAGATGACGGTATTATTGATATCTCTAACTCTCTCTCTTTCTCTCTCTCTCTCTCTCTCTCTCTCTCTCTCTCTGGGCAGTCACATGAAGAAACTATGGCACAACACAAAAGTAAGACTTCTGAGACCATGTATATTCCCTGTGGCAACATCTGGATGTGAATCGTGTGCCTTAACACAAACATTAAACAACAAAATTGAAGCTTTTGAAAAATTAGGTTACACAAAAGTTCTTAGAACATCCTGGACAGAGAAGAGAAAAAACAAAGACATCATACAAGACCTGCAAATCGAGGAGCATTGGTTCATAAATAATATCATGTCCCGGAAGATGAAATATTCTGGCCACGTTAAACGTCACAATGGTTTGGAAAGAGCTGTAATTGTTGGCATGGTTCCTGGAGTACGAGATAGGGGACTACCAAGACGAAGATGGCAGCAAGACATCAAAGAAACATTGAACTTGACACTTGAGGAGGCGGAGAACTTGCTAGAAACAGTGAGTCGTTCAGGCCGACTGTGATGAAAACGACGTTTAGCAAGGGACATGTTACTATTTGACCTGCATATCGAGGAGCATTTACTCATAAAAAACAGTATGTCCCGGAAGATGAAATATGTTGACTACGTTAAACGTCAGATTGTTTTGTGGGAAACGGTAATAGAATGTATGTTTCCTGGAGTACGGAGCAGGTGACGAATAAGACGAAGGTGGCAGCACGACATCAATGAAACCTTGAACATGACGCTGGAGAGAACTTGCTGGAGACAGATTATTTGTCAGGCGAAATGTTACGAAAGCGACGTTCCGAAAGGGACATTCTACTGACCTCTCTCTCTCTCTCTCTCTCTCTATCTCTCTCTTGTGTGTGTGTGTGTGTGTGCTCGCATTCCTAATGTATTTATCAGATTTGAATGCCTGCATCAGTTTGTAATCAAATTAAGTTCTGCTTGCATATTTCTCGCGTGTTCATTAACAAATGGTCTATTCTGACAAATTATTCATCAATTAGAATTCTGGGAGTGAGTTCCCTTTAATTCTGGGATATCGCTATAATTCTATTCTTCATCTTCAGCATCCGGGACATTTGAAGTTGTTTGCTGCAGATATCATCCATATCAATCCCTCTCTGTTCTTTACATTATCTTCTCAATTATGTTATGTTATGTTATGCGATCGACGTCATGACATATTGGGTATTTCCATGCGTGCTCTGTCCTCCGCTGCAGTGCAGCCACCATAATAAACTCCACTTGCTCACCCTACTTATGAGAAGTTGCTTAGTATTCTTCTCTCTACCAGGAAGAAAACGTTGGAAAAGAAAACGTGGAAGACCAAAGACCACTCTTCGAAGAACAAATCCAACAAGAAAGTAAACTATTGGGTGTAAAACCATACAAGATCTCCAACTGTTAGCAACGAACCGCATCACATGGAGATCTAAAACCTCTGCCCTATGTGCCGCCTTTGGCACGAAAGGAACAAACTAACTAACTACCACGAAGACTAGACTATCTGGCATGCCCAAACCTAACTTCTACTCACCGTACCCATGAGAAGTTGATTAGTATATCGTCTCTCTCTACCACGAAGACGACACTGTCTGGCATGCCCAAACTTAACTTCTACTCACCGTACCATGAGAAGTTGATTAGTATATCGTCTCTCTCTACGAAGACGACATGTTGCAGCCTAATATCGTCTTCTCTATCTACGAAGACGACACTGTCTGGCATGGCCAAACTAACTCCTAAGTCTGAGACTCGCCTAATCACGAAATGAGAGCGTACTGCATTGATGATATCGGCTCTGTCCATAATTCTACCCGCTTGGGTCAAGGCATTGTTCCCAATAGAGTCAGCAAGTTCGCTACCCTGCACTCCAGCATGTCTAGATTTGTATAGCCAAGTCATTGTCTTGAGATGTTATCTCTTCCCAATTATTGACACCTAGTATTTCCAAGCCTACTTCAATGTTATTGGTCCATCGTTTTCTTGGGCTGCCTCGTGGTGTCTTTACATTCATGGTTTTTTGGTATATGTAATTTTAGGCTCTTTTCTCTGCCTTCCATGACCTAGAAGACATTGTATTGTAATAACCTTCATGATGGAGATAATTAATGGAGATTTAATTATCGTCAAATAGTTTGTCCTGAGCAGAACTTTGTCACTCTATGTCACTTATAATCTTCCCATAGCCATTCTCAGCAATGACATAATCATCAGTTACACTTGAATACATCATATCGTCAAGTTGTCCTGAGCAGAACTTTGTCCTCATGTCCTTCATAATCTCTCTCCAAGCCACTTCTCCGCAATGTCATAATCATCAGTTAAACCTTCAATCCATCTTCTCTTTGTTGGGATGCTTCCTTCCAAAATGGCCCTCATGTGTCTTTGTATATCTCCAAAATAATTCAATTTTGTCATTTGCAGCATCAGTTTTCTTTAATTTTGAGTTCTTTCTGGATAGATCTATTTGTTCTCTTCTCTGTCCATGATATACAGAGGACTCTTCCGTAACACTTATATTTAAAAGCACATGTTTTTCCACTGCCTTGTTAAATGTTCATGCTTCACACCCATACGTTGCCACTGGGAATATATATGCTCTTAGTATTCTGATCTTTGTTTTCCTATCAGTTCCGTTGGCGAAACACATAGAAACAGAGTACTGCAGTTTTACAAAAACGATACACAGCAACGTTTCAACCAAAAGGCCTTTCTCAAGCAAAGGATACAAGAGAGATGAAGAATTTCGCTTCTCACACAATTCAGTTTCAGTTTGAAATATCTTCATTGTGCTCCGATCTCCTTCGCAATATCTCCAACAGCGTCCAGCGACTGACCGTACCAGTTGGATTTTGATAGATGAGCCTACTTTGGTACCTGTTATGCTGTTCTTGTCTTGCTACTCACACAATATGTAGAGTCAAACAATTCCATCAGTTCCGTTCCATACTGTTGTTAAATTTCATGTTGATTTAAACAAATTAGAGATATCTTATTGTTTCTCATTCTCCGCTACTTCCTTCCATCCTTGTTGGGACCAAAGATTTCTCTTAGTTGTTTATAAAAGTCTGTAAAAATGTTTCGTCTTGTTTTGTTCTGTTCTAGGTTTGGGATCCATATCAAATAATTGTTCTTATTATACTATTGTTGCATCTGGCAGAATGGATTAGACTTCTGGCGCCCATGCGGGAGATCGGGTTCCATCCACAGTAAGGCCATGGAGTTTTTTATGTCGAGTCATAAAGAAAAATCCTAACCTGAACAGTTTCACTGCACTAGCCATGAGACCATTAAATTCCACAAACACATGTCCCTCCTCCCTGTCCTATACAGGCCCAAAAAGCGATATTATACAAGTAGTAACATCAGACAGTTACAACACTTTATGCTGATACAATAATCCTACCAGCAAGTTATAACACATAGAAACAAAAGCACACACAAAATAATCAAGAAAGACTACATGCATTTTGTATTATCAAATTGTGTTATTTTTATTGTGTCATCCACTCTAGTATAACCACTTTATTAACCATTTCTCACTCTAGTATAACCACTTTATTAACCACTTCTCACTCTAGTATAAACACTTTATTAACCACTTCTCCCTCTAGTATAACCACTTCTCACTCTAGTATAAACACTTCTCACTCTAGTATAACCACTTTATAAGCCACTTCTCACTCTAGTATAACCACTTTATAAAACCACTTCTCACTCTAGTATAACCACTTTATTAACACCTTCTCACTCTAATATAACCACTTCTCACTCTAGTATAACCACTTTATTAACCACTTCTCACTCTAGTATAAACACTTCTCACTCTAGTATAAACACTTCTCACTCTAGTATAACCACTTTATAAGCCACTTCTCACTCTAGTATAACCACTTTATAAAACCACTTCTCACTCTAGTATAACTACTTTATAAAACCACTTCTCACTCTAGTATAACCACTTTATAAAACCACTTCTCACTCTAGTATAACCACTTTATAAAACCACTTCTCACTCTAGTATAACCACTTTATTAACACCTTCTCACTCTAATATAAACACTTCTCACTCTAGTATAACCACTTTATAAAACCACTTCTCACTCTAGTATAACCACTTTATAAAACCACTTCTCACTCTAGTATAACCACTTTATAAAACCACTTCTCACTCTAGTATAACCACTTTATAAAACCACTTCTCACTCTAGTATAACCACTTTATTAACCACTTCTCACTCTAGTATAAACACTTCTCACTCTAGTATAAACACTTCTCACTCTAGTATAAACACTTCTCACTCTAGTATAACCACTTCTCACTCTAGTATAACCACTTCTCACTCTAGTATAAACACTTCTCACTCTAGTATAACCACTTCTCACTCTAATATAAACACTTCTCACTCTAGTATAACTACTTTATTAACCACTTCTCACTCTAGTATAAACACTTCTCACTCTAGTATAACCACTTCTCACTCTAGTATAACCACTTCTCACTCTAGTATAAACACTTCTCACTCTAGTATAACCACTTCTCACTCTAATATAAACACTTCTCACTCTAGTATAACTACTTTATTAACCACTTCTCACTCTAGTATAACCACTTAAAACATTACTCTCCACTCAGTTTGTCAGTATGAAGAGAAAGGAATGAACTATCACATAAAAACTGCAACAAGTATATAGTTATATGAGATTGAACATATTATATGTATTACAAAATCATATATTTTTAAAAAAGGCATACAAAATATATTTGAAATTCTCAACATACTTTTCTAATAATGACTTTCTAAAGTGTCCAAGTAACTTGGTGATTATCATGTAGTATTGATAGGACCATCATCATTGCACTTTGGTGATTAACCATGTGTGCTCCGATCTCTTTCTTACACAGGAAGATCTCAGCAGCAGTGCATGAACTCTATAGCACCAGTGAGGGTCCCGATGTGATGTTGAAGATATTCTTGTAGGAATTTTAATAACTTTTTGAATGAGGTTGGCTCTGGCAGCAGCCTCCCAGCCTGCTCTTCACCATTTTGAATTGCCAAGGTTTCTTTTACTTGCTCAAATTGAACAGGGATCTACGTTTTATCGTCTGTCTCCGATAGGACTAGAAACTCAATCTCACCCACAGTGAGATCAGGGATCTCTGAACAAATATCCCAATGATGTAGTATATCTATTAGTATCACAAAGCAGGAATTGAAGTGAGATGATGTAGTATATCTATTAGTATCACAAAGCAGGAATTGAAGTGAGATGATGTAATATATCTATTAGTAGCACAAAGAAGAATTGAAGGAGATGATGTAGTATATCTATTAGTATCACAAAGCAGGAATTGAAGTGAGATGATGTAGTATATCTATTAGTATCACAAAGCAGGAATTAAGTGAGATGATGTAGTATATCTATTAGTATCAAGAAGGATTGAAGTGAGATGATGTAGTATATCTATTAGTATCACAAAGCAGGAATTGAAGTGAGATGATGTAATATATCTATTAGTATCACAAAGCAGGAATTGAAGTGAGATGATGTAGTATATCTATTAGTATCACAAAGCAGGAATTGAAGTGAGATGATGTAGTATATCTATTAGTATCACAAAGCAGGAATTTAAGTGAATTGGTGTTATAGAGAAACTCTGCAACTAATTTTACTGAGAGAGGCAAGAAATATTAGAGTCAATTCCATAGGAGAGATTGACGAGTTATCAGTATGGAGAAATTGCTTGCAGACCATATGTAACATATAATATATTTTAGAGGGATGTTCTTCGTGTTTCATTGCAACCTAACTGTTGGATGAGTTTACTAAAAATTGATGTTGAATCAATCCAGCGATTTAAGGAGTTTGGAATTATATGTTGTATAAGTAGAACTGAATGCTTGAAGAGCAGAGAGAGGAGTATGTTCAACCAGCAAGACACGGGAACCATTAGTAAGCATACCCTTCGTTATCTGTTTGTGGAGACTAAGCACCTATGGATCTGCCTGAATTACTCTCACGTCAGTTCAGTAACCAATAATTTTAGAGATATTTTCCAAGAACACAGACACTGACTTCTTCTTCGAGCGCTTCATATCGACCACATGTTAACCACTCTGTGTGATTTGTATGTGATCTGAGCCTAAAAGCAATTGTACGTTGTGTCAGTTATGCACCTACAAGTAGGTCAGCACATCCGATTTTTGCAATGCTTTTTATTTACTAGGGTAGCTTTCCTAGGCCCCTACATCAGTTGCCTCTTACGACATGTCTTGTAGGCCGCAGTGGTACTATTCTTTGCTTCCCTTGCGGGCCCCGGCACCACACAGTCGGACAGACACTGACTAATATTTACACAGATAATGTGCTATTATCAAATGTAAACAAAACAAAACTATACTGTTATTTTCCTTCAAATTAACAATTGAAACAAATTTCCAATAATGACATCAACTTTCCTGAACAATAAATAAATAGAATGAACAACTGGCAGTATTAATATCCATAACCATGTACTGCTGATTTATCTGGGACTATCCCCAAATAAAATAATGTATTGATGCTTTTCAACCATCCCTTCTTTTACACAGATCATAAATAACCATGGCGTAGACCGCGGCATTTGGGCGATTTAAATATACAACAATGACATACACTACAACATTTGTGCGATTTTAATAGAAAGCCTTGGCCTAGGCTGCAGCATTTGTATGGAATGTGTTAATTGTTTTCCCTTTCATATAGTTCTTATTCTTCCTGCGTTCGTCCGTTTTGAATTCAGGTGTAGTCAGGATGCATGGTATGGTGTTTCTGACTGATTTTTGCATGAAGGAATGCTTTCCTTATTATTAGTGTCCCTGCCATTTTTCCCACATTTGAAAATACAATAAAATAATTCCTGAACTGGAAGAAGCTGGAATGACAATAAAACAATGACCTGATACATGGCATAAGTCTGTGTCAGGTGGTTGGGAGTGGGGTGGGGGTGTCCACAAACACAACATCAACATCAACAAAGATCTTCATGTAAACATTGCTTGCATCAAATCAAATTTGCATCTCTAGCCATTCCATAGAACGCTGATTCAGTGTTGGACAACAAGTTCTTGGGAGAATCAAATTCTTTAACCGTGCCTTGGTCCATGACTAGGATTCTGTAGGAAAAACACAAGATATGTCATTGACAGAACATGGACAAGCTACATATGGACATGATACGTAGAATATAAATATGGACACAATGTGTTGGCATGACTCAGCTCTGATTATCAGCCTCCTTATCATCAATCAGATCTGATACCATGCTATAATATAACTCCAGATGTGCTACTTTCAAGTGTAGTTTTTTTCCGCCTGCCCAGCGTGTTTGTAGCGCGTATGGGTGACAAGCCCCCTGTGAGTGCGGGTTCAATTCCGTAGGCTGGCAGAAAAGCCACAGGTTCTCCAGATTCACGGTGTTCGTGGCACCGAACCGAAGGATTACGATGTCCATGGCACCAAGCCGAAGAGCTAAAAGCTCAAGTGCTTCTGGATCGGGGAAAAAGTGTGATTTTGCTGCTTGTCAAATCTTACAGTTCACAAACTAGACTTGTATAGTCAGTCTTGGCAAAGATCAATTATACGTCACAATAAGAATGATCAAATTGGTGGTAAAGAACATTCGCAAACAAACAAACACAAGACATACTAGACTTGTCAACAGTTGATAGAGACTACAAACTAGATGTATTAGACTCGATGAAGTCTGTGCGCAGAATGGGTGGACAGTATTCGGAGGTCACATCTCAAAACAATGACTTGACTGTACACACCTGGACATGCTGGAGGGCAGGGTAACGAACATGCTGACTTTCTTGCAAACAATGCCCCAACTCAAGCGGACAGAAGTATGGATAGACCTGATGTCATCAATGTGATATACGCTCTAAAAATCTGAGTCTAAAGCCAAATGATTAATTCATTGCACCTGGTTTTATCCATATGGCTCGGCCTCTCTCCGCAGAAATATCACACCAACAGCAGAGAGTATTGCACAAAGCATAAACTCTGTAGCTCCGACAACAATCCTATGGGGTCTCGTAAAAAAGAAATGCTCTCATGAACAGAATGGCGCAGTTCGAATTCGAACCACGATATACGAACGCAAGGCAAAGGTTTATCCACTTAGCCACAAAAAACCCTAGTGATATGAGCTCCTTTATGTGATATGGGCCAGTCTCAGATATGGGACCAATTGTGAGAATTAGGAGTTAAGTTTGGACATGCCAGACAGTGTCATCTTCGTGGTAGAGAGAGAGAAGATATACTAATCAACTTCTCATGAGTATACAGAGCCGGATTAGCATAGTAGCAGAAGTAGCAAATGCTATGGGCCCGGCTTTGGGGGCCGCGCCTCTGGAGCTAAGTTGTCACTAGTCATAAACAAGGAACCAAGTTTGGGAGGTGGGTAATAATTCCCCCTTTCATTTTTTTATTGAGGTTAGGGCCAAGGTCATGTTTACTCAATTTCGGACTTAATTTGGCGGTCACACTGAGCTCATTAACAACGTAACAGTTTTTTTACTTTTTGTATAGGAGTGTCTCTTGTGTGCACACGCTTCTAATAAACGAAAACTTGAAAGCTTGAACAAAAGAACAATTAAATTTGACTCATAACCCAGTTCAAGTCTCTGTTCGTTCAGTAGTTTTCTTGGCGAAACTTAGTTTAAAATAAATGCAAGTGGGCGTATGAAATATTGTTCTAAGACATGAGCAGATCTGGGCACTCCTAAATAAATTTCATGTCATTCACGTTTTTGTGAGAAACTGTTTTGCACTCGACTAGATGTCCCAGAAAATAATGCGAAGGAGGGCCAAATGATTAAACAGAAAACTTGGACACACTTGAATGAGCCGCAACAAGAAGCCGCAACACAGAGCTGCATAATTTTACAGAGAAGCACACAAACGGACACAGAGAGTAATTTTTATTTGTTCTGCTAACTTTGAATGTATTTAAATCCTCCCATCTTGTTATTTTATTATTATTTTATTTTACATAGCTAATTTTATGTTTCAGTGAGAAATTAATTTTTAAAATAGTTTCTATCATTTTTCGTTTTCAATGAATTCAAATGTTTTAAATCAGAGTTATAGTCATGTTAAGTGGTTAAATTTTTTTCGATTTTGTTGAAAGTCTCTATACATTCTTTTTCGCTTCTACCTATCGATGGGGCATTCTTACAAAAGCACTGGAAGATACAGGTTCAAAACTCCCGACTTTGAAGAGACTGTCGGACACCAGGTGGTCTTTCCGAGCTGATGCGACAAAAGCACTTTTATGTGGTTTTACCATTATCAAACAAGTTTTGGATGACATCTCAAATAACATGGATCAAAAGGTAGAGTGTCGTAATCAAGCGTATGGGCTAGTTTTGGAGATGAGTAAGTTGGAAACGGAATAGTTAGCATTTTATGGGACGGAATTCTAGAACGCTTGCAAGCGTCTAGCGCTTCATTACAGTCACCTGATCAAGACCTTAACACGGGATATGCTCTTATGAATCGTTACCAGTGCGTTCAAGCAATGCGGCCTACATTTTCAGATATTGAGGCCAAAGCCAAAATCCTGACTCACTGTCAAGAATATCAGCGACAAACTTCACGCGACGCAAGCGAAATACTAAGTACGACGATTTTAGTGGCTCTACTACACTCGATGAAGTTGTAGAAAATCAAACACCCAAACAAAAATTTGAAAGTCTGGTGTTTATTGTCATAATTGATAATGTACTCTCTGCCTTAGCTAAACGCATGGAAGCGTACCATAGAGTGACTGATGTATTTGGAACATTTCGGCAGTTAAAATCTCTTACAGCAGAAGAGATCTTGAAAAGAACTCCAAATATTGTCAGCTCTTACCAAGAGGATTTGGAAGAAAGCCTAGGCGACGAACTTGTGCAGTTCGCTGAACTTCTTAAAAATAATGTAGCTGCTGCTATTAGCAAAGAAAAGAATGAGGCCCTTGAACTGCAATTTTATAAACTTATAATGGAAAATTCATTAGAGTCGTGTTTCCCAAATGTAGAAATAGTCTTACGAATTTACTTGTCTTTAATGATTACTAACTGCAGCGGAGAACGTTCTTTTTCAACATTAAAGCGTATAAAAAGTGAGTTAAGAAACATGATGGGACAAGATCGTCTAAATAACCTCACCTTAATGAACATTGAATGTAATTTACTTAGAGAAATTGATTTGTCTAGTATTATCTCTAAATCTGCTCACATTAAATCAAGACAAGTTTGTTTGTAAAATTTATGTTTTATTATTTATTATCATACAAAACTTAGGGCCCCGAGCTAAAATTTGCTACGGGCCCCGCGCTGGTCTAATCCGGCTCTGTGAGTATAGTGAGCAAGTTGACTTTGAGATAGCCGCCGAAGCAGAGGACGGAGCGCACATTGGAATGCCGAATGTGCCATGACGTCGGTCGAATAACATAACATATATGTATCAACAGGTGACAGAGACTAGTTAGATAAATACCTATCATAATCCATAATTGTGTTGAGTCTGTGAGCGATGGTCAGTACAGTACAATCCTTGAACTCGCTACAGATTGTCTTCTGAATGAGGTCATCTGTCTCCATGTCCACCGCAGCTGTGGCTTCATCGAGAACCAGAATTTTAGTTTTGCGGAGCAAAGTTCGAGCTAAGCAAACAAGTTGACGCTGACCAACACTGGACAAAGAAGACAAATGTGCAAAGTTGAAGTATATTCATAATTATGCAACTATTTGGCAACTAATTTTGGCAAAGTTCCCCACACTCATAATTTCACTGATAACATACCTGAGATTTTTACCTGCCTCCCCACATTCATAATTCAACTAACTACTTAACTGAGATTTTATCTGCTTCTACACATACCTGAGATTTTACCTGCTTCCCACATTCAAATTCAACGGATTACATACCTGAGATTTTTATCTGCCTTTCCACTCATAATTCAACTGAGTATATACCTTTGATTTTACCTTCCTCCTACATTCATAATTCAACTGACTACATACCTGAGATTTTTACCTGCCTCCCCACACTCATAATTCAACTGACTACATACCTGAGATTTTTACCTGCCTCCCCACACTCATAATTCAACTGATCAGGTAGACTCTCTACAAATGTTTGTAAGTGGGAGTGTTTCAAAGCTTCCCACAATTCCTCAGTTGACTTCTGGTTGAAAGGGTCAAGGTTCATGCGGAGACTTCCACCAAAGATTACCGGATCCTAAAATAATGATAAAAGATATCGAAGATATATAAAAACCAAAAGCAGATTTTATTGACTTATTTCGCCGAGTAGTTACCGGGGCCCAAATTTGGGGTGTAAAGAATAGAACCACTGTTACCTGCCACGCATGCTGTAAGAGGCGACTAAGGAGGTTTGGCCGAAATCAGATGCATGTGTACTTAACATGTACAAGTCTATGCGTTTATGGGCCTACCAAACCAATGTGCAACGTATGCAAAGATCAAACATATCACAAAGAGTGATTAAAATTGGTCAGTAAGAGCGTACGCAAAGAAGAAGAAGAATTGACTTATTTGTACATAGAAAGATTATTATCAATATTAGAAAGAGGTAATTTTCATTTTTTAAAATCTTCTTCATCTTTCTTCTTTTGACGTCACATTATTACCGGGTTGTTGCCCAGTGTCGTGGTTTTCTGTTTTTGTCTTGCACTGTTCTGGTGACTTGTGAGATAGTTATTCTTGTTTTTGACTGGATTCTGCTCTGTCGTCTAAGAATTTTCTTTCATGGCCTTCTCTCACCTTCTTTCCTGATGTTCTGTTGTAGAAGACTGTATACTGTGGAGTTTGGTTGCATTCTTATTAAGTGACCGGACCACTTCATTCTTTGTTTCTTAATGTAATTCAAGCAAGGTTCTGTCCCAACTTTCTTTCTTATGCTGATGTTGGCAACTGTCTTTTCTGGTGTTATTGGTAACTTTTCACAGGCATCACATTTCCCATGTAGTTATTTTTGCGACTGTGCTTTGCTCATTGTCCATGTTTGGCTCTGGTAACACAAAGTAGGTATGAAAATGCTATTGATCATCTGTTGCTTATATGGCAGTGAGATGTTTGGGTGAGATGTTTAGGTGCATTTTTTCTGGAATGCCATGAAGAAAACAAGATTTAAAATACATGACGACAAGAGGTAAAATAAATGGTGGATGCTGTTATGGATGACAGAAAGAGGAATATTCTGGAGATTCTAACTTCTTGGAATGGAAAAATATCAACATCCAAAACTGATGGTCAGTTGCTGAAGGGAAGAGATGTTTGTGGAACTACATGATCTCTACGGTGAAATAGTCAAGCTGTTGCAAAACTGATGGTCAGTTGCTGAAGGGAAGAGATGTTTGTAGAACTACATGATCTCTACGGTGAAATAGTCAAGCTGTTGCAAAACTGATGGTCAGTTGCTGAAGGGAAGAGATGTTTGTAGAACTACATGATCTCTACAGTGAAATAGTCAAGCTGTTGCAAAACTGATGGTCAGTTGCTGAAGGGAAGAGATGTTTGTAGAACTACATGATCTCTACGGTGAAATAGTCAAGCTGTTGCAAAACTGATGGTCAGTTGCTGAAGGGAAGAGATGTTTGTAGAACTACATGATCTCTACGGTGAAATAGTCAAGCTGTTGCAATACTGATGGTCAGTTGCTGAAGGGAAGAGATGTTTGTAGAACTACATGATCTCTACGGTGAAATAGTCAAGCTGTTGCAAAACTGATGGTCAGTTGCTGAAGGGAAGAGATGTTTGTAGAACTACATGATCTCTACAGTGAAATAGTCAAGCTGTTGCAAAACTGATGGTCAGTTGCTGAAGGGAAGAGATGTTTGTAGAACTACATGATCTCTACGGTGAAATAGTCAAGCTGTTGCAAAACTGATGGTCAGTTGCTGAAGGGAAGAGATGTTTGTAGAACTACATGATCTCTACGGTGAAATAGTCAAGCTGTTGCAAAACTGATGGTCAGTTGCTGAAGGGAAGAGATGTTTGTAGAACTACATGATCTCTACAGTGAAATAGTCAAGCTGTTGCAAAACTGATGGTCAGTTGCTGAAGGGAAGAGATGTTTGTAGAACTACATGATCTCTACAGTGAAATAGTCAAGCTGTTGCAAAACTGATGGTCAGTTGCTGAAGGGAAGAGATGTTTGTAGAACTACATGATCTCTACGGTGAAATAGTCAAGCTGTTGCAAAACTGATGGTCAGTTGCTGAAGGGAAGAGATGTTTGTAGAACTACATGATCTCTACAGTGAAATAGTCAAGCTGTTGCAAAACTGATGGTCAGTTGCTGAAGGGAAGAGATGTTTGTAGAACTACATGATCTCTACAGTGAAATAGTCAAGCTGTTGCAAAACTGATGGTCAGTTGCTGAAGGGAAGAGATGTTTGTGGAACTACATGATCTCTACGGTGAAATAGTCAAGCTGTTTGCCTTGCATTCAGAAGGTCTTGGGTTCTAACTTGGATCATGTCATCTAGTTCACTAGTTACCTCAGAAGTCGGAGAAGGTAGGCCTGTATCGTGGGGGACATTGATAAAAAGACAAGCAGGCCTTCACACAAAAATCAGCTAGAAGTGCCATACCAGGTGCTCTGACTACGCTTGAATTCATAGCGGGCAAACGCAAGATGAAGTTTACAGATGCATTTTTCCCCAGAGATCCCTAAGATTGCTATAGAGTTTGTGCTTTGCGGCACAAATACTCTCGGCAGGTGGCATTCATTTTTGCAGAGAGGGACTGAGTCATAAGGGGAAACCCAGCCTATGCTTGGCCTGTAAACATAATTTCTTGTCACCTGATGAATCAACTGCGGAAAGAACACTGGCCAACCAAGATAGTTGCCACACGCTGAAAGACATACTGAGGAGGAGATCAGAACACTTCTAGACTAATTTATTCGATGTGCAGTATTGATGATCTGACAACTTAACTAAACAAAGAACTGGTGTCATTAGTTGCCACATGCTGAGAGATATACTGAGGAGGAGATTGGAGAACTTATAAATGATGATTTGATTTGATGTACAGTGATGTAATTTGATGATTAGATGACTAAACTAAACTAAACCTAAAATGTAGTGACTGGAATTCACATCCTGAAACTCCTCTGTTCAGAAAGACTCTCAATTTAGTCAGCGACTGGAATTCACATCCTGAAACTCCTCTGTTCAGAAAGACTCTCAATTTGGTCAGCGACTGGAATTCACATTCCTGAAACTCCTCTGTTCGGAAAGACTCTCTCAATTTGGTCAGCGACTGGGTTTAATAACCCTGAAACTCCTCTGTTCGGAAAGACTTGCTTAAAGCGTTATCATATATTTGTTCTACTGGACATGTCAATAACAGAAGACAAACATCACAAAGATTAAACAAACCTGTGGTAGGATGGTGATTTTATTACGGAGATCATGAAGTCCCAATTGAGCTATATGATGATGGTCAACTCTGATCTCACCTGCTGCTGCCTCCACCAGACGGAATAATGCGACGGTTAGTGAGGATTTACCTGCACCTGTTCTTCCAACAATTCCAATCTGGCAGAAAAAAATTAATGATATCAAATCCAATCTGGCAAGAATAGACAAGTAAATAAATTACAATTCAGCAGGAAATGCTAAATATATATAAATACCAGTCTGCTTCCCTTGCAGAAAGCTACCTTTTGTTTATTTGTTTCCTAACCATCCAGAAATTATAAGATTAATTTGCCCTTTTTCCTATATTGGATAGGATTGGGGTGTGTGTGTGTGGGGGTATGTGTTTTTTGAAGACCCAGAAACCTCCAACAACTCTAGGTGTGTAGTTCAATGCTTAGTGTTACGGGGACTCCTACACAGAAACCTCCAACAACTCTAGGTGTGTAGTTCAATGCTTAGTGTTACGGGGACTCCTACACAGAAACCTCCAACAACTCTAGGTGTGTAGTTCTATGCTTAGTGTTACAGAGACTCCTACACAGAAACCTCCAACAACTCTAGGTGTGTAGTTCAATGCTTAGTGTTACGGGGACTCCTACACAGAAACCTCCAACAACTCTAGGTGTGTAGTTCAATGCTTAGTGTTACAGAGAATCCTACACAGAAACCTCCAACAACTCTAGGTGTGTAGTTCAATGCTTAGTGTTACGGGACTCCTACAAGAAACCTCCAACAACTCTAGGTGTGTAGTTCTATGCTTAGTGTTACAGAGACTCCTACACAGAAACCTCCAACAACTCTAGGTGTGTAGTTCAATGCTTAGTGTTACGGGGACTCCTACACAGAAACCTCCAACAACTCTAGGTGTGTAGTTCAATGCTTAGTGTTACAGAGAATCCTACACAGAAACCTCCAACAACTCTAGGTGTGTAGTTCTATGCTTAGTGTTACTGAGACTCCTACACAGAAACCTCCAACAACTCTAGGTGTGTAGTTCTATGCTTAGTGTTACGGAGACTCCTACACAGAAACCTCCAACAACTCTAGGTGTGTAGTTCTATGCTTAGTGTTACTGAGACTCCTACACAGAAACCTCCAACAACTCTAGGTGTGTAGTTCAATGCTTAGTGTTACAGAGACTCCTACACAGAAACCTCCAACAACTCTAGGTGTGTAGTTCTATGCTTAGTGTTACGGAGACTCCTACACAGAAACCTCCAACAACTCTAGGTGTGTAGTTCTATGCTTAGTGTTACTGAGACTCCTACACAGAAACCTCCAACAACTCTAGGTGTGTAGTTCTATGCTTAGTGTTACTGAGACTCCTACACAGAAACCTCCAACAACTCTAGGTGTGTAGTTCAATGCTTAGTGTTACAGAGACTCCTACACAGAAACCTCCAACAACTCTAGGTGTGTAGTTCTATGCTTAGTGTTACGGAGACTCCTACACAGAAACCTCCAACAACTCTAGGTGTGTAGTTCTATGCTTAATGTTACTGAGACTCCTACACAGAAACCTCCAACAACTCTAGGTGTGTAGTTCTACGCTTAGTGTTACAGAGACTCCTACACAGGTAGAGGCTAAAGCTACATTTTATAGACAACACCTTCTCTCCTGCAGGTGTGACATTAAGAGACAAAATTGGAAACAAAGAAATCAGAAGAAGACTGGATGTGAAACCAGTCATGCAATTCATAAAAGAACAACAAATTAAATGGTTTGGACACCTGGCAAGAATGTTCTCATATTGAGTACCACAGAGAGCCGCACTGAAAAAGTATAACGAGTACAGAGCAAGAGGAAAAACCACACAAAAAGTCTTGGAGCGACTGGATCAAGAACAGCCTTAAGAAAATGAATAACAGCTCACAAAGTGCTTTATAACAGGAACACACAAGATCACTCCATCACCCCCTCCGCCCCAACACTTCTAAAAGAAATGAATGGTGGAAAGGAAGAAGTAGACCTCTTCTTCAACCCCCATCTTGTGATACCCTTGGTGTAGAGAAGCAAGAAATACCTACTATTCTTCTCTATTTTTGGTTCTCCTCTGTGTTGTGTTCCAGCTATGATTCTCATCCAGGTCGTTTTGAGTCTTCTACACTACATTCTCATTTACTCTCATAGCAGTTTTTGTGACTGAATTAGACTCCATGCGAAACATATGTTCCATTTATCTCCAGCATCTCTCTTTTGGATGTTGGTGTTCATGTTCTCTTGTTGACAATGTGCAAGCAGTTCCTGGTTTGATGTAGTTCTTAGCCAGAGTACGAGTAAGATCTTTCGCAGACAAGTTGTATCGGTAGGTTGTCGAGTTTGGACATATCTTATTCTGTTAATCTCCAGCATTCTGATCCGTATAGTCTTTATCTTCAAACGTTCCATATCGACCACTTCTTAACCACTCTGTGTGATTTGTAAGTGAACTAAGTCTAAGAACGATTGTACGTGATGCCAGTTATGCACCTACAAGTAAGTCAGCACATCCGATTTCTGTGTCACTTTTTATTTACTAGGTAGCTTCCTAGATGTCTAATCATTCAGTGTGTTGGACATTTGTTATTATATTCTTCTTCTTCTTCTTCTGCATTTTCACTAGATTGGGATTTCGGATTCTCTAATAAAGGTAACCCTTTAGTTCGGTGCCACGAACACTGTAAATCTGGATAACCTGTGGCTTTTTCTGCCAGCCCGCGGAATTGAACCCACACTCACAGAGAATTTGTCACACCGTCATCCACGCGTGCGAATACGCTCGGCAGGTGGGCTTCTGTAGGATATAATTCCTATGATGTCTGCTTTCCCATTTGTGTCGACCTTTTCCGCAGTAAGTTTTGGCCACCCTTGTGATGGTAGGTCTGACATTCTTACTGGATGGCTAAATCTCTGAGGCAGATTGGTCACCTTAGAATCCATTATCCCATTCCTCATTGTGAGGGATCGTTGCACCATGTTATGCGCCTTATGACCTGGTGCATCCGTTTTCTGCAAGCATGTTTCGGGTTAGCATTCACAAGCGGACACGTGCATCCGATTTCAGCCGACCCTCCTTAGTCGCCTCTTACGACATGCATGGCAGGTAACAGTGGTTCTATTCTTTACACCCCAAATTTGGGCCCGGTAACCACTCGGGCGGTTATTATATTCTAGAATTTTCCTACCTTCTCTCCACTGCGTATACTGCATGTGATTCCCTTCAGTACAAGGTCAAGACCATCTCTGTAGCGAGTCTTGTAATCCTTCATAACTATTTCACCATTTTGTGGCCATTCCTGAGTTGGGCTCATCTCTGGAACTTCCCATGCTGCCTGTGAACATAGACCAGACAAACACATTAATCAAGGGCATCTAACTCTTTAGTGAGGGGAAATAAGAAGATGGTATGTTAGTGATATCTTCTTCTTCTTCTTTGCTTTAGTTCTTTATGACCAATTTTAATCACTCTTTGTGATATGTCTGATCTTTGCCAAGAACGTGTATACGTTGCACATTGGTTTGGTAGGCCCTAAATGCAGACTTCTACATGTTTAGGACATGTGCATCCGATTTCAGCCAAACCTCCTTGGTCACCAAACCTCCTTACTCTTACGACATGCGTGGCAGGTAACAATGGTTCTATTCTTTACACACCAAATTTGGGCTCGGTAACCACTCGGGCAGTTTGTGATATAAACAAGGGCAACTTGCTCTAGTAAGGGAAGTAATGCAGCCATAACATAGCACTTATGGATAAATTAGTTCGATGTACAGTGATGATGATCTGACGACTAAACTAAACTGTGCAGTGTCGTTAGTTGCCACACACTGAGAGAGATATTGAGGAGGAGATCGGAGTACTTATGGATAAATTAGTTTGATGTGCAGTGATGATGATCTGACGACTAAACTAAACTGAGAGACATACTGAGGAGAAGATCGGAGCACTTATGGACTAATTAGTTCGATGTGCAGTGATGATGATCTAATGACAAAACTAAACTGATCACTCTCATTCGTATATCTCTATCTCTCTCACAAATGATAATATATCCCTTACCTCTCTAGGTTTATTCGAGTACTCAATGACTCGCTCCAGTGATACAAGTTCTTGCTCAGTATAAGATGCATGTTGAGCATACCAGCCAAGATTATCAACAAACTGAACATAAGAAGCAATAGAGAATATATTTATTAAATTGTTACTCTATGATTCTCCACTAAATTGTCATCTATTTGACATTCTTGATCAATTTTCTTTTAACTCAGGTAGATGATGTATTCACTCTATTGATTATCCACTCTTGCCGTTAGACATAAAGGTAGGAGCTTTAATTCCTTGTGGACCAAACGCCATACTATGTGGCTTTAGGTTGGACGCCTTTTTACCAGGAGCAACACTAAAGGTAGTTTTTTATTCTAACAACAAATGGCTTGTAAAAGCATGGCTTTTGTCCTAGTTCACTAAGAGAGTTAATTTGCATTCCAGGGCCAGATGAATTGCCCTTGTTGTGACATATCCGTGTTTATTTAGTGTAGTCTTGATATTGTCTATCCATCTTTTTCTCAGTCTTCCCTTGGCTCTAGTATCTGATCTCTTTTTATTGTATGCTGTTATTGGTGATTGGTTGTATTCTGTTCTCATTAAATGTCCAAACCATGTATTTGTGCACTCTGATGGCTAACATTTTTTAGGCCCAAGTTGGCCTCCAACCTGAAATTAGCATGGCATGTGGTTACTAGCGCAGCATGTTATCAACTTGGTTATCGACACCGTTTATTTAAGATATTATTTAAGTACTATTTAGGACTGACAAATAAATGTGTATTCTCCTTCTTCTTCGAACACTCCTTATCAACCATTTGTTAACCATTCTTTGTGATTTGTATGTGATCCAAGCATAAGAACTATTGTATGTTGTACCAGTTATACGCCTACAAGTAGGCCAGCAGATCTGATTTCCGTCACACTTTATATTTACTAGGTAGCTTCCTAAGCCCCTAACTCAGTCACCTCTTACGACATGCCTTGTAGGTCCCAGTGTTACTATTCTTTGCTCCTCTTGCGGGCACCGGCAAGATACAGGTGAATTTGTATTCAAATAGAAACATAAATAATAAAATCTGATACTGCATTTTAGATATGCTCCCACTTTATACACAAGAGACTTACCCATGCAGAGAAGCTGAGAATCAATCCAGCAAGTGATGGAGAAATCGATTCATCCCACATCACAATCAATCCAGCAGAGAGGGAGATCAACTGCGACAGGGTGGACATCTTCATAACAAACCAAATCCTCACTGTCAGCTGCATTAACTCAAACTTAATACGGTTGTTAATCGTTGTAAACATCTTGCTGACAAACCGATCCTGAGCTTTGAATGCTCGGAGTGTTTGTGTACCGTCAAGTGTTTCTTTGAAGTGAACGAAGACTGGGGATGAGAACTTGGATTTGTAGCGTCGCAGCTGGCGAGCAGATGGGATGTACACACACTGGGGAAGATACAAAATAACTAAGAAACATGCTGAAATATAAATTTCAGTTTGGAATAAAACCACCTTTCCTTTGCTTGTTTCATCAGACAATGCTCAAAATGCACAACAGTCCACTTCGTATCTCCTACTTTCTACAAGTAAATATGTCTTTGTTGGTGATGTGTTCTCTATGTGCATGTATCAGTTTCAGTTTGTAATATCTTCATTGCATACTAGACATGTAGTACATAGGTGCTCTAATCTACTTCACAATATCTCTAACAGCATCCAGCTACTAACAGTTTCAGTTTGGAATATCTTCATTGCATACTAGACATGTACATAGGTGCTCCAATCTCCTTCACAATATCTCTAACAGCGTCCAGCTACTAACAGTTTCAGTTTGATGTTGATTGATGAGCCTACTCATACACCGGTTGGGTTTTTTTTTTTTCTGTCTATCAACTGATCATCTGCCCCCTTCAAATTTGTCATACATCAACTGTTTTGGGATGCGTTCATCAGGCATCTTAGCAATGTGACCGGCTCATCATACCTGGCACTTCTGCTACAGGTTTTTGACACTTGGTATCTTGGCTCTTATGATGACTTCGGTATTTGGAATTTTGTCCTGCCATTTTTATTTTTGAGTAGTCTGGGTAGACAACTTGTGTGGAAGTGGTTTAGTTTTCTTGCGTGTCTGCTATACGCTGTCCATGTCTCACTGGTGTACAGCAGCGTGGTTAGCACTGTCACCTGGTAAACTTTCAGTTTTGTGGCTAATGTTTGTGTAATGTTTGATGTTCAGACATCAACAATATCAGCAAGGAAATAAAATGGAGGTGATGGAAGTGGTTGGGACATACAGTCAGAATGCAGAAGACCAGACATGTGGCTCTGAAATGGAATTCAAGAGGCAAAAGGTGTAGAGGAAGACCTAAAGAGACATGGAGATGAACAGTAGACAGAGAAGATGAGGGAAAGACCTGGAATTAACTAAACTGGCTAGCAAACGGGGTTTGGCTCCGAAAAAAATAATTTTCTTTATTAATGAAGTTAGAGCAATTATTTTATAATGGGCATGTTAAGCTGTGAATGTAGATCTATTTTAATGTTTAAAAAAAAAAAGTTCCATTGTTGCCATGACAACAATGGCCATATTTTAAAAAAATACATGTTATTAGAATCCTAAAATTTACAAAACAAACAAATATATTGAGAATTAAAGGGGTGATTCATAAACTGTAAGCATATTTACAGCTATTGATGCATTTATTTTTTGTAAAATCTGAAGGAATATATTTTATGTTTATTTTTAAACATATGCATGCCAAAAAACCGCCCAAAATGTGTCATCATTTCACATTGAAATTAATTTTTTTAAACACATATTCACAAAAATGTAATTTGAAATGCATCAGTAGCTACAAAATGATATGTGGGATATTCACCTCAAATTTCGTGTATCTAGCTTTAGTATTAGTTAAAACTCAGGGATTTCCAACACCAAAAATGGGAAAAAAATGATATTGAGAAAACTCAATTTTAAACTTGGAATTTAAAGAAAAGGGTATAGAATTGAACATTTCTTATTAATGCCCTCCATTGGATTTCTGGGACTTCATTTACTGGGGCAGTTGTTGTATCTGACTCTCAGTCGATGCTTCACAAGATCCAGAAGGGCAGGTTTCGGTATGAGTGGATGTCGTCTATAGAAGTTTCTAACCTCCAGCGGCTTCCGTGGATATACTGTCCTGGGCATGCGGGTGTTTACGGTAATGAGAGAGCGGACAGGCTTGCATCAACAGCATCGATTGTTGGGGAGTTGAAGATGGATAAGGGCGATATTCTTCGGTCTCTTCGAGACTCTCTGTTGGATGAGGACACTAAAATCGATGTTGAATCGATCAAGCGATTTAAGCAGTTTGGAGTTACCCGTTGTTCAAGTCGAACTGGATGCCTGAGAGGCAGAGTGAGAGGTGTGTTTAATCAGCGAGCCACAGGAACCATCAGTATGCATATTCTTCGATATCTGTTGGGGAGACTGAGCACCTATGGGTCTGCCCGGAGTGCAATGACGTCAGTTTAGTAACCAATAACCAATAACTATTAATGTTGTAATTCTAATACGCAAACAAAACAACATAATTTTATGTGTAATCGATAGTACGATTGTTGTACTTTATAGAACTAAACACTTTGAAAAATCAACGTTTTTGACTAAAACTAAAATTTTCTAGAGAGTCAAACCCCTTAACCAAGTGGACCAAGCGCCACGCTAAGTGGCGTTTGAAGTGGACGCATTTTTACATTCCGCCACGCTAAGTGGCGTTTAGTTATCAAAACGTGAAAGCGCTTGTAAAAACGTGACTTTTGTCCTGGTCCACTAAGAGTTAAGACAGATCTGGTTGTAGACAATTTATTGCAGCCTTATGTTTGAAGGGGAAATTAAGAAGAAGAAGAAAAAGAATGTCTGATCTTGGGATGGATTAGCATAAATGCAGAGAGTGTAAGCTTATCGAATTACACACTAGAGGGTTGTGGATTCAGTCCCTCACTCGATGTTCAACATGTGAGTAAAGGAATTGATCCTACTACCTACTGTACACTGGACCTAGAAATGTGAATCTTTTTAATGTTCGATGAATTATATCCATACGCTACTCCAGGAAAAACGCACGTTCTCTGTAGTTTTTCCTTTAATAACCTTGCTTGTTGTGTTATTCCATATGCTCTTCAGACTAATTATCCTTGGAGTTTCCATGGTCAATCTCCATCGAATTTCTTTTGTACAGTCTCTATTTAAGGAGTCTCAATGGTGAAGTAGTTACGGTTTGGTTTGTGTTCTGAAAGTTGTGGGTTCGAATCCAGACAGGTGACAGGAATGGTCACAGTTGCAATTTTCCAGAGATCCTAGGATTGTTGCTGGAGTTACTTTTCCAGAGATCCCTAGGATTGTTGCTGGAGTTACTTTTCCAGAGATCCCTAGAATTGTTGCTGGAGTTACTTTTCCAGAGATCTCTAGGATTGTTGCTGTAGTTACTTTTCCGGAGATCCCTAGGATTGTTGCTGGAGTTACTTTTCTGGAGATCCCTAGGATTGTTGCTGGAGTTACTTTTCCGGAGATCCCTAGGATTGTTGCTGGAGTTACTTCTCTGAACGCTCCATATCGACTATTTCTTTAACCACTCTTTGTGATTTGTATGTGAACCAAGCCTAAGAGTAATTGTACATTGTGCCAGTTACGCGCCTACAAGTAGACTGGCACATACGATTTCTGCAACACTTTTTATTTACTAGACTAGCTTCCCTAGGCCCCCTACCTCATGCCTTGTAGGTTGCAGTATTACTATTCTTTGCTCCTTTGAGGGCCCGGCAACATACGGGCAAGACTCATATTTTTTTGTAATGTATAAAGACAAACAATACCTGAAGAAATAGATACAATCCACTGATGACACATATAAATGGAATCAGTTTTGGAGTAATGTATAAAACCACGACCAAGTTAGTCAGAACTTCTCCTGCGCACTGGATATATCCATCCAATCCGCCTCCTAACCTATCCACACTATCAACATCCTTAGAGAATCGGTTGATGATACGACCTGAAAATATATAGTACATATTCGCATACTATTTTTACAACAATATCCAAACTTAAGTTAATACGGATACTGTATATTACACTCAACTGTATATAAACCCAACAACTGTATATTTAACATCAACTGTATATATAACCAACACTTATATATAACACTAACTGTATATATAAACCTCAACTGATATATAACATAACTGTATATTAAACAACCTGTATTCACACTGTATATATAAACCCCAATATACACTCAACTGTATATATAACACTCAACTGTATATATAAAACCCAACAACTGTATATATAACACTCAACTGTATATATAAAACCCAACAACTGTATATATAACACTCAACTGTATATATAAAACCCAACAACTGTATATATAACACTCAACTGTATATATAAAACCCAACAACTGTATATATAACACTCAACTGTATATATAAAACCCAACAACTGTATATATAACACTCAACTGTATATATAAAACCCAACAACTGTATATATAACACTCAACTGTATATATAAAACCCAACAACTGTATATATAACACTCAACTGTATATATAAAACCCAACAACTGTATATATAACACTCAACTGTATATATAAAACCCAACAACTGTATATATAACACTCAACTGTATATATAAAACTCAACAACTGTATATATAACACTCAACTGTATATATAAAACCCAACAACTTTATATATAACACTCAACTGTATATATAAACCAACAACTTATATATAACACTCAACTGTATATATAAACCCAACAACTTATATATAACACTCAACTGTAT
The DNA here is from genome assembly GCA_020796225.1 of Arion vulgaris. Lineage (NCBI taxonomy): Eukaryota > Metazoa > Mollusca > Gastropoda > Stylommatophora > Arionidae > Arion > Arion vulgaris. The sequence goes on along the minus strand of CM036755.1, from coordinate 18,600,839 downwards.
ATATAAAACCCAACAACTTTATATATAACACTCAACTGTATATATAACACTCAACAACTGTATATATAACACTCAACTGTATATATAACACTCAACTGTATATATAAAACCCAACAACTGTATATATAACACTCAACTGTATATATAAAACCCAACAACTGTATATATAACACTCAACTGTATTATATAAAACTCCAACAACTGTTATATAACCTCAACTGTATATATAAAACCCAACAACTGTATATATAACACTCAACTGTATATATAAAACCCAACAACTGTATATATAACACTCAACTGTATATATAAAACCCAACAACTGTATATATAACACTCAACTGTATATATAAAACCCAACAACTGTATATTTAACACTCAACTGTATATATAAAACCCAACAACTGTATATATAACACTCAACTGTATATATAAAACCCAAAAACTGTATATATAACACTCAACTGTATATATAAAACCCAACAACTGTATATATAACACTCAACTGTATATATAAAACCCAACAACTTTATATATAACACTCAACTGTATATATAAAACCCAACAACTGTATATATTAACATGTCAGTTAATCTTCTTCTTCACCTTTCAACTCTCAACAGAGTACATGTCTTCAAAAAACTTCTTCCAGCCCTTCCTCTTTCTTTGCCCTCCAATTCTTTCCATTCTTGTCTATCTTTTTAATATTAGTCTCCAGCTCTCTTCTCCAGGTATTTATAGGTCTTCCCGTTGTATTCTTTCCCTGCAAGTGCCAAAAAAATACATGTCTTGCAATGCTTCCTATCTCTATTCTTAATGTGTGTCCTCTCCAAACAGCAGCATCTCTTCCTTAGCTCTTTCTCCACTGGTATCTGATTAGTTCTTTCTGTAAGTTCCTCGTTCATAATCTTATGATACCATCTTAGTCTCTCTATTCTACATAAACTATGTCAGTTATTACTGTTATATAATTTTAACACCACATCTGCGATGGTAGAATCCCTAAAGGATATTCTATATGGTCAACTCAAAACTGGTACTAGACCACATGGCCGCCCATTTACACTTTATTAACACATGCAAACGCAATTTAACTGCATGCAGCATAAAGGAAAATGAAAATGGTTGTCCAGAGACAGGTAGGCATGGCAAGCGGCAGTGAGGGATGGCTCAAAAAGAAATGAAGAGAAACAATGTATCATATGGAGGCAAAAGAGAGTGCAGATGGCAGAGAGACCATCCTCTGCATCAGCTCCAGTTACACCTGCAGTAACTGCGGCAAGGATTGCCACTCAAGAATAAGCTATTACAGTCACAACAGACGATGTGATTCAGCACAGAATAAACTATGTAACACAAAACCTATTGTCTCCTGAGACAAAAAGGCAACTGAATGAATGAACAATTTTATTACAACCCATAGATTTCTTGAGGGCGTGCTGGGGAGGGAGGGGGTGTGTGCACGCTCTGTGACGAAGTGATCAAATTATTTGTCTTGCATTCTTCTTCTACCTCGAACACTTTATATCGACCACTTGTTAACCCCCTCTTTGTGATTTGTATGTGATCTGAGCCTAAAAGTGATTGTACATTGTGCCAGTTATGTGCCTACAAGTAGGCCAGCACATCCGATTTTTGCGACGCTTTTATTTACTAGAGTAGCTTCCCTAGGCCCCTACCTCAGTCGCCTCTTACAACATGTTTTGAAGGTCGCAGTTTTACTATTCTTTGCTCCCCTTGAGGGCCGGCAACACACGGGCAGTCTTGGATTCTAAAGGAAGAAGGCTCAAATCCTGACTATGTCATTCAGTTCACAAACGCATATTTTTCCAGAGACTCTAGGATCATTGTTGGAACTACGGAATTCGTGCTTTGTATAATACTCTCGGAAGGTGGGACACCATTTCTGCAAACAGGGACCATGCCATATTGGGAAACCTGGTGGAATGCTCAGTCCTTGATCTTTAACCCTTATTAAATATTTCTTAAATGGGAGATAACACTGTTACTTGACATTATTGTGACTTCTACTTCTGCAATCAACTTCTGCTATGCGACTACTCCGGTATGTGTCATAAACAGCACGGCGTGCTTGAGGTTTTGTAGTGTGTTTTGTAGGGTTGTTTCTGTTGGCTAGATTTCCATTCTCACAGTGCTCAGGTTGGGGCAGTCTTGGAAGGATGTGCTCTGGGGACTGCTTAGGTGCTCCACAGGTGCAGGCTGCCGAGTCCCTGAGACCCATTCTGTGGAGGTGTGCTCTGAGACCGCAGTTTCCCATTCGAAGTCTGAAGACTGTGGTTTGAGCTTTTCTGTTGAGTGTATTTATACCGTCTTATTGTGACTAAATATTCATTAGAATTAACTTTTTCATTTTCAGTGTCTCCTCATATTATTTTCCTCAATTGTTGACAGAAAATTCATATTGAATTAAATTTGTTGAGGGCCTATGCCTCAATCAGGGTTAAAAGGCACAAGAAAGTGAGTTGAGAGAAATGACTTACAGTGCACAGACACAAAATATGTCTTACCTGTTGGTGTAGTATCAAAGAACGACATCGGATAATGCAGAATGTTGGTCAACAGTTTAGTATGAAGGTTAGTGGAAGCTATTCGAGCCCTTGTATAAATAACATAACTGAAGAAGAACGTCATTACAACTGGGGAAAGAAAGATAATTGTACGAATTCATGACATAATCAACTGAGGAAAGAAAGATAATTGTACGAATTCATGACATAATCAACTGAGGAAAGAAAGATAATTGATCGAATTCATGACATAATCAGACTGTGGAAAGAAAGATAATTAGTAGAATTATTGACCATAAAACAACTGAGGAAAGAAGAAAGATAATTGTACGAATTCATGACATAATCAACTGAGGAAAGAAAGATAATTGTACGAATTCATGACATAATCAACTGAGGAAAGAAAGATAATTGTACGAATTCATGACATAATCAACTGAGGAAAGAAAGATAATTGTACGAATTCATGACATAATCAAGCTAAAAATATTCAGTTGTCTGCATTCTGTGTCCTTTTTTTAGACAATAAATTATTCTTCTTCGAACACTCCATATCGACCACTTGTTAACCACTCTGTGTGATCTGTATGTGATCTGAGCCTAATTAGTGATTGTACGTTGTGCCAATTATGTGCCTACGAGTAGGCCAGCACATCCGATTTCTGTGACGCTTTTATTTACTAGGGTAGCTTTCCTAGGCCCCTACCTCAGTCGTCTCTTACAACATGTCTTGTAGGTCGTAGTGGTACTATTCTTTGCTTCCTTGTGGGCCGGCAACAACGGGCAGGACTATGAATAAGATTTATCATCATCCAATAGCCGCCCGAGTGGTTACCGGGCTCAAATTTGGGGTGTAAAGAATAGAACCACTGTTACATGTTTGCATTTTAAAATTGGTGTCATTTGTGCTATTATTTGATTTGCTTTATTGCATCTATTTTGGATTTCTCTCTGTTATACAACCTAAGTGTACCTGGTTCAAACTCGGCAGGCAGTTTGGGAAGCAAATTGTTTCTGTGGGATTTTACGAAGGTAAAAATGGACCTCACTATTCAGAAAGCAATGGCAAACTACTGAACATATAAGTGGTGCCTAGAAAATCAATGACTCGTTTATTGTGGTTGATGGCTACATCATGTAAAAGATATGCCACTATTTTCGAATACAATAAGAAAACTTACTCTCTGTAATGCCGCAGGATGCATACACACTGATATACATCCACAATGTCGAGCTGTAATCTGTTGTGTTGACAAGCGATACATTAAGCAACATCGGATCTTCTGTCCATTTTCCTACCCACACTGCACTGAAATCTCTTGAGGCCATCATGACAGCAAACAGCGCAGTAAATAGTACTACCCAGTAAGGGCCAATAGTCATTAGATACTCCTTGTAAACTGCTGTCGACACCTGCAACAAGAAATGTGAGAGTGTGTGTTTTAATTAATGCACCTTGTCTGTTACAATTATTTCATCAACATTTTTTCTCCGTTTCTATCCTTCTTTTTCTTCTTCGTCCTCATTCGTTCTCATGTAATAGCTGTCCATAGGCGGCCGTCAAGCGATGATGACAACAGTCTCAGACATGTGCTGCTGCACTCTGGTGTGTGCAGAGGTGACTGTAGGGTCAAATCCTGGAACACAGTCCCCTACCTCAGGTGGGGCATACATGATCAAGGTTAGACATGTGGGTGTTGTGTGTTCTCTTTTCGCGCAGGCTCGTTTTCTCTGTGCCTCAACGGAACGACGATTCTCAGCTAGTTGAGCACTTCTTGTGGTATTACAGCACCGCATTTGCCGATCTTGCGCCAGGGATTCCCAGCATGTGGTGTCTATATCAAAGCATTTCAGAGACACTTTAAGAGTTTTTAAAACATTTTTCTGTCCACCAGCCCTCTTAAAACTCGCCATACTATAAGAATATTATACCTCCCACTGTGGAATTGACCCTGGACCACTAGCCTAAAGTGAAATGTATCTATCGCACACAAAAATGACTGAACACATCCAACATCCAATCCAACAATATTACACAACATTTGTCCCTCACAAAATACTTACGCTGCCAAATTCAGTGTCCTCATTATCAATAATTTTTCCTTTACGTTCCATACTCTTTTCTGTTTCATCTTCACCTTTGCCAGCATTATCATTGTTGTCCTCATCACTAACATCCTCTACACTTTCATTGCTAGTTGTTGACTCTGCATCTATTGTACAGCTCAAATCTTCCTGTAGTGAATCCCTAGGGAAAGAATTGATGAAACTGAATGGTAGCCACACATTTCATTATACCAAAATATAATTTCACTTACATTGGTCAAAGAAGAAATTTTTTAAAATAATACAAGAAAGAATGAAAACAGAAAAGAAAATATGAAAAGTAAGCAAGAAGACATGGGGAAAAAATAGTAATAATAATTATTATAATTTGATTGACTTGATAGGATCATCATCATTGCACTTCGGTGAGTAACCATGTGTGCTCGATCTCTTTCTTACACAGGAAGATCTCAGCTACAGTGTACGAATTCTGTAGCAGTGTCCCTGCAGTAATTTTTTAAGATGGATGAAATTTTGTAGGAATTGAATTTTAATCTATTTTTAAATTAATTTTGCCCAGGCAGCAGTTTTGCAGCCTACTCTTTTAGATTTTCAACTGTCAAAGGTTCTTTAACGTGCTCAACTTGAACATGGGAATTGCATTTTATCGTCCATCTTCCATAGGACCTCGATCTCCCCTACATTGAGATCAGGGATCTCTGGGAAAATGTCCTGATTGTTCCCTATGGGAAAGAAACAAACCGAGTACCTTTGGAATGAGAGGCAAGCATGTGAGACCTCTATGCCACAGAGGCCACCTTAAATCTATGTGGATACCAGGATATAATCTAATATCAACTCTCCATGCGGATACAAGGGCCCCATCTGATGTCTATGCTTCATGTGTACGGTGAGCAAATGGGACTTTGGAATGGCTACTGCAACGGAGGACAGAGCACGAATGGGAATGTCCAGTGTGCCATGACGTCGATCACATAACATAATATAACATAACGTAACATTGAAAAGTCTTACATTTCAGATGGATGTCTTGTTTCATCTAACGAAATCAAACGTGTGAAGATATTTTTCTTGATTTGTTCAACTGTAATAAAATTATCAAGAAAAGATCAAGTTAATTGGAAAAATTGCATGAAGATTTGAGATCAAGGTTTTTGCTAAATGGGGAGTGATAACTACATAATCAATCTACCATGCCCAGAATATGGACTGTTCTGAATTTGCTCTATTTTTTTTTTTTTTTTTTGCCACAATGTTACCAGGTTGTGGCCCAGTGTCATGGTTTTATGTTTTTATCTTGTGATGCTCTAGTGGCTTGGGATAAAGATATTTATTTTTGGACAGGATTCTGCTATGACATCTATTTATCTTTTTTGTGGTCTTCCTCTCGCCTTCTTCCTGATGTTCTGTTGTAGAAGACTGTATACTGTGGAGTTTGGTTGTATTCTAAGTTACCGAACCACTTCATTCTTTTTTTCTCAATGTAATTCAAGCAAGGTTCTGTACCAACTTTCTCTTTTATGCTGATGTTGGTGACTGTCTTTTCTTGTGTTGTTTGTAACTTTTCAGCATGATTTCAATTAGCTACTTTTGCTTTGCTCATTGTCCATGTTTGAATCTGGTAACACAAAGTAGGTATGAAAATGGTGTTGATCATCTGTTGTTTAGCTGTCAGTGAGATGTTTGGGTGCCTTAACAATTGGGCTAGCTGGTAGGTTACAGCAGTTGTTTTTACACTCTAGTCTCTATCTCATGACTTCCATCTTCTGTGAATATGTTTCCTCATCATCATCCGGGTGCCATGCGGCTAGCGCAGGTGATCATGGATCTCCACAAATCTCTGTCTTTGGTGTTTGCTATCATCCAGATGTTGACGCTCTTCCATGCCATGAAGTCAGACTATCCTAAATTTTCTATCTCTGTCTTCCCTGTCTCGTCTACCCCTGATTTTACCGGTTGTCACAATGTGTTCTAAACCTCCCCTCCTCATTACAAGTCCGAAAAATGATGACTGCTCCTTTCTTATATTGATGATAAGATTTCTCTGTGTCTTGATCTCATTCAACACCTCAACATTAGTCATTTTAGCAGTCCATGGATTCTCATCATTCTTCTGTAAACCACATCTCTGTGGCCCTCAGAGATTTTTCGATCTGCGTGTTTATTGTCCATGACACGCTTCAGTTTCTCAGTATTGGTTCTATGCTTCCTAAGTATTTCAATTCTTGTACTTAGTGGGTTGTAGCACCGTTGACATGGATGAGCAATTTTTTCATGAGACAGAATTGTTGCTGGAGCTACAGAGTTTGTGCAACACTCCAGCAGATGGTGTGCCATTTCTGTCGATAGGAATGGAGCCATATGGGGAAACCTGGTACAATGAAGGCAATCGTTCTCCTTTAAACCCTCCTTGTTAGAATAACATCTAACACATTGTCCAGCAGTAGCACAACACTATTCATAACTTCTAGAGATAACTCGGATCTGGGTATAACAGATATTGCATGGACTCTAGGAGCATACACTAGTCTACTGTCTTTCCCCCGTGGATGATGGAATTGGTTGTTCACTCATGCAGTTAAGCGAAGGAGTGGGAGCTTTAATTTTCTCTCTAGGACCAGATGTATCACCCTTGTTGTGTTATATCCATGTTTATTTAGTGTGGTCTTAATATTGTCTATACATCTTTTTCTTGGTCTTTCCTGATCTAGTACCTGTCACTTTTTATTTTATGCTGTTATGTTATGCGATCAATGTCATGGCACATTGGGCAATCCCATGCATGCTCTGTCCTCTAATGTAGCAGTCATCCTAAAGTCCATTTGCTCACCGTACCCATGAGAAGTTGATTACTATATCTTCTCTCTCTACCACGTAGATGACACTGTCTAGCCGATCTGAACTTAACTCCTAAATCTACTCGTACAGTGTCTGAGACTTGTCCATATCACATAAATGAAAGCATACTGCAGTGATGAAATCGGCTCTGTCCATACGTCTGCCCGCTTGAATCGGGGCACTGTTTGCAAGAAAGTCAGCACGCTCGCTACCCTGCACTCCAGCATGTCCAGGTGTGTACAGCCAAGTTAGTGTCTTGAGATGCGATCTCTGAATGCAGTCTACCCATTCCATGCGCAAACGTCAAGATTCAATCCTTTGAAGCATATTCATCAAGTCTGATATGATAATCGTATGGGTTACCTGTTGCTCAGCATGCTTGTATGCTGTTATTGGTGTTTGGTTGTATTAAGAGCGGCTGAGGTAGGGGCCTATGGAACTCCCCTAGTAAATAAAAAGCATAGCAGAAATCGGATGTACTGGCCTACTTGTAGGTGCATAACTGGCTCAATGTACAACCGCTCTTAAGCTTAGATCACATACAAATCACAAAGTGGTTAACAAGTGGTTGATATGGAGCGTTCGAAGAAGACACAATGGTCCCCAATATAATAAACTAAATCTTCATATAGTTTCATCCTTCTTCCACTATCTTACCTTCCGTATCATTGTCCTGCTCTTGATGTAGGAAGACCTCCTTGAGGAACTGGGCAAATGCTCCATTGTGACTAAGTAGCTGCTTGTAGTTACCAGACTCTGAGATTGCATTGTCCTTCATCACCAAGATATTGTCAACAAATGGTAACCAATGGATACCGTGAGTTACCAACACACGAGTCTGAGACAAATAGAAATATTAGAGGTCAATCAATATTTGAAGCCTATAAGAGAACTGGTTAACATTATTAGGCACACAAGTTGTGATGGTTCATGCTCGCCTGTGCCAGCTGGTAGCAAAATAAAAATCAATTGTACAAAGTCCTTGAGAATTAACCATATTGAAATCATACTATTCCCCCTCCCCACTACCATATCTTAATTTGACTGATTGGACCATCCCCATTGCACTTCGGTGAATTTTTTTAAAATCCAGAAGCACTTGAGCTCTTCAGATCGGCGCCATGGACATCGTAAATCTGGAGAACCTGTGGCTTTTCTGCCAGCCCATGGAATTGAAACCTCACTCACATGGGGCTTTTACCTGTTGCCCAACACACTACGAACACGTTGGGTAGACGGGCCACTTCGATGAATAACTATGTGTGCTCCAATCTCTTTCTTACACAGGAATATCTCAGCAGCAGTACACAAACTTCGTAGCACCAGTGAGGGTCCCCAATGTAATTTAGAAGATGGAGAAAATATTTTGGAGGTATTTTATTTTTTAAATCGTTCCAAAGAAATTTTTGCCCGAGCAGATTCCTTCCAGCCTGCTCTTCTCAATTTTGAACTGACGAGGGTTCTTTTATATGCTCAATGTGAACACGGTACCTACGTTTTATTGTCCAGCACTAGGAACTCGATTTCACCTACACTGAGATCAGTGATCTCTGGAGAAATATCCTGATGGCTCCGAGGAGCAAACTGAATAACTTTGTAACAAGAGACAAGCACCTAACCTCAACGCCACAAAACCTCATACTACCATACCTTGTTCCTCAACAGGCCAGCATGACCAATGACCTTGTTAAAGATGTGTTTGCCAACATGGGCATCTACTGCACTGAGTGGATCATCAAACAAGAAGATTTCTGCATCACTGTACACAGCCCTGGCCAGTGAGACACGCTGCTTCTGACCTCCAGACAAGTTAATGCCCTGAGAAAAAAACATGGATTAGAAATACAAACTGGAATCAATTATATATTCAAGTTTTCTTAATGGCATACATCACAAAAAGAGTGGTTGATGTAGAGCGAATGAAGAAGTCTTCGGTTAACCGCTTTCCTTTGGAGTCACCCACATAGTAATTCTTGTGATTGATGATCTCTAGATTGCTTCTGAGTATGTCCCTCATCCTACTCCAGCGAATGTCTTTCAACAATTGACTTTAGCTCACTCGCAAAAGGTTATTTGTTACATTACGTCACAACTGGGAGTCTCTATGACGTAGGGGTTAAGACGTTTTCCTGTCATTCTGAAAGTTGTAGGTTTGAATCTGGACCAAGACACATGTGCAATTCATATGTGATCCCTAGGATTGTTGCTGGGTCGATGCCAATAATGTAAGGATATAATGTGGTTCCAGGGTCAGTGAGCTAGCACTGACCAAGACCCTACCCCACCTCCATGGGGTGTCCTGGTAACAGACTAGTGTTAGTGTCTGGCTAAGTGGGTAGGGATCGAAAGAGAGCTACTCTGGTATAAGTAGAAGTGTACATGCATACATGTCTGATATGAGATCTGATCGCAATATAGATGGTGAGAATCTCAATGAATGAGCCTATATGTCTCTCCTGTACGATAAAGAGTAAAAGATGACAGACAATACAAATCTGATGCCCGTGTGGTTACCGGGGCCTGAACTCGGGGTAAAGAATAGAACCACTACTACCTACCAAATGCCATATACTGCGAAAGCGGAGGTTTACTGTGGGATTAGCTAATCCACCCTGTAAAAACACTCAGCTATAAAAACCACAACCAATCATTTGAGGGCTTGCAAGGCCTTGGTTGAAGACATATGCCTCCTTAGAGGTGAAGGGTAAGAAAGGAAGGATTGTTGCTGGAGCTACAGATTTTGTGTAACACTCTCTGCATTTCTGCAGATAGGGACGGGCCAATATGGGAAAACCTGGTGCAATGAAGTAAATGCTTCGCTTTTAGACACATTTGTTTAGACAATTACTTGGAGGTGAAGTAGGGTCTTGGTCAGCTTTGGTTCACTGACCACTACTTCTATCATCTCATTCACTGTGACTAAGCCCTCCCCAATGGGAGTATCTGTGGCTAAGCCTTTGCCTTACATTCAATGGTCGTGTGTTCGAATCTGGATTGCCCCATTCTCTTCACAGGCACATTTTATTTCCAAGAGATATCAAGGATGTTGCTGGAGCTACAGAGTTCACGCAATCTCGACAGGTCTGCCATTTCTGCACCACCATTGGAACTAACCAGCATATACTCTTAAAAAATGGCCTGTGAAGAATTAATCCTCCGACTATCAGGCAAAGCTTAAGACCTTCCCATTGGAGCATCACATGAATGAATGATATAGTGGTCTATGGTAAAACCCTGTGCAATGATGTTAATCCTTCTGCTTTATACCTTTTTATTTAGACCTTCCCCCTTTGAATCTTTCTACAGGGTGTTCAAGATAAAAGTAGCCTATCAATGGAGCTAATCTGGCATATATTTATGGAAATGAAGGTTCAGTTATGACATAGTATGGTTAAGGTTGTGTGACGTGTGTAATTGTATGGGAAGGGGATGAACAAATGTGACGTAGGATGAGCTAGTCAGAACCGGTTTAAATAGTAAATAGACACAATGCAATAGGTAACTGGCAACTTTTGATTTGTCAATGGGGCTACTTTTATCTTGAACACCCTGTAAAAGAAAATCTTTGTTTACCTTTTCTCCAATTTCTGTTTCATCACCTGCAGCCAAGATTTTGAAATCTTCTACCAGGGCACATGCTCTAACAACTTGTTTGTACTTCTGAGCATCAAACTTGGAACCAAACAAAATATTGTCTCTGAGTGTAGCATTCTGTATCCAAGCCTCTTGTGAGACATAGGCAATATTACTCTGTTGAATAATGAATATAATATCAAATATTGGTTTTGATTGATTGATTCATAAGACCATCATCATTGCACTTCGGTGAGTAACCATGTGTGCTCGATCTATTTCTTACACAGGAAGATCTCAAAGGCAGTGCACGAACTCTGTAGCACTGGCGAGGGTCTCCGCCATTGTCCTTTTGAAGATGGTGAACATATTTTGCAGGAATTTGATTTTCAATCTTTTTCTAATGTATTTTGCCAGAGCAATGGCTCTTCTCAATTTTGAATTGCCAAGGGTTCTGTTATGTGCTCAAATTGAACACGGGACCTACGTTTTATCATTCATTTCCGATAGGACTAGCAACTCAAAAATCAGAAAAATCAGGTTTCAGAAAAAACCTGCAAATTTTCTGGTCAAATGCGATAGCAAATAAAGAACTTTTAAAATGAACAAACAGTTCATGATAGGAAACAGTCATTAAAAGACAATATTTCAAGTGAACGAAAGAAAGGAAGGAAAAGATACAACAATGAGTATATAGACAATACTTCGTTTTAAAAAAAAAGGAATAAATGAATGAAGTATACAAAATAAGACAAGAGCCGTGGACAAACATAGCACTAACCTGCAATGTGACAGTTCCCTCCAGTTTTTCCATTTCTCCCAAGATGGCAGAAAGAAGGGATGACTTTCCTGATCCAACCATGCCAACCACAGCAACCAACCCACCTTTAGATACCTTTATATTTATGCTGAAATAGAAATAACACAAATATCCTGATCCAACCATGCCAACCACAGCAACCAACCCACCTTTAGATACCTTCATATTTATGCTGAAATAGAAATAATCTTGCCACCAAAGCTATACTAAAATCCAACCATGCCAACCACAGCAACCAACCCACCTTTAGATACCTTCATATTTATGCTGAAATAGAAATAACACAAATATCCTGATTCAACCATGCCAACCACAGCAACCAACCCACCTTTAGATACCTTCATATTTATGCTGAAATAGAAATAACACAAATAAACTTAAGCCCGCCTGTGTGTTGCTGCGGTTTGCAAGGGGAGCAAAGAATAGTAACACTGCAACCTATAAGTTATGTTGTAAGAGGCGGCTGAGGTAGGGGCCTTGAGAAACTACCCTAGTAAATAAAAAGTGTAGCAGAAATTGGATGTGCAGGCTGTCTTGTAGACGCATAACTGGCACAATGTACTAGCGTCCCTAGGCTCAGATCACATAATATCACAAAGAGTGATTTACAAGTAGTTGATATGGTGCGTTCAAAGAAGAAGAAGTCAATGCTGATATTTGAGGTTAATGTTCAATGTAGAAATATGTTGCATGATAACTAGATAAATAGGTCACATGATAAGTATACAGACAGGTCACATGACAACTAATCAAATGTCACATGACACCTAGACAAATATATCACATGGTCAAAGGACTGATTTCCTTACTCTGGGTTTCCCAGATGGTTTGCTTCCTCTCCAAAGTAGTGATACTAATACAGGGTGTTTGTAAAGTCTCACAACACTTCATATGTAAAACAAATGTGAAAAACACAGCACATGACGTCAACAACAAAATGTGTTCCATAGTCAATTGTGATGCAATATGTAGTGAATGACTGTTGTCTGCTGGGGTAATTCTTTACACTCAAACCATAATGATGTTTTGAACTGAAGAAAGAATATTTGACAATATGAAGAAACATGTATAGACATATCTTGAAGACCATGGAAGATATTTCCAACATCTGCTATAATGAATATTTCACTTGTTCTTTCTAGTTTACCAAGAACAACAGTAGACCATAGCAGTAACTATTATGACTAATTTCACTACTTTGTTTTAGTACATTTTTTGATGATGTCGCGTGCTTCATTTTTCAAGCTGATCTACATATGAAGTGTTGTGAGACTTTATAAACACCCTATATTAATAACATAACCCATAGCCTTTTCAGACCTTATGGTATGAAGTCATATCACTCCATATTTCTAGATTCTAGTGTGCAGGAGGTAGGAAGGTCAATTCATTTCATTACGTGTGGAATGTCGTGTGTTGGATTGAACCCACAACCCTCTTGTGCCCAAGTCGATAGGCGAACGCTTACGTATTATGCTAATCCATCACTACACTTGCCAAAAGCAATGCACAAATGCACAAGCTACGTAACTCCAGCAACAATCCTAAGGATCTACGGAAGAAATGCACTTGTAAACCATACGATGCCATCCAGATTCAATCCTATGACCTCATGAATAAATTACACATGACTCAACCTGGATTCGAACCCACAACCTTCAAAACAACAGGCAAATGTCTGAATCCCTTCGCTCTAGAGACCCCATGACCTTCAGAACAACAGCAAATGTCTGAATCCTCGCCTAGAGACCCCATGACCTTCAGAACACAAGACAAATTGTTTGACCACTTTGTCATGGATTCCCAAGACATGGAAACTTACTTTTTCAAAGTAGGCTGTTGTTGAGTAGGGTTCCACACAAAGGTGCCATCTTGGATTGTGATTGCATCATCTAGATCAGGTTTAAAATAACAAATAAAATAAATTAGAAAAAGTTTAACCATCTCCACATTCTTATCTTTCTAATTTTTAACTATTTAAAGTTGAGGGTAAGGTTAAGCAAAATGGAAGTTATTTTTTTTATTTGGTACGAGACAGGAAGACAGAGAGAGAAAATTTGGATATCCTGACTTCATGGCATGGAAGAGCATCAACATCTAAGATGATAGCAAACACCAGAGACAGATTTGTGGAGATCCATGATCGCCTACGTCAGCCTGCACTGCACCTGATGATGATGATGCTGAGCTTACTACAAGTTAGAAGAAGACTAGCCATGGCTTTCCAGAGGGTAGTCAGCATGAAGAAACTATGGCACAACACAAGCAAAGAAACAAAAGTAAGACTTCTTAGAACTTACATATTTCCTGTGGCAACATACAGACGTGAATCATGGACCATAACACAAACATTAAAGAACAAAAGTGAAGTTTTTGAAATAATGTGTTAGAACATCCTGGACAGAGAAAAGAAAAAAACCAAAGATCCTACAAGACCTGCATATCGAGGGGCATTGGCTCATAAATAACATCATGTTCCGGAAGACGAAATATTTAGGCCACATTAAACATCAGTGGTTTAGAGAGAACGGTAGTGAAAGGCATGGTTCCTGGAGTATGAGACAGGGGAGGACCAAGACAAAGGTGGTAGCAGGACATCAAAGAAACCGTGTACATGACACTGCAGGCAGTGGGAGAACTTGCTAGAGACAGAGAGTTTTTGAAGCGGGCTGTGATGAAATCTATGCTCCACAAAGGGTATACTACTACTTGAGTTTACTATACTTAGAAATGGAGAAGACCAGATTCAGATCAGATTTTGATAGCAGGCTTCATGTATAGAAATATAAACTTCTTTTAAATATTTAAACCATAGATAGTTAGCAACAGTCTTCCTGGTCCTCCAGGTTGGAGGTTTTACGATGGGCTAACTACCCATCCATTTCATAAAAAAACATAGTTACTGAAACCAAAAACAAATTGTTCAAAACTAACTTGAGTCTCGGAAGGAACAGTCAGAGACTGGAGAGTGGCAAACAACTGTTGAGTCCCTATGCTCCACGAGGAGCGGCGAGGAATAAGTCAAGTAGTTAGCAAGTCAGTCACAATCATCATCATCAGGTGCTGTCTCCACATCGAAGGTTGGCTGCAATGAATCTCCAGCATCCTCCATCTTTCACCTTGGTGTTGCACTCTGCCAGACTGTATCCTGTCCATTTCTTTAAATTTCCCTCCCACTTATCTCTCGGTCTTCCTCTTGCTCTTCAACTTTCCCTCTAGTAAAGATTTTATCATGGTGTCATGTCTTTTTATGTGCCCAAAACACTTTACTTGTCTGAATTTTATTTCTTTTAATAGTTGTTTCTTCATGCCTAGTTTTTTTTTTAAAACTTGTTCATTTGTCTGTTTTTCTGTCCATGAAACCCTGCCTATTCTTCAATATATCCACATCTCAAATGCATCAATTCTGTCTTCCAACTACTCGTTCATTGTCCATGTTTCCGAGCCATACATAGGATATATATAGCATTTGATCATTCTCATTTTAGCCTGTTTGTAATTTGTTTGGATGTCAGTAACTTCCCCATACTATTGAAAGTACCCTTGGCCCAAAGTCACAATGTTTTATCAAAAAGTCATTTTCCAATTTTCCAGGCTGATGGAAAGGCACTTGCCGTATGGATGTCCATGGTCAAGACTTCCTTTCTTTAGTTATCTCTTGCAGTTCCTTATAACCTGCACAAATTATAGTCAACTATTCCGTACAAATCTCAATCCATTACTTTGTACAAATATATGGCCTTTTTGTCTTTACAGACAGTCAACTGGCAAGTGTTTTACTCTGATAAACTACTGGGTTTATGCTAGTCTCTCTTGTCTTTCATCTCAACCTTAAGTATCTTGAGACTTGTGTTGGGTCTGAGCCAAAAGCAAGGATGAAGTGTCCCCACTCCATTTATGGGTAGCCTGGGCAGCTGATATGGGGAATGTTCTGTGTCCAATTTGTACAAATCCCTCTCTATCTATATCCTTTTCGTGTCCCGATTTACAACATAAGTCTTCCACAAGAGACTTACACTGTTGCTGTTCTGTTGCCTTTCTATCAACCGTCTACCACATAAGGACACACTCCTTCCCCTCTCTCTCCACCGTTCTTCATGTTTCCCTTAAACATCCAGGCCTTCTCTTCCCATCCGCTGTTCATCTGAGAGCTGTCCTAGCTAATGCCCCTACTGGCATAAAACCCCTCTCTATCCTACTTTTTAATCCAAAGGAAAGACAAAGTCCATACATTTGGAATCAAGCAGGGTTCCCAGGGGATGCCAGAAGATGGAATGAAATGCACACATAATCATCAACTGCCTTAGGGACCCTCCCTCCCGGATTTATATGGTCAAGGTTTACTCCTCTAGCCTAATAATAGTACTTCTTCTTCTTCTTTGAATGCTCCATATTGATCAATTGTTAAACCACTCTGTGATTTGTATGTGATCTGAGCCTAAGAGTGATTGTACCTTGTGCCAATTATATGCCTACAACTAGGCCAGCACATCCGATTTCTGCTACGCTTTTATTTACTAAGGTAGCTTCTGTTAAGTTCCTACCTCATTTGCTTCTTACAATATACATTGTAGGTTACAGTGTTACTATTCTTTGCTCTCATTGCAGGCCCTGGCAACAAAAAGGCGATAATAGTACTAAATTACTACTTAATGTGTACAAAAATTAATAGTTACCTGCGCCACTGTCGACTTTTACAACATCATCCGAAATATCTTTATCCATCAGGAAATCGTTGATCCGTGAGAACGCGACACGAGCCTGCACGCAGGCAGGTAACACCACAGCTATTTCACTGAATGGGTAACTAAGCAACATGAACAGGGACATTGTCAGGAAAGCTTTAGCAGATTCTAGTTGCTCTCCAAGTAGTACTACACTAATTAATCCAATGAATCGAACCTAGAAACAAACATGAAAATATGGAATTAAATGTCTGCACTGGTGTTAACAGTCCCACATATATGCTGAGGTGCATTCAGAAAGTAATACACCACATCAGTTTTCTCACAAATTATTTAATCAAAAAGCATGAAATTTATGCACAAATACATGGACATGTCATTTAAACATCTCAGTCTCAGTAGCAAGTCTTAGACTCTGGAACTAGTTTGAGAATTGGGCATTAAGTTTGAACACGCCAGACACTGTTGTCCTGGTGGTAGAGAGAAGATATACTAATCAACTTCTCATGGGTACGGTGAGCAAATGGACTTTGGGATAGCTGCTGCAGCGGAGGCAGAGCATGAATGGGAATGCTCAATGTGCCATGACGTCGATCGTATAAGATAACATTTAAACATCTGCTATCTTCATTGCAACAGGTCTCCTTATATAACTTGGTCACTCTCTGTAGAAATAGATTGTACTAAAGAGGTGATTGTACTAATGAGGTGATTGTACTAATGAGGTGATTGTACTAATGAGATGATTGTACTAAAGAGGTGATTATACTAAAGAGGTGATTGTACTAAAGAGGTGATTGTATTAATGAGGTGATTGTACTTCTTCTTGAACGCTCCATATCGACCACTTGTTAACCACTCTTTGTGATTTGCATGCAATCCGAGCCTAAGTGCGATTGTACGTTGTGCTAGTTTTGCACCTACAAGTAGACCAGCACATCAAATTTCTGCAATGCTTTTTATTTACTAGAGTATTTTCCCCTAAGTCCTACATCAGTCGCCTCTTACCTTGTAGGTCGCAGTGGTACTATTCTTTACTTCCTTTGTGAGCCTCGACACCACACGGGTAGCGGGTGATTCTACTAATGAGACTATCGTACTAATGAGGCTATCTTACAATGATGCTATCGTACTAATGAGGCTATCGTACTAATGTGGCTGCTGTACTAATGAGGCTATCATACTAATGAGGCTTATCTAGTAATGAGGCTGCTGTACTAATGAAGGCTACTGTCTTGAATATCAAATCTAATTGAGGCTGTCTGTACCAATACTGCTCTATTTAATGAGGCTCTACTAGAGGCTACTGTACAACTTACCATAAACAACATGGTCTTGAATATCAAATCTAACCCGTTGTAGCAGAGATCAATTTTCTTAACAATCATCATCTCTTCATTTCGGATACCACAGATTTTACCAATAAAAGATTTCTCCCAAGCATACAGTTTCAGCACCTAAATGTAAAACCACAGCAAATGTTCAAATGTAACTAAAAATGTTATAACATAATTGTAACTAACAAGTGATAACAATCGTTAGTAGTCAACAACAAATGTTAACTAATTTTAACAAATGTTAACAAATTTTAATAAGTGATAATTGTTTTTGTAACCCACAGGGAAAGAGGAGATTGGGAAGGCCTAGAAATACCTGGAGAAGAGAGCTGGATACTGATATTAAATGGATAGGTAAGATGTAGAAAGAATTGGAAGGAATGGTGGGAAGAAGTTTGTTGAATAACATTTCTCCGTTGGATTCTCCGTTGGGAGTTGAAAGGTGAAGAAAAGAACAAATGCTCAGTCTACAACAAATTTTAACAAATGTTACCAGTCTACAATAAATTTTAACAAATGTTACCAGTCTACAATAAATTTTAACAAATGTTAGCAGTTGACAACAAATTTTAACAAATGTTAGCAGTTGACAACAAATTTTAACAAATGTTAGCAGTCTACAACAAAAGTTAGCAGTCTACAACAAATTTTAACAAATGTTAGCAGTCTACAACAAAAGTTAGCAGTCTACAACAAATTTTAACAAATGTTAGCAATCTACAACAAAAATTAGCAGTCTACAACAAATTTTAACAAATGTTAGCAATCTACAACAAAAATTAGCAGTCTACAACAAATGTTAACAAATGTTAGCAGTCTACAACAAAAGTTAGCAGTCTACAACAAATTTAAAATGTTAGCAGTCTACAACAATTAGCAGTCTACAAAATTATAACAAATGTTAGCAGTGGACACAAATTTAACAAATGTAGATCTACAACAAATGTTAGCAGTCTACAACAAATGTTACCAGTCTACAACAAATTTTAACATATTGTTTATTTGACTTTTACTGAAAATGAATTTTATTTTTTTCATGGAGAAACCACATACAAAAATATATCGCTCAAATAAACAACCTAACTATCAAGATTATATGAAGTCCAACACAGAACCTCATACTCTAACCAACACTAAATATTACATTGAATCCCATACTGCATGTGTGCTGCCGGGGCTCACAAGGGGAGCAAACAATAGTAACACTGCGACTTACAAGGCATGTTGTAAGAGCGATTGGGGTAGTGGCCTTGGGAAGCTACCTAGTAAAATAAAAGCTTCGCAGTAATCGGATGTGACGGCCTACTTGTTGGCACATAACTGGCAGAGCGTACAAACGCTCTTATGCTCAGATCACAAACAAATCACAATGCGTGGTTTAACAAATGGTTGATATGGAGCATTCGAAGAAGAAGAAGATAAAAATCCCATACAGAACCTCATATTCTAATCAAGAACAATAACAAAAATGACCTTAATCCCATTTAAAATCTCATTCATGACCATGACCCTGCCATCTTTGACATCACTTTTCTCCTCCTCCAGATGTTCTAGTTTCCGTCCCAACCAGTAGTTTATTGGTATCAGGCATAGAAGGATAGCAAGAGCTAGCAGAGCCACCATCCCAATCTGGTTGTACAACAGGAAAATGGCTATCAGAGTCTGTGGAAGACACAAATAAAATCTCATTGTTTCAACATACAACATCATCATTGAAATTTGGTGAGTAATCATGTGTGCTCCAATCTCTTTCTTACACAGGAAGATCTCAGCTGCAGTGCCCGAACTCATTAGCACTGGCGAGGACCCCAGATGTAATTTTTAAGATGGTGAAAATAATTTTGTAGGAATTTATTTTTAAATCTTTTCTAATGGTATTTGCCCAGGCAGCGGCTTTCCAGCCTACTCTTCTCAATTTTGAACTGCCAAGGGTTCTTTTACGTGTAAACTTGAACACTGGACCTACTTTAACGTCCGTCTCCGCGGAACTAGGAACTTGACCTCACCTACACTAAGATGAAGGATCTCGAAAAATATCCAGATGGCTCAACGAGGGAGCGAGCCTGGTACCTTTGGCACGAGAGACAAGCACCTAACCTCTACGCCACAGAGACCCCTCTCTTCGTATGTATATGTATGTATCTGTATGTATATATATATCTATTATATATATTCCTCTGTACCTATGTTACATAGGGCCTGCAAGTAATTTCTCTATTTCTCTATACCCGTTGTCATGGGCAACTCCCTCAACCTCTTTCATGGAATTGAGTACAATATTTCTTGTCTCTCTCAGCAAAGCAAAGTTCATTTTAGGGTTTCCTTTGGTCATCCTCTCTTTCTTGAACCTTTGCCTCCCATTCAATGCCTGCTTTGGTACTTTGATCATTTCTTCTCAAGGTGGCAACATATCACCATCTTCTCCTTCTTATAACAGTTAGTTACTAGTAGTTTTCCAGACACCTTCTCAAGGTATGCCATGTATCCCCATCATCTCCTATTCTGGGTACTCCTTGCCACAGTTGCTGCATGTAAAATGGAGTTGAGCTGATACAAATATATATATCTAGTAGGAGTTCGAGTGGTGAAATGATAAGGAAGAGGCAAGTGATGAGACAGAAAGAAAAAATTTGAGAGAAAAATAGAGTGATGGAAAGAAAACAGATGAAAAGATAGTGAGAAGATATTGAGTTATACATAATAATCAATAATAATAACCATAACCCATTAGGGCTAGATGTCACTGTGGAGACATCAGCACAAAAAGCATGCCATGAATCTCTGTCTTCAAGTCCTTGAGCGAGTGTGGAGAAACTCTGCCTGACAGTCGTTGATGTTGTCAAACCAGGATTTTCTCTGCCTCTTGTCCTTCTTTCACCCTTAACTGTTCCTGTAGGATAGTCTTAAGAGTTAGCTATGTCTCATCTTATGCCTGAACAGATTTCTGCCATTTACGATTGTCAAAGTGGTACTTGTCACCTAAGGCTGTTTATTTGGTCTCTTACATAAATATTATCTTATGTTCTATGTACTATACATAGTCCTCTGTAATACTTATATTCAGAACCTGTATTCTATGAGTGGTTACGGCCAAATTTGTGTAAGATAGAATCACTGTTACCTGTAACACATGTCGTAATACGCTAAGAGGTTTGACTGAAATCAGATCATTATCTAAATGTTAGAAGTCAACATGCTGCTTGCAGATTGACTACAGCCAAGGCTAACGAGAGCGAATCCAGTGCTGGCTGAATCTGGACACATCGCAAGATAGCACCAGAGCTCAAATGGTTGAGATGTGACAAAACCACCCATGCTAAGGCTGCATGAAACAGATTTCCACATGAATGAATTTATGGAGCAATCTGATACATCAGTCTTTTAGGTGAGAGAGAGAGAGAGAGTTCCAGTTCTGCATTGAGCGTAATTGAGAGTAATACATACAGAGTGAGCAATAGAAAAACAACGAAAGAAACCAATTGAAGACTCTCCCCCTGACTCACCTGTACAGGTGTAAGAACAAGTATAAACATTTCTTCCATGGCTCGTATGACTTTGTCCAGGTCTTCACTGATGAGAGAGATCAACTTTCCAGCAGTTTTATCTCTTCTGCTGTCATTACTTAACGTCAGTGCCTGTGTGCAACAAACATAAGTATTCAGTTAGCTAGTAATACAGTCAGTCACTTAGTCAGTTATACAATCAGACAATCAATCAATCAGTCAAACAATTAGTTAGTCAGTAAAACAGTCAATGATTCAGTTAGTTAGTCAATCAGTCAGTAAATCAGAGAATTAATCCGTCAATCAGTTGCCGTAAGCCATCCCCCACCTCTCTTTTCATCATTTACGCCGTGATAGTGTCTCTATTCTTTTTTTATCCCAGGAAACCAGACTGGGCTTCTTCATGTGATCTGAAAAGGGAGTCTGTTGCTTATTCAAGTTTACAGCAAGACTACGACATCAACCTATTTCTGGTGGACCCACCTGTTTTCAGTGTGAGATTGGGGACATGGTGTGGGTACCGTCATCAATCCCTGCTTGCTTGGCCAGACTGCAGTGGTCCAGCCTGTTACTTGGACCATCGCTTAGAGTTGAAGTAGCATCTTTACTAGCTCTAGTCACCCATGTGTTGCCGGGGCCCACAAGGGAAGCACAGAATAGTAACACTGCTGCCTACAAGGCATTCGCAAGATGCAGCTAAGGTAGGGGACTAGGAAAACTACCCTAGCAGATAAACAGCTTCGCAGAAATTGAATTTGCTGGGCCTACTTGTAGGGGAATAACTGGCACAATGTACAATTGTTCTTAGTCTCAGATCACATACAAATCACACAGTGGTTTAACAAGTGGTCGATATGGAACTCGAAGAAGAAGAACAACTTGTTTACTGTGTTTGATGACATCGTACTGTAAAGGATATGTCACAACTTTCATTCTTCTTCAACATTTTCAGACATCAACTTGTATACTTTAAAGTAGTTAGTAGTCAACGTGTCATGTACATATAGCTTGTCTTGGGCTCAACAACTCATCTTTTAGTAGTTGTGATCAACCTAGTCCATGTACATCTCCATATAGCTTGTCTTGGGCTGACATCAACTTGCATACTTTTA
Source organism: Arion vulgaris (assembly GCA_020796225.1). NCBI lineage: Eukaryota > Metazoa > Mollusca > Gastropoda > Stylommatophora > Arionidae > Arion > Arion vulgaris. Next base: position 18,578,376 of record CM036755.1, on the reverse strand, counting down.
AAGTAGTTAGTGGTCAACGAGTCCATCTCCATATAGCTTGTCTTGCTGACATCGATTGTATAGCTTTAAGTAGTTTGTCAAGGTCATGACATCTCAATACTTGTCTTGGCTGACGTTGTATCTTTAAAGTAGTTAGTGGTCAACCGTAGTCCATGTACATCTCCATATAGCTTGTCTTGGGCTGACATCAATTTGTATACTTTTAAAGTAATTAGTGGTCAACCGAGTCCATCATCTCCATATAGCTTGTCTTGGGCTGACATCGATTTGTATATTTTTAAAGTAGTTAATGGTCAACCGTAGTCCATGTACATCTCCGTATAGCTTGTCTTGGCTGACATCGATTTGTATATTTTAAAGTAGTTAATGGTCAACCGAGTCCATGTACATCTCACTATAGCTTGTCTTGGCGACTCGATTTATACTTTTAAAGTAGGTTAATGGTCAACGTAGTCCATGTACATCTCCTTAGCTTGCTTGAGACTGATATGGTTGGCATGTATTCTCTCTGTATTTGGACATTCTTGCAGTATGTGTGTCTGTCATCTTGCTGGTGCCACATGTGCACATGTCAAATGGCCTATTTTATACTTGTTAAACCGATGATACATCAGCCTATTGTGCCCTGTTCGTAGACAAAAATGACAATCTGTTCTTCTCTACTTGTTGGTAATACGATCATCCTTTTCATGATCTGGGTGATCTCTCAACCATATGTTCTTGTAGGCCATTTTTATCCATACTTTTGCTTTCTCATATGTCATACTGGTGTCTGTATGTGGTAGCCTGCTTCCTGCTTTTGCCAATATATCCACTGTCTCATTGCCAGGTATTCTACATTAGGATGGTATCCATTGTTTTACCACTCTAGAGAAGATGTATACTTGGTATAGTGATGCTTGTAGTTCCTTCAAATTGTTATCTCCTTGATTAACTTTCATTCATCCATTACTACAGAACATTGGTGAATCAAATTCTACTGACCTTCTTGTACACTGCAGAAGTGATGACCATTTTGATTTTAGCGCTAAGTCTGTGTATACTTAACCAGGCACGAGGATGTATGGTATATGACACAACTTGTGCCAGACAGGACGCTGCAATGAATGAGTACCCTCTCCATTGTGATTCAGTGCTACGGTTCTGAACATATTTCATTAGAGATCTGAAAAATAAATACATTTACATATGAGAATAAAGATAAACGCACATCATCATCATTATCAAGTAGCTTGTCCCTTCCGGAACTCGGCTTCCCTGACAGCAGTCCTGAAAAACTTTCTGTTCTGTGCAAGTTGGCTGGCATCAGCAGCAGTCATTCTCAGATCGTCAATGACATCTTGCGCCCATCGTCTTCTAGGTCTTCCTCTTGTTCTTCTTCCAGGTACCATTCCTTCCAAAATTATTTTCTCTAGGCACTCATGTCGTTTGATGTGTTCGAAATATTTAATTTTCCTTGTTTTTTGCTTTGTAATAGCCAACTCTCTTCAAGCTGTTGCAGAACAGAAGCATTTGGATGCTCCAAAATGTACATATGAAAATTTGAAAAATGTAGTATGAAATCTTTTTCATGTACTATGAAAATAAAGATAAATGTACATATGAAGAAAAAAATTGTTAATGTACCTAAGAAAATAAACATAAATGTATGTATGAAAATAAAGAAAAATGTACACATGAGAAAATAAAGATAAATATACGTATGAAAAGTAAAGATAAATGTACATATGTAAAGTAAAGAACACATGATGCTGTATGACAGATTAAGAGACTTATAAAATACTTGAATATTGTTTCTTAGATCAAAGTGTGCACTTCCATTTTACCTTGAGCAAAACATAATGTCACCAGTAACTCAAAGACAATTATTCCTCGTATAACAAAAATATTGCATTGTGTGTTGCCGGGGCCCGTATACTGTGGTTGATCGCGACGTTCTTAAAGATATACCATGATTTTCATTTTCAATAACTAATAGGGCGTTTGTGGCTTAGTGGTAGTGAGCGCAATCACAAGCCAAGTGTACCTGGTTCAAATACTATAGTGAGCAGTTGGTAGCAAAGTTGTTCCCATGGATTTTTAACGAACTGTAAAAAATATACCTCACTGCCAGAAAGCAATGACAAACTATGGAATGTATAAGTGGCACCTAGAAAATCAACAACTCGTTTACTGTAGTTGATCGCGACGTTCTTAAAGATATGTCATGATTTTCATTTTGAATTACTGAGAGGGCGTTTGTGGCTTAGTAGTAGTGAGTGCGATCACAAGCCAAGTGTACCTGGTTCAAATACCGTGGTGGGCAGCTGGTAGCACATTTGTTCCGTGGCATTTCTAAGAAACTGTAAAATAGACCTCACTGTTCAGAAAGCAATGACAAACTACTGAAAGTGATGCCTAGAAAATCACCAACTCGTTTACTGTGGTTGATGACTAAGTCCTGTAAGCATATACCATGATTTTCATTTTCACTCTTAGAAATTATAAAAAATGGTGACAGTAACGACAGTTGTTTTATTAAATATAATTTACTTTGTACTCACTCAATCATTAGTGGATATATAAAGTCGGACAACTTGATTGCACACATCAAGAACTGAAATTATCAAATAAACATTTCATATTATTAAAGTAAGTGAACACAAATAAATGAATATTATATATATATATATATATATATATATATATATATATATATATATATTATTATATATATATATATATATATATATATATATATAATATATATAATATATCACGCAAACAAAGATCTGATGTAGACTAAGAAGCACAGTATACAAAAGCATCGCTAGAAATCGAGTGCTGCAATTTTGCAACTCACAGCATAGAATAGAGATCCTCAACTGAGTGATGTTAGACAAGATCACAGACTCAGAGCACATCACTGAAATCATGTCCATCAAACACACACTAATAAAATTAAGCATAGCCTCATGAACAAAGCTTACAGAGCAAACTATAGAGAACTATCGAAGAACTCCAACTGACATGCAGCTTCATATAGGCAACCCATCTCATGGTTTAGACGAGCATACGAAACCGAACGCAAAGAAGAAGATATATATATATATATATTTGATTCCCATTCGCCCGTTATGAAGTCCTGCAAAGTCAAGGCGCTTATATCAAACCTCTGACAGATTTTTGCGTAAAGACTAGTTTTTCTTAAAATCAGTGCGTCTTGCTATTTAGGGAAGCCTTACTTCAACTTCTGAGGTACTTGTAATTTAGATCCCCAAATAAAATGATCGGGAAACCTGTAGTCCAACTACATACTGTGTGCATAGCAAACATTTTTGGACCAAGCTGGCCAAAACTGCTATTGACTTTGCTATCGACACTCATTATATATATATATATATATATATATATATATATATATATATATATATATATATATATATATATATATATATATATATATATATATATAAACTGATCATTAAATCCAATGCTGTGATTTGTTGTTAAATATGTCTGAAATAACTGGAGCGCCTGTGTGGTGCGAAGCCACTAAGGGAAGCAAATAATAGTACCACTGTGACCTACAAAGTAAGAGGCGACTGATGTAGGACCTAGGGAAGCTACCTAGTAAATAAAAAGCATCGCAGAAATCGGATGTGCTGGCCTAATTGTAGGTGCATAACTGGCACAGCGTACAATCGTTCTTAGGCTCAGATCACATACAAATCACAGAGTGGTTAACAAGTGGTCGATATGGAGCGTTCGAAGAAGAAAAATAACTGGAAAAATATGAAATATTATGGAAATAATAGAAACATTATGAAACTTTACTGAAATGATTATAATATGAAACTTTACTGAAATGATTGTAACATGAAACTTTACTGAAATGATTGTAACATGAAAATTTACTGAAATTATTGTAAATGAAAATTTACTGAATAGAATTTATTATGTAACATGAAAATTTACTGAAATGATTGTAACATGAACTTTGAATTTGTTACTGAAATTATTGAAATATGAAACTACTGAAATTATTCTAACATGAAACTTTACTGAAAAGATTGTAACATGAAACTTTACTGAAATTATTGTAATATGAAAATTTACTGAAATTATTGTAACATGAAACTTTACTGAAATGAAAGGACCAGTATTAACTTTGTAGATGAAATGCCACATAGTATGATAGCTGTCGTCCATAGTACTTGTTGGTTTTCTAGGAAATGAAATTGTGAAGTGTGTAAAAATGTGATTTTCCTGTGCATCTACAAGAGGGTAGATATTGTTGAAATAATTTGACCTGAGTTAAATGTTACCAAAATATTTGAAATGATATCAAATATTACTGAAGTAATTGGACCAGTATGAAATATTACTGAAGTAATTTGAAACATTAAGAATTAAAAAACATTAATGAAATGAATTGAATACCAAAAAAGAACAAACAAATACACATTACCTGCAAAAAGAAATACTTCAGTCCAAAAGTCCTTATTAAGGCTCTCAAGAGGCTGACCTTCCACTCCTGAAGTTTCTCTTTCTTTTCAAGACAGCTTTCAACACTAGCGTCTGATTTTTCATTGGTTGTAGTAGATTCAGGTTCATACTTATTTTGTAATCTGTAATCAAACAAACCAACACTTTAATTTTGCTCCGTTCATTTTTACTTTATTATCTAAACTCTAAGTCTAGTTTAGTTGTCGGATCATCCATATTCCATAAGGGTTCCAACCTCCCCTTCAGTATGTCTCTCAGCGTGTCGCAACTAACAACACTGGTTCTAGTTCAGTTGTCAGATCATCATCACTGCACATCAAACCAATTAGTTCATGAGTTCTCCAATCTCCTCCTCAGTATGTCTCTCAGCATGTGGCAAATAACTACACCAGTTCTAGTTTAGTTTACAATTCTTCTTTGACTACCAGTATAGCGCTCTTGTCTAGCTACACCAAATTATCTAAACTCTATGTGAACATATTGCTCTTCCTACATCTGCAATATATCATAGAATATCTCTCACTCTTGTGCCCTTTTAACACCAGATGGGGCATAGGCCCTCAACTATATCATGCCAAGTCTTTCTATCTTTAGCTCATCGTGTATTGCTCTAACCACTTGACTTCAGTTTCTCTAACCATGTGACTTTCTAAAGAACCAACCACTTGACTATGTAGCACTCTAACCACTTGAATCTATACCAGCACTATAACCGATATATTATGCTAGTTATAATATAGTGTTAACATAATATAAATAACTCACCTCATGTAAGCATTGTGTTGCCGACATTTGAGTTCTTCCTGCTTCCAGGCTCGTTCAAATGCTGGAAAAACAGACTCGCACTTGTCCTGGTTACTTACATTTGGTACATCTTCTTCTTTTAACTGTGTCTTGTAGCCAATCCATACAATTCTACGCCGAGAAAATAATGTAATTATATTGCAAGTAACTTGGATATGTTTAAAATAATAATATGATTGATTGACAGGACTATCATCATTGCACTTGTGTGAGTAACCATACATGCTCTGATCTCTTTCTTACACAGGAAGATTTCAACATCAGTGCAGGAACTCTGTAGCACTGAAGAGGGTCCACGATGTCATTTAGAAGATGGTGAAAATATTCTGTAGGAATTTTATTAATTATTCTTTCTAAGGAATTTTATAACAATACAATCTTCATCCCAACTTTGTACTAGCAGTGCCAACATCGGAGACTAACAGCAAATGAAGAAAAGAAAATTTAGAACAAAAGAGATGAAATGGGTGAGAGAAATGGTGGAAGTAGCAAGGTGAGAGAGTCTCCCCACAAGATCAGTACCTTGTAGTGGTGGGGAGGTGTAAGTAACAAGAAGAGTAACCCCACATCTATATCTAATATGTCCACACAACCATATATGTTTCCCCACATCAAGACATGTTTCCTACACCCACATCGATATCTAATGCCCTCCACATCCATATCTATTGCAGCTCCCCACATCAAGACATGTTTCCTACACCCACATCGATATCTAACGTCTTTTCCTTCCCCCACCCCTGCACCCATATATAATTTCCCACAAATCTATATTTATACATATATAATGTTCCAAAAATGATATCTAATATCCCAACTATCAGTACTTCATAAGCCAAGCTATCAACTCTTCAGTTACCACAAACACTAGCTTACCCTGGACACAAGATCCACAAAGGATGCACATCATCATCATAATCCATTAGCTTGTCTTGAGAAAAACTTTGCCATCACAACAGTCCTTCTAATTTGTCTTTCTCTCAGGCCAGACGTCCTGCTTCTGCAGCGGTCATGCTCAAATGTTGTATTCTGAATTTCCTCTTATCCTGTTTGCCGGGATGCCCCATTCCATAATAGTCTTTTAATAGCCCCACTCCAACCGTTCATGTCTTTTTATACGTCCAAAATATCTAAATTTTTACCTCCTTAATTGTAGCATCAGCCAATTTTCTTTGATTTTGAGTTTCTTCTTCATATATATATTTGTTCTCTTCTCTGTTCATGGTATAAGGAAAACTCTTCTGTAAAATTATTTATATTGAAAAGCACTATATACTTTACTACTGCCTTGTTAAATGTTCATGTTTCACACCTACATGTTGCCACTGGAAATATGCATGCTCTCTAATACTATGAAAACACTGCTCGATCGAATTTGACCTGATTATTCTATGTTCAACAGACCACTCTGTTAATTAAAGACATGACTTACTGAAGCTCTTTTTTAAAAAGAGTTAGCTGGTTTTCATAGAAACGCTAGTCTGTAAGGCTAGGCAATAAGTCATCATCATCAGGTACCATGCCGGCTGGTGTAGGCGATCATGGATCTCCAAAAATCTCTATCTTTGGTGTTTGCTATCAATTCAGATGTTGACACTCTACTGTGCCACGAAGTTAGGCTATCCAAAATTTTCTCTCTCTGTCTTCCTCTGTCTAGTCTACCCTCGATTTTACCAGTTGTTACAATATGTTCTAAACCTCCCTTCCTCATCACATATCCGAAAAATGATGACTGCCGTTTCTTATATAGGATACTGCTATATATTATACTGCTAGTTATAGATAATCAACCACAGGCAATGGGTACTGTATAACCTAAAGGTTTGTGGTTTAAATCTTTTGTTTGGTAATTTGCATTTTCCTGAAGCCCCTAATACTTGTTCACAGTCTATTTATTGATCATATTCATTGGCTTTGGTGCTTCCGTTGGGGTTCTTAAAACTCCTTATTCTCATCCTACCATTCAGCTTCAAACATTAAGATTGCAGACACACTGAGCATCATATAGAGTTAACATATTATACCTGAATACCCAATCCAGGAATATTTTGTTGAGAAATGAAGCTTCTTCTTCTGGATGCACATACTGTTGATGTAACAAAGGTATATTATATGTGTTTTGTAACATACAGAGTATTCACACACAGAATATTCACATACAAAGTATTCAGACACAGAGTATTCAGACACAGAGTATTCACACACAGAGTATTCACACAGAGTATTTACACACAAAGTATTCACACACAGAGTATTCACACACAAAGTATTCACACACAAGTATTCACACACAGAGTATTCACACACAAGTATTCCACACAAAGTATTCACACACAAATAATTAACACAATGTATTTGTACAAAGTGAGGGGGTATGTGGCAAAGTGGTTAAGCAGCCTGACTTGCTTCGAACATCAGTGTTCAAATCCGGATATCCCTTAGAGTTGTTGCTAGAGCTATTCAATCACTCTTTCCACACTTTTCACCGCACACTGTGCCACAGTGGAAGTCCGTTGAACGCCATTAGCTGCACACTGCGCCATAGAGTTGCTTCCCTTGTTAGAAGTCTTTCTAGTTTTACTTCTACTATTTTACTTCTACTATTTTTAACCTTGTTATTTTATTAGGTTGTCCAGTTTTCTTCAATCTAATGTATAATAATATATATGTTTATTTATTGACGAGCAGTTGGGATTGGTTTTTTTTACCTCCCTTGAATTAACTGTTTAAAAATTGAGGAAATAACTCGGTGTGGAAAGAGTTGAATTTGTGCAATACTCTCAGCAAGTGGAATGCCATTTCTGTGGAGTGAACAAGCCATATGGGGAAAGCCAGTGCAATGAAGTCAATCCTTCGCTTTATATCTTTCTTTCTGTCCCTATTGACATATATGGCTTCCACAAATAATTTCCATTGTTGCCATTCTACCGCCTTTTTTACCGACTGTTTTCCATGTCAAGACATAATCTTTAAACTCTCTTTCAATAGTTCTTCGCCATGTTTCTTTTGGACATCCAGGCCGTCTTTTCCCATCCACTGTCCATCAGAGAGCTGTCCTTATCCTTTGGCTTAAGACCATTTTATTTGTACAGATCATTCAAATTATTTGTTTAAAGCATTCACGCAATAAAATCCCTAGACCGATGTGTGTTCCGGCTCACAAGGGAGCTAAGCATAATAACACTGTGCCCTTCTTCTTCTTCCAACGTTTTCAGACATCGATTTGTATACTTTTAAAGTAGTTAGTGGTCAACTCGAGTCCATGTACATCTCCGTATAGCTTGTCTTGGACTGATATGGGGATTGGCCATGTGTTTTTCTCTGTTCCATGTACGTTGGACATTCTTGCAGTATGTGTGTCTCTGTCATCTTGTTGGTGCCACATGTACATATGTCAGATGGGCCTATTTTATACTTGTTAAACAGATGGTACCTCAGTCTATTGTGCCCTGTTCGTAGACGAAAAATGACAACCTGTTCCTCTCTACTTAGTTGGTGGTAAGCATCGTCCTTTTCATGCCCTGGGTGATCTCTCAGCCATTTGTTCTTGTAGGCCATTTTTATCCGTACTTTTGCTTCCTCATATGTCATACTGGTGTCTGTCTGTGGTAGCCTGCTTCCTGCTTTTGTCAATATGTCTGCAGTCTCATTTCCAGGTATTCCGCAGTGAGATGGTATCCACTGTATTACCACTCTAGAGAAGATGTTGCATACTTGGTGTAGTGATGCTTGCAGTTCCTTCAAGTTGTTATCGTCTTCATTTTTTAGAGCAGTAATTACTGACAGGGCATCAGTAAGAAATACCAGGTTTTCATTTACATGTTCCTCTGACACTATGGCTTCTTCTGCCGCTTTTAGGGCCTCTGCCTCTGCTCTGTAATTGCTGGAGAACCTTCCTGTCGCTAATTTTAGCTTCCTGAGTTTCATGTCACTGAGCACTATGAGGGCTCCTCCTCCTCCATTTTCAGTTGCATTTGCTGCAGACCCATCTGTGTATACATGGGTCCACCTGCTGTTAGGAAAGTGTTCCTTTAGGTACTAGGTGGCCAGGAGTTTTCTTTCTTCACTTGTTTGTTGGTTTTTCCTACTATCCCTGTGATGTTCTCATTCAGCTCTGGGAATTTTGTATCTTTCCATATCTGTCTTGTGTTGGTGTATTTTAGTGGTTTGGGGGTAACTTCAGCACATGATGGTTGTTTGCTCATCATCATCTTGGTTGTCGCTGCAAAGTTGGTTCGTTTTAGTCTGCCCCTTCCTAGCCCATTCATTCTGTGGTACATTGGGTGATGTTCTAGTCTCTTGAACTTTTCTGCTTGTTTTTGTGCTCTGCTGTCTCTTATATCCTCCATTGGTTGTAGGCCGGTGGTCTTCTCCATTCCTGTATTGGAGTAGATCTCATTCCCCCTGTAATAATTCTTATAGCTTGGTTCTGAACACGGTTGATTTTATTGAAGTTACTGTGCCCTTCAATGCATGTCATAAGAGGCGACTGAGGTAGAGGCCTAGAGAAGCTACCCTAGTAAATAAAAGCATAGCAGAAATCGGATGTGCTAGTCTACTTATAGGCGCATAACTGGAACAACATACTATCGCTCTTAGGATCAGATCACATACAAATCACAAAGAGTTGTTTAACATGTGGTTGATAAGCAGCGTTTGAAGAAGTCTGTAGACAAAAGTCTATACTTCTAGTTCTAGATCAATCACAGACTCAGGAGAGAGTAGTCAAGATATTGATTGATAGGACCATCATCATTGCACTTAAGTGAGTAACCATGTGTGTTCCAATCTCTTTCTTACACAGGAAGATCTCAGCTGCAGTGCACGAACTCCTAGCACCGCAGAGTCCCGATGTAATTTTGAAGATGGTGAAGATATTTTGTAGGACTTTTATTTTTAATATTTTCTAATGAATTTTGCTCATCAACGGCTTTCCAGTCCGCTCTTTTTGATTTTAAACTGCCAAGGGTTCTTTTACGTGCTCAAATAGAACACGGGACCTATGTTTTATCGTCCGTCTCCAATAGGACTAGGAACTCGATCTCACCTACACTTGAGATCAGGAAAAATATCATGATGGCTTCACGAGGGAACGAACTGAGTACCTTTAGCCGAAAGGCGAGCACCTAACCTCTACGGAACAGAGACGCAATTCAAGATATGCAGAGAGTCAACCTATCATTACCAAGCTTGGTCTGATTCCTCCATCCAAACTTAAGAGATGTCTTCTATCTGTATCTCTACGGGTTGATAGAAACAGGTGACCTAGAACTAGGACCAAAATGCTGAAGGGCAGTATAAGGTCACTCACATCTTGCCAGTAGGTCTGAAAATGAATGTCATAAATCAATACATGGATGAATGTTTCCTCTGTATGATCAATTGCATGTGTTTCAAGTAAGTAAAGAAACTGCAGAGAACAACACAAGCACAATTAACAGATCAATAGACAACATGACATAAGATATTGCATGGCTTTCTCATATCACAGATTTAAAAAAAAAAAACTATAAATAGAATTTAAGAAATAGTGAGAGCAGAATGGCAGACTAGGCAGGTTGTCCGACTATGGCAAGAGGGTCCCTGGTGAAGTGGACCCCTACTGGGTTTAGACAAAAGCTTTAAAATGTTAAAAAAGGGAAATAAAATAGAAGTTCTTATTATTAATGTTTGCAAATCAAAGTTACGTTGTACTACTATCTTAACAAAATTTAATAAATTATTTTTATAGACACTAAGTGTTTAAAAAAATCATGCAAAATTTGAAATAAATTTAGATGATAGTTAAGGAAAACACCCGAATTAGATCATATCAAATCTACTTTTGTCCTCAAACTGCTACTGGGTTGTTGCCCGGTGTCGTCGTTTTCTGTTGTCTTGCGCTGTTCCGGTGACGTGGATGAATGTTATTTTTGCTCTTTGACAGGATTCTGCTATGTCATCTAACCATCTTTTCGTGGTCTACCTCTCGCCTTCTTTCCTGGTGTTATGTTGTAGAAGACTGTATACTGTAAAGTTTGGATGCATTCTTATTAAGTGGCCAAACCACTGCATTCTTTGTTTCTCAATGTAATTCAAGCAAGGTTCTGTGCCAACCTTCTTTCTTATGCTGATGTCGGTAACGTTTCGCCACATAAACCAAAACTGTACATGAATAAATATATATTTTCATTGCTATACAGCTAGATTACTTACCTATATATCTGATTTCAGTTTCAACCTTCACCAACAGACCAACTTATTATTAAACTTTAACATTTCGCCATTGGCGTAATTATATAAATTATGTTAAAGAAATGAATACATCAATTAAAACGATGTTTTAGAATTAACAGGAACAGTAGTAATACATAAGTACATACCTCCTTTAGTATGCTGTTATAGACAGCAATAGAACTGGTCACGAACGGTAACAACCAGAAAATAAAGATTGGCAGACTTGCAATCCATTTCTTATTTTTCCCACACTTGTACACGACAGTAGCCAGGACCTAAAAACAATATCAAGCCATAAAATATCACGAGACGACTATAATGTAGACTTTGCAGAAAATATACTTATATGAATCATCAAACATCTTGTCCTGATCAGAACTTTGCCACTCTAACAGTCCTTCGGAATTTCTCTCTCGCTCTCTCATATTCCAGATGCAGCGTCTCTGCAGCCGTCATGCTCACATCATCAGTTGCATCCTGATTCATCTTCTGAGTGGTCTTTCTCTTCTCCTCTTTGCTGGGATATCTCCTTACATAGTGGCCATCTGCAAACCTTCGTGTCTCTATATGTCCAAAACACCTCAATTGTATCATTCTTATTTGTAGCATCAATCAATTTGTGTTGTTATATTGAGTTCTTTTTGGATATATCTATTTGTTATCTTCTCTGTCCATGATATACGGAAGACTCTTCTGTAACTTTTATATTCAAAAGCAGATATATGTTTTGCCCCTGTCTTATTAAATGTCCATGCCCCCAATCCAATTTATCTCTATATTTCTCAAAGTTTGTGTGTCTCCTACGCCTCAATGTACATCCAAATTTGGCAAGATACTTCTAATATAGGATTCTCCGAAAGGAGTTCATTCTTATTTTTCATGTTTGTTGGCCTACACGCTCTGATATAACCAATAAAAGGTTCGCCTTAGATTAAAAAGGATCGTGCCTCGGCTTAAAGAGGTTTTAATCCCCTACTAAACAAACAAACTAACTTCTAATACAAAATATAGGTCAACTGACATTGTTTTCTTCGAAATTGTATCAATATTCGTTTAAACAAATAAATAAAACGCAGTTTGGGATAAATTGACTAGTGATGATATTGAATGATAATGATGGATATGATGTTGAGTGATAGGATTTATTACTTACTAGAATGCCCGAAAGAGACCAATAATATCCTTCTAGCGTCACAAAATACTCTGCAGCATATCCTACTTTCCACATTTGGACAGTGAAAAGAGCAGCTAACAGGATGAATGTCACCTGAATGCAATCAATTAAATCTATCATACTAAAATATAATACATTACACATTGTTTCTGATTTTCATTGACCACCTGTAGTAACCTCCCCCCCTTTCTAAACAGTATTTTTAGATCTTACGGTATGGAGACAAAATTAGAAATTAGGAGATCAGAATAAGACAGAATGTTAAACCGGTCATGCGATTCATAAAAGAACAAGATTAGAATGGTTTGAGTACTCGCATGCCACGAGAGCCATACTCGAAAACTAGTCCGATTGTTAGAGCCGAGGCAGACAACGCATACCTCTGAAGTCGGAGAAAATCTGCCTGTATGGCGAGGGAATACCAATTACGAGTACATTGAGCACACGGCTGCCAGTGTAAGTAATTTACAATGTGCACGCTGCTGCCATTGTAAGAAATTGGAAAAAACGGATTTTCACGCAAAATCAGTTTCAGAGATGAAACTTCGTCTGAGTTGAAAGCGGACAAAAGAAAAAAAAAAAGAACAACAGATTAAATGGGTTGGACACTGACAAAATGCCACAGAGAGCCATACTGAAAAAAAGTATACCGAGTATAGAGCAAGAGGCAGACAGCGCAAAAGATGGAGCGATGGCATCAAGAACAGCCTAAAGAAATATAATGGCAGCAGTTACAAAGTGCCTTAGAACAAGCACACACAAGATCACTAAATTTCCCCGCCCCACCCCAACACCTATATAAATAAGTAAATGGTGGAAGAGAACAAGGCTATGCAGTGCTTGTCACTTCACATTTTAACCAATTTTAGATCCTTGTTTGCAGGAGGTAAGAGGGTAAATTTCTTTCCTCGCATGTGGAACGTCGAGTGTGAAATTGAAACCACAACCCTCTTTTTTTCGTGTCGATAGACGAACGTGTATGCATTATGTGAATCTGCCACACCTCTGTAGTTTAATGTTCCATAAATTTCAATCCTTATAGAAAGCCATCCTTTGAGGGCAGCAATTATATAAAAATTCGCCTTTAATTAAGTTTATTTCTCCCGATTGACATTCTAGCACTGTCACATACATTGTACAAGTACTGTGGCTAAGTGGTTACGCCCTTTGTCTTGTGAGTCGAAGGTCGTGGGTTCGAGTACAGACCGCGCCATTCTGTTCACGAGTGCAGTTTTTTAAAGATACCCTAGGATTGTTGCTGGAGCTACGGAGTTCGTGCTTTGTGCAATACTCTCGGCAGGTGGCGTGCAATACTCTCGGCAGGTGGCGTGCAATACTCTCGGCAGGTGGCGTGCAATACTCTCGGCAGGTGGCGTGCCATTTCTGCGAGAGGGACTGAGCCATATGAAGTCAATCCTTTGCGGAGAGAAACCCGGTGCAATGAAGTCAATCCTTTGATTTTTAAACCATTTTTGTCAAGTTTCCCATTAAGAGCAACACTTGCAGATTGTTTATTGAACAAGCTTCATTGTACTGTGGAAAGCTGTCCCCCAGTATCCACCAACCGATGTCGATGGGTATGTATATTGACGGTTCCTGTGGATCTCTGATTAAACATACTTCTCTCTCTGATCTTCAGGCATCCATTTCTACGTCTACAGCATGAAATTCCTTAAATCGCTGGATAGATTAAACATCAATTTTCGTGTTTTTATCCAACAGGAGGTCGCGAAGAGAACGAAGAGTCTACCCTTATCCATCCTAAACTTTCCGACGATCAATGATGTCGATGCAAGCATGTTCACTCTCTCTTTGCCGCAAACACTCGCATGCCAAGGTCAGTAGATCCACGTGAGCTTTAAGGTTGGAAACTCTATAGACAAATCCACTCATACAGCAATCCATATTTGGATTTTAGGCATCGATTGAGAATCAGAAAACAAACGGCCCCGAAACGGAGTTCGAGGAGCAGAGTAAGGCTTCAATTTCATTCTCAAACGGGAAATAATTGTTCAGGATGCTTTGTATCAAGATTTCAATTATTGTCCTTGAGAAGAAAAAAAGGGTGGACAGGGGATGAAGTGCCCCAGCAGAACGATGGGGTAACAAGAAGGACCGGTTGGAGAAATGAAGACATCGGGAAAAAGTGGGTACAACATCAGTCCCTTAACTTCATCAACAAATAAATTTAATGGTCGGCCCACATACAGATTACTAACAAACAGTGTACCAGAGAAATCTGCCCCTGATAACAAAGATACAAGCAAAGGGTGGACACGAAAGATGAACCCTCAGAGATAAAGAGGCGACGAAAGACACTTATCTACGAAGCGCACACAAGAGTCCGTTTTAAAATTTCCCTTCTTGGTCTGACGTTGCAGGTCAAACAGGATTGGAAAAAAGAAAGTCGCTGTCTCGATCATTTTGAAATAAAAAAAGGTAAAGGAACCCTTTCATACCTCATGGTATAAGGTCAAACATGGGCCCTGTATTTTTCATTGACCGTCGGCACACGATGGGGGATGTGGTCAGCATCACGTCGGCCGCCTTTTCTTTCAGTCTGGTACCCAGTTGAGGCTGTCGACCTGGGGAGCCGTCGCGGTCGGAAAAATTTTACGCGCATGCGGAGCTGAACCAGACCACCAGCCCTGGAAGGAGTTCACTAACAACCACGCTAGGGCTCTGTTTGAACATACCACACAAAAAGAAAGTGGGGCTGAAATCTGGGGCCCATCTAGATAATTGCTTTAGTTACTATCGGATTTGTGGTTTGACCAGACCCATCTAGATAATTGCTTTAGTTACTATCGTGATCTTCGTGTTTGACAGGACCCATAGATATTGTTTAGTTACTATCGTGATCTTCGTGGGTTGACGGGACCCATCTAGATAATTGCTTTAGTTACTATCGTGACTTCGTGGTTGACTAGGACCCATCTAGAAATTGTTAGTTACTATCGATTTTCGTGGTTTGATCAGACCCACCCAGATAATTGCTTTTAGTTACTATCGTGATTTTCGTGGTTTGACTAGACCCATCTAGAAAATGCTTTGGTTACTAGGGATCTCGGGGTTTTGGGCCCAGACCCATCGAAATTTGCTTTAGTTACTACGATCTCGTGGTTTGCCCGGGACTCCATCTAGATAATTGCTTTAGTTACTATCGTGATCTTCGTGGTTTGACTGGGACTCCATCTAGATAATTGCTTTAGTTACTATCGTGACCTTCGGGGTTACTGGGACCCATCTGATAATTGCTTTAGTTACCATCGTGATCTCGTGGTTTGACTGGGACCCATCTAGATAATTGCTTTAGTTACTATCGTGACTTCGTTTGACTCAGGACCCATCTAGATAATTGCTTAGTTACTATCGTGATTTTCGTGGTTTGCCCAGGACCCATCTGATAATTGTTTAGTTACTATCGGATCTTCGTGGTTGACTAGGACCCATCTAGATAATTGCTTTAGTTCCCAATGTGACTCGTGGGGGACTAGGACCCATCTAGATAATTGCTTTATTTAAATATCGTGATCTTCGTGGTTTGACGGGACTCACCCAGATAATTGCTTTAGTTACTAGGGATCTCGGGGTTTGACTAGGACTCCATCTAGATAATTGCTTTAGTTACTATCGTGATCTCGTGTTTGACTGGGACCCATCTAGATAATTGCTTTAGCTACTACGTGATCTTCGTGGTTTGACTAGACTCCATCTAGATAATTGCTTTATTACTATCGATCTTCGTAGTTTGACTAGGACCCATCAGATAATTGCTTTAGTTACTATAGTGATCTTCGTGCCTACTGGGACTCATCTAGATAATTGCTTTAGTTACAAATGGATTTTCGTGGTTTGACTGACCCATCTAGAAATTGCTGTTACATTGATCTTCGTGGTTTGCCCAGGACCCCATCTAGATAATTGCTTTAGTTACTATCGGATCTTCGTGGTTTGACTGGGACCCATCTAGATAATTGCTTTGTTACTATCGTGACTCGTATTTGACTGGGACCCCACTAGATAATTGTTTAATATTATCGATTCTTTTGACTGGGCCATTAGATAATTGCTTTAGTTACTATCGGGGATCTTCGTGTTGCCCGGGACCCATCTAGATAATTGCTTTAGTTCCCATCGTGACTCGTGGCTTGACTGGGACCCATCTAGATAATTGCTTTAGTTCCCACGTGATCTTCGTTTTGACTGGGACTCCATTAGATAATTGTTTTAGTTCCCACGGATTTTCGTGGTGATTTAGACCCATCTAGATAATTGCTTTAGTTACTATCGTGATCTTCGTGGTTTGACTAGGACCCATTAGATAATTGCTTTAGTTACATCGTGATCTTCGTGGCTTGACTGGGACCCATCTAGATAATTGCTTTAGTTACATCGTGACCTTCGGGGTTTGCCCTAGGACCCATCTAGATAATTGCTTTAGTTACTATCGTGATTTTCGTGGTTTGACTAGGACCCACCTAGATAATTGCTTTATACCACGATCTCGTGGTTGACCAGACTCCATCTAGATAATTGCTTATTTACTATGGGATTTTCGTGTCTGACTGGGACCCCATCTAGATAATTGCTTTAGTTACTATCGTGATTCTCGTGGTTTGACTAGGACCCATCTAGATAATTGCTTTAGTTACTATCGTGATCTTCGGTTTGACTAGACTCCATCTAGATAATTGCTTTAGTTATACCATGATCTTCGTTTGACTAGGACCCCATCTAGATAATTGCTTTAGTTACCATCGTGATCTTCGTGGCTTGACTAGGACCCATTAGATAATTGCTTTAGTTACTATCTGATCCTGTCTTGACGGGACCCATCTAGATAATTGCTTTATTTACTATCGTGATCTTCGTGGTTTGACTAGACTCATCTAGATATTGCTTTAGTTCCCATCGTGATCTTCGTGGTTTGACTAGACCCATTCAGATAATTGCTTTAGTTACTATCGTGATCTTCGTGGTTTGACTAGGACTCATCTAGATAATTGTTTAGTTACAAATCGGATTTTCGTCCTGACTAGGACCCATCTAGATAATTGCTTTAGTTATATCATGATCTTCGTTTGCCCGGGCCCTCCATCTAGATAATTGCTTTAGTTACAAATGGATCTTCGTGGTTTGACTGGGACCCATCCAGATAATTGCTTAGTTACTAACGATTTTCGTGGTTGACTTGGGACTCCATCTAGATAATTGCTTTAGTTACTATCGTGACTTGTGGTTTGACTGGGACCCATCTAGATAATTGCTTAGTTACTATCGGATTTTCGTGGTTGACTGGGACCCATCTAGATAATTGCTTTATTAAATAGTGATTTTCGGGGTTTGACTAGGACCCATCTAGATAATTGCTTTAGTACTACGTGATCTTCGTTTGATCGGGACCTCACCCAGAAATTGTTTTATTACTATCGTGACTTCTGTTTTGCCCAGACCCCTTTCAGATAATTGTTTAGTTACTATCGTGATTTTCGTAGCTCTGACAGACCCATCTAGATAATTGCTTAGTTACTATCTGATTTTCGTGGTTTGACTAGGACCCATCTAGATAATTGCTTTAGTTACTATCGTGATCTTCGTTTTGACCAGGCCCCATCTAGAAATTCGTTAGCTATACGTGACTCGGTTTGACCAGGACCCATCCAGAACGTTTAGTTACATCGACCTCGTGGCCTGACTAGGACTCCATCTAGATAATTGCTTAGTTCCCATCGATCCTTCGTTTTGACCAGGACCATCTAGAAAACGTTTTAGTTACTATCGTGATTCCCGTGGTTTGCCCGGGATCCATCTAGATAATGCTTTAGTTACTATCGTGATCTCTCGTGGTTTGACTAGACCCCATCTAGATAATTGCTTAGTTAAATGTGATTTTCGTGTTAAATTAGGACTCATCTAGATAATGCTTTAGTTACTATCGTGATTTTCGTGGTTGACTAGGACTCCATCTAGATAATTGTTTTGGTTACATCGTGATCCGTGGTTTGACTGGGACCCATCAGATAATTGCTTTAGTTACTACGTGATCTTCGTGGTTTGACTGGGACCCATCTAGATAATTGCTTTAGTTACTATCGTGATCTCGGTTGACAGACCCATCTAGATAATTGCTTATTCTATCGTGATTTTCGTGGCTTGACTGGGACTCCATCTAGATAATTGCTTTAGTTACTATCGTATCTTCGTGGCTTGCCCTAGGACCCATCTAGAAAATTTGCTTTAGTTACATCGTGATTTTCGTGTTTGACTGGGACCCATCTAGATAATTGTTTTGTTACTATGGGATCTTCGTGGTTTGACTAGGACTCCATCTAGATAATTGCTTTAGTTACTATCGTGATCTTCGTGGTTTGACTAGGACTTCATCTAGATAATTGCTTTAGTTACTATCGTGATCTTCGTGGCTTGACTAGGACTCCATCTAGATAATTGCTTTAGTTACTATCGTGATCTTCGTGGTTTGACTAGACCCATCTAGATAATTGCTTTAGTTACTATCGTGATCTTCGTGGTTTGACTAGACCATCTAGATAATTGCTTTAGTTACTATCGATCTTCGTGGTTTGACTGGGACCCATCTAGATAATTGCTTTAGTTACTATCGTGATCTTCGTGGCTTGACTCAGACTCATCTCAGATAATTGCTTTAGTTACTATCGTGATCTTCGTGGTTTGACTAGGACTCCATCTAGATAATTGCTTTAGTTACTT
The DNA here is from genome assembly GCA_020796225.1 of Arion vulgaris. Classification (NCBI taxonomy): domain Eukaryota; kingdom Metazoa; phylum Mollusca; class Gastropoda; order Stylommatophora; family Arionidae; genus Arion; species Arion vulgaris. The sequence continues at coordinate 18,558,962 of CM036755.1, read as the reverse complement.
ATCGTGATCTGTGGTTTGACTAGGACTCCATCTAGATAATTGCTTTAGTTACTATCGTGATCTTCGTGGTTTGACTAGGACTCCATCTAGATAATTGCTTTAGTTACTATCGTGATCTTCGTGGTTTGACAGACTCCATCTAGATAATTGCTTTAGTTACTATCGTGATCTTCGTGGTTTGACCAGACCCATCTAGATAATTGCTTTAGTTACTATCGATCTTCGTGGTTTGACTAGGACCCATCTAGACAATTGCTTTTAGTTACATCGATCTTCGTGGTTTGACTAGACCCATCAGATAATTGCTTAGTTATATCGTGATCTCGTGGCTTGACTAGGACTCCATCTAGATAATTGCTTTAGTTACATCGTGATCTTCGTGGTTTGACTAGGACCCATCTAGATAATTGCTTTAGTTATATCGTGATCTTCGTGTTTGACTAGGACTCCATCTAGATAATTGCTTTAGTACATCGATCTCGTGGCTCTGACCGGGACCCATCTAGATAATTGCTTTAGTTACTATCGTGATCTTCGTGGCTTGACCAGGACCCATCTAGATAATTGCTTTAGTTACTATCGATCTTCGTGGTTTGACTGGGACTCCATCTAGATAATCGCTTTTAGTTACTATCGTGATCTTCGTGGTTTGACTAGACCCATCAGATAATTGCTTTAGTTACTATCGTGATCTTCGTGGTTTGACTAGACTCCATCCAGATAACTTCGCTTTAGCTACTATCGTGATCTCGTGGTTTGACAGACCCATCTAGATAATTGCTTTAGTTACTATCGTGATCTTCGTGGCTTGACTAGGACCCATCTAGATAATTGCTTTAGTTACTATCGGATCTTCGTGTTTGACTAGACTCCATCTAGATAATTGCTTTAGTTACTATCGTGATCTTCGTGGTTTGACTAGGACTCCATCTAGATAATTGCTTAGTTACATCGTGATCTTCGTACTTGACTAGGACCCATCTAGATAATTGCTTAGTACTATCGTATCTCGTTTGACTAGACCCATCTAGATAATTGCTTTAGTTACTATCGTGATCTTCGTGGTTTGACTCAGGACTCCATCTAGATAATTGCTTTAGTTACTACGTGATCTTCGTGGTTTGACTAGACCCATCTAGAAATTGCTTTAGTTACTATCGTGATCTCGTGGCTTGACTAGGACTCCATCAGATAATTGCTTTAGTTACTATCGTGATCTCGTGGTTTGACTAGACCATCAGATAATTGCTTTAGTTACTATCGGATCTTCGTGGTTTGACCAGACCCATCTAGATAATTGCTTTAGTTACTATCGTGATCTCGTGGTTGACTAGGACTCATCTAGATAATGCTTAGTTACTATCGTGATCTTCGTGGCCTGACAGACTCCATCTAGATAATTGTTTGAGCTACTATCGTGATCTTCGTGGCTTCGACTAGGACCCATCTAGATAATTGCTTTAGTTACTATCGATCTTCGTGGTTTGACTAGACCCATCTAGATAATTGCTTTAGTTACTATCGATCTTCGTGGCGACAGACCCATCTAGATAATTGCTTTAGTTACATCGACCTTCGTGGTCTGACCAGACCCATCTAGATAATTGCTTAGTTACTATCGGATCTTCGTGCGTTTGACTAGGACCCATCTAGATAATTGCTTTAGTTACTATCGACCTTCGTGGTTTGACCAGACTCCATCTAGATAATTGCTTTAGTTACTATCGTGATCTTCGTGGTTTGGACTAGACTCCATCAGATAATTGCTTAGTTACTATCGTGATCTTCGTGGTTTGACTAGGACCCATCTAGATAATTGCTTTAGTTACTATCGTGATCTTCGTGGTTTGACTAGACCCATCTAGATAATTGCTTTAGTTACTACTCGTGATCTCGTGGTTTGACTAGGACTCCATCTAGATAATTGCTTTAGTTACTATCGTGATCTTCGTGGTTGACTAGACTCCATCTAGATAATTGCTTTAGTTACTATCGATCTTTGTTTGACTAGGACTCCATCTAGATAATTGCTTTAGTTACTATCGTGATCTTCGTGGTTTGACTATGACTCCATCTAGATAATTGCTTTAGTTACTATCGTGATCTTCGTGGTTTGACTACTCGTAGCCACAATGGCGAAACACGTAAAAACAAATTTATTTCATTTGCTAGATAAAAGCCTTTTGGTCGAAACGTCGCTGTGTATTGGTGTTGTATTTTTGTAAAACTATAGTACTTTGCTCATACGTGTTTCCACACTCAAACCAACTTTGTTTTCTTTATAATACCCTCCTGACCTGAGCAGGGAAAACTAAAGCCGCATGTGCCGTCAAGAAAGTAAAGGTAAGTAAAGGAACCTTCATCTCGTGCAAGTAGGTCAATACAGTGTTAGGCCTGTATTTTTCATTGACTGTCGGCACACGATGGGTGATGTGGCCAGCATCACGCCGGCCGCCTTTACTTCCCAGAGCGTGTCTAGTACCCTCGCTGAGGCTGGGTCGACCTGAGAGCCGTCGCGGTCGGGGAAAATTCCACGCGCATTGCGGAAGCAGAACCCAGACCACCAACCTTGAAAAGCGAGTTCACTAACAATCACGCTACAGCGGCTCTCTCATGTGCCGCCAAACCACCGTAAAATTTGTAAATACGCATCGTCCTCGGTCGAGTTCTCATAAATCAACACATGAATTGCTTAGAATATTAATAAAATGTCAATTTCATCCTTAGCCTGGAAGTATCACTATTTGTTGTTAATTTTAAGTATACATATAAATGTGTCAAGAAACTGGTAATTTTAAGTATACACATAAATGTGTCAAGAAACTGGTAATTAAGTAAATATAAATGTGTCAAGAAACTGTATTAAGGTATACACATAAATGTTCAAGAAACTGGTATTTTGTATACATAAATGTGCAAGAAACTGGTGATTTAGTATACATATAAATGTGTCAAGAAACTGGTAATTTAAGTATACACATAAATGTCAAGAAACTGGTATTTAAGTATACATAAATGTGTCAAGAAACTGGTGATTTTAAGTATACACATAAATGTGTCAAGAAACTGGTAATTTTAAGTATACACATAAATGTGTCAAGAAACTGGTAATTTTAAGTATACACATAAATGTGTCAAGAAACTGGTAATTTAAGCATACCATAAATGTGTCAAGAAACTGGTGATTTTAAGTATACACATAAATGTGTCAAGAAACTGGTGATTTTAAGTATACATATAAATGTGTCAAGAAACTGGTGATTTTAAGTATACATATAAATGTGTCAAGAAACTGGTGATTTTAAGTATACACATAAATGTGTCAAGAAACTGGTAATTTAGCATAACATAAATGTGTCAAGAAACTGGTACTTTAAGTATACACATAAATGTGTCAAGAAACTGGTGATTTTGGTATACACATAAATGTGTCAAGAAACTGGTGATTTTAAGATAATAAATGTTCAAGAAACTGGTGATTTTAGCATACATATAAATGGTCAAGAAACTGGTATTTTAGTATACATAAATGTGTCAAGAAACTGTATTTTAAGTATACACATAAATGTGTCAAGAAACTGGTAATTTTAAGTATACACATAAATGTGTCAAGAAACTGGTAATTTTGATACATATAAATGGTCAAGAAACTGGTGATTTTAGCATACATATAAATGTGTCAAGAAACTGACTTTAAGTATACACAAAATGTGTCAAGAAACTGGTATTTAGTATACACATAAATGTGTCAAGAAACTGGTGAAGTCTTGGCATCATTGAATATTAAGCATGAGATCTGATATGAGAGTCAAAACATGTAAACAAACAAACCTTTCTGGCAATACAGTCTGATCCAAATTGAGAGAATTTCTTGCTGCCAATTGTGAGATAGAAGGAGACGAGAGCAACAGCAACCCACATTTCGTACTTCGAGCCTCTAGCGAGTGCTGCTGTATGGAGGGATTCCAATATACTAACTTGATGGCTGCCATCTTCAAGTCGGATATGTTATTGTTGTGACTCTGAAGAAGTAGCTATTCTGAAAAGAAGAAGATTTGGGGGATAAGTTTACAGTACAACTCAACGATGGTTAGTAAAGAAGTGGGATGATTATTTCAAATTGTACTTATAGATTAATGTGGAGATTTAGAAAATGATTTATTATGCTTCACTCAATGATTAGTTAATTGGTTGCTATTTTACCAGGCCCAAATTTGGGGTAAAGAATAGAACCACTGTTACCTGCCATGCATGTCGTAAGAGGCGACTAAGGAGGTTTGGCTGAAATCGATGCATGTGTCCTAAAGCGTAGAACTCTATGCTTAGGGCCTACCAAACCAAGTGCAACGATACAGGTTCTTGGCAAAGATCAAATATCACAAAGAGTGATTAAAATTGGTCGTAAAGAACGAACGCAAAGAAGGAGGAGGAGCTCATTCACTAATTGGTTAAATGAACTAAGTTAATTATAGTCATGATTTTGATTGGATAGTATGTTACTTGGTTCACGTTGATTGGTTGCTTGTTGATAAATAGATATATTGATTTTAATTCATGTACAAAAATGAAAAGAAAAACTATTAATGAGAGAATATACATTTGAGGCTCATCTTCATCGGACATGTCCATAATTGCTCCAACTCCCTTATCATGTAATTTAGTGTGTTTAGACTAACAACCCCATTCGTGTTGATGTATCTACTGGGTTCTCACTAGTGCTTTTCCTGTCTTGCCGTACTCTATTCGGTAATGCATAACTTGCGCAACTGAGAAAGAGAATACTCTCATCTTCTTCTGTTCAAATCTTCAGAGTGTAGTGCTTTCTTAGAGCATTGACGATGTCGCTTTGTTCATAGAATACCCATTCTTGATCTCAGCATTGTTCACCAGTGCATCTGCTTTCTCAATGCCCATCATCCTAGAATGACCTGGGACAAAGACGAAGGTGAGGGCTTAAATTGTCGCGTTTTATCTTAATTATTCAATTAGTATTGTTACGTACCTAGAGGAGAAGATATGTAGTTGGGTAAGAAACTGTTCATACTCAGTAAGTTCAGCTTGAGATGAAGTAGTAGATCTGACCTCTTATATGCTAGGATAAACGTGATGGTTGAAAATTATTACGAAGATTGTAATACTAGAATAGGAATGGCCAAGGATAATTTCAATAGTAGGAGAAAGTTACTGACATCCAAACAAATTACAAACAGGCTAAAAATGAGAATGATCAAATGCTATATATATCATATATTAGTGTTGGCTGGAAACATGGACAATGAACAAGCAGTTAGAAGACAGAATTGATGTCATTTGAGATGGATATATAGAAGAATAGACAGAGTTTCATGGACAAAAAACAGAAATAAAAAAGATTTAGGAAACTAGGTATAAGAAACAATTATTAAGAGAAATAAAATTCAGAAAAGTAAAGTATTTTGGGCACATAAAAATACATGACACCATGATAAAACATTTATTAGAGGGAAAGTTGAGGGGGAAGAGCAAGAGGAAGGCGAGAGATAAGTGGAGGGAAACTTTAAGAAATGTGCAACGCCAAGGCGAAAGACAGATGATGCTGGAGATTCATTGCAGCCAACCTTCGATGTGGTACGGCACCTGATGATGATGAATACTAGACACCGTGTGTTAAACAAATACCTACATTTTGTCCACGCTTCAGAGCCCATATAGGATTATGTCGACTGAAAAAAGAACTACTGCACAGTGTAAATATCAGGTATCATTTCGTCCCAGCCAACTCTAAATACTGCCAGCGGACTCTATCCTTCTCTCTCTCTCTCTCTTCTCTCCGCAATTGTTCTTTTGGTCATTTTGATCATTCTTATTGTGATATATAAACAGCCTAACATCAAGAACGTTTTTACGTCACATCATTCAGCGCCATTTGGAGCACTGGTGTGTATCCTTCGGCGACGTGTCCGGTTTCAGCCAGCGTTTACTGAGTTCTCTCTCCGTCAGCCTTTGGCTGTCCCAGCCGACCTACAAGGCAACAGGTTGCTATTTTTTTAGGTAGCTACCTAGACAACCTTTCCCCCCTGGCTATTGAGCGTCATCTGCCCAGGTTATCTGTCTTTTTTGGACTACTTGGTTTGCCTACCATCCAGTTTTGTGTACGGTTTGCTCCGCTAGCTTTTGATTGTCCCCAATCTAACTACAAGACAGTAGTAGTTCCCTGTGAGCGGAGCCAGTGGACTCAGGTAAAAATTATAGGAAATAAGACCACAACCATCGCGTGACCTCACATTCCAGTATTGTTGTGTATATAGACGAATTCATTTTAAAATCAACACAACATGCTAAATCAAGGTTATATTATGTAACAAGTTAAGTTTAACAATAAGGAATATCAGTATTATTAATATTTTCCATAAATAAATAACCATAGACTCATAGAATTGAGTAAAATTACAAAAAGCTTGCAGTGTTCTATCAAACATATACAAAATCCAGCCCCCAACTCAAAACTAGTTCAGGGTTTCCCAAATCAGTTATCTGGCCCAACTTAGAATTGGTTGTCCAACTCGTCATCGAAGATTTACTTTAAACATTCTCCAACTTTTGATGTTACTTGTCTTGCGATGTTTAATATTATTGTCTTCATTGTGCCAGATTGCCCTCAACTTCTCCCTCTAGTTTGGCTACATGTACACAATTTGTAACGCTTTCATATCAAGCTTATGGTAAAAGCTCAACAGACTGGTTGATTACGGCTCTCTCTCTCTCTCTCTCTGTGTGTGTGTGTGTGTGTGTGTGTCGTAATTCTCTTTTATACTTTAGCTTTCCATTGTTAAGTGATCCAAACATCTCACTGACAGCTAAACAACAGATGATCAACAGCATTATCATGCCTCTCTGTGTTACCAGAGCCAAACATTGACAATGAGCAAAGGACACAGTCGCAAAAAATAACTACATGGAAAATGCGATGCGTACGAAAAGTTACCAACACCAGAAAAGACAGTCACCAACATCATCATAAAATAGAAAGTTGGGACAGAACCTTGCTTGAAATACATCCACTCGTGTGTTGCCGGGGCCCCTCATAAATAGAAAGTTGGGACAGAACCTTGGGCTTGAAATACATCCACTCGTGTGTTGCCGGGCCCCTCAAGGAAGCAACGAATAGTAAACCTGCGACCTACAAGGCATGTCGTAAGAGGCGACTGAGGTAGGGCCTAGGAAGCTACCCAGTAAATAAAAAGCGTTGCAGAAATCGGATGTGCTGGTCTACTTGTACGCGCATAACTGGCACAACGTACAATCGCGGATCACAAAGAGTGGTTTTAACAAGTGGTCGATATGGAACGTTCGAAGAAGAACAATTACATAGAGAAATAAAGAATGATGTGGTTCAGTCCCTTGATAAGAATGCAACCAAACTCCACTGTATACAGAGTCTTCTACGACAGAACATCAAGAAAGAAGGCGAGAGGACGACGAAAAAAAGATGGACAGAATGCATAGCAGAATCCTGTCAAACAAAAAATAACTATCACCCAAAGCCACTACTACAACTACAATTAATATTACTTCGGCACCACTATTTTTAATATGTAAACTGCTATTACTACTTGTACTACCGCTACTAAAACTGCTACTATTACAACAACTATTGCATGATATTGCCTTGTTAAGTAGAAACAACCAAGATATGCAAAGAAAAACAGACTTGTCATCTATAGCATCAAAAGTTGGACTGCAGATAAGCTATGAAAAACAAATATAATGAAGACACTTATGGCAAGTAATGCAGATATCACAGTGGAATCTAAAATGATAAAAATAACAGAGCAGTTCACCTATTTAGGTAGCAATTTTGATTGCACAGGAAATGTTAAAAAGAAATTATGATACGAATTGGCAAAGCAACATCAGCTTTTAAAAGTCTAAATAAAATATGCAACTGCAAGTTATATAGTATTAAAACTAAATTACGAATTTTCAATTCAAATGTTGTATCAATCCTAACATATGCAGCGAGAGTTGGAAAATGACTAAAGATATAGAAAGCAAGTTGAATGAATTTGAAAATAGATGTCTGCGAAAAATAATGAATATAAAATGGAACGAATTCAGGAGAAGTGATGAAATCAGAGACATGTCTGGTTAACCACTAGTGACAACTGTTATAAGAAAGAGAAGATGGAGATATGTTGGACACACCTTGAGGAGAAATGATCAACGAATATCAAAGCAGGCATTGAAGTGTGATGCAAAGGGTTCAAGAAAGAGAGAACAACCTAAGGAGACCCTGAAACGAACTTTGCTGAGAGAGGCAGGAAATATCGGTCTCAGTTCAATGGAGAAGATTGAGAGAGTTGCCCAGGATAGAGCGGTATTGGGGAAATTACTTGCAGGCCCTATGCAACGTATAACGGTACGAAAGGAATTATTATATTATTATTATTATTACAACAACTACTACTGCTAATTAGCAGATATAATACCATCACCACCTCGAAGATAGACAGCAATAGATCTCCAACACTTTATCTCTCGTCATGGTGGTGCAATATGTCAAGCTGCTTCTTGTTCGTCTATTAATGCATCCTCTGTCTTCTTCTTATTCTTACGCTCCATATCGGCCACTTATCAACCACTCTGTGTTTTGTATGTGATCTCAGCCTAAGAGCGACTGTACGTTGTGCCAGTTATGCGCCTACAAGTCGGCCAGCACATCTGATTTCTGCGCTGCTTTTTATTTACTAGGATAGCATTCCTAGGGCCTACATCAGTCGCCTCTTACAACATGCATTGTATGTTGCATTGGTACTTTTCTTTGCTTGCCTTGGGGGCCCCGGCACCACACAGGCGGTCCTTCTCAGTGAAACGGTTGTCTTCGCCCCCCAACCCGCCCCCTTCCCCATCCCCCCGTGCCAACAACTTGACAAGCGATCAGGTATGGGTTAATCAGAGTGTTATTGGCAGACCTCTTTATATGTCCGAACAAACACTACTACTTTAACTGTAACTGCTACTATGATTACTACTATACTACTAATACTATTACTACTACAATTACTACTAATACTATTACTACAAACACTACGAATACTATTACTACTACAACAATTACTACTACTCTTACTACTCTACAATTACTACTACAATTACTACTACTACTACTACTACAAATACTATTAGTACAACTGCTATATTACTACTACTACTATACTATAACTACTACAACACAAGCTGTCTACGCAGAATACTAAAAATAAACTGGCAGGACAAAATTCCAGACAGCGAAGTCCTCACAAGAGCAAAGATCCCAAGCGTCAACACCCTGTTGCAGAAGGCCCAACTGAGATGGGTCGGTCACGTTGCTCGAATGCCTGATAAACGCATCCCAAAACAGTTGATGTATGGCGAGCTTGAAGGGGCAGACGTTTAGCTGGTGGACAGAAAAACGCTTTAAAGACACTCTTAAAGTGTCTCTGAAATGCTTCGATATAGACAATACGTGTTGGGAATCCCTTGCGCAAGATCGCCAAATGTGGCGCTGTAACAACAAAAGAGGAACCCGAATAGCTGAGAATCATCGTATTGTTGAGTCACAGAGAAAACGAGCAGCGCGAAAAGACAGAGCACACAACACGCACATGTCTAACCTTGATCATGTATGCCCCACCTGTGGTCGGGATTCTGTTCTAGGATTGGACTCTACAGTCACCTCCGCACACACCAGAGAGGTGCAACAGTACACGTCTGAGATTGTTGTCATCATCGCTTGCGATGGACGGCTATTATAATAACTACTACTACAAACACTACCAATACTACTACTACAGTTACTACTACTACTACTACTACTATTACTACTACCATTACTACTACCAAATTACTACTAATAAACTGTTATTACTAATATAAGTTTTTTAAATCATTCACTTCGAGTCATACCTTTCCTTTCCGAAATAGCTGTAAATGAGAATTTCATTGACAAACTCACCTTATATTGCCCGCAGATTAAAAATAAACAGAGCTGTAGAAAAATCGAATGTCTACAGTGACTATTTATAGAACATGACGTTTACGTCACCAAAGAATACCGTTAGTTCTGCCATTGATAAGAGTAAAACTGAGGTCAGAATAGGTCAATGTTTAGACAAGAATAAACATAGCAACACTTATGTATGGTTATGCAACATTCAAACATGGAGTTAGATTTTAGATATTCACACAAAACACAACATCCTTTCTTCCCCTCCCCAAAAATGCATTGTCCAGCATGATGACAATATGTGTGATGACGATTAAAGGAAGGGTGGGGGTGGGGAACCATCGTTACTGTCTGTAATACCGTTTTTTAGGGCTGGTGTAGGACCGGGGGAAAGAAATGTGCTTGTGGAATTTAATTGCCGCATGGTTAGTGAAATCGCCGCGAAACTGTTCAGGTTATGATTTTGCATTATGCCCCGATAGAAAAAAAGCTCATTGGCCTTATCGGGAATTGAACCCGTATAGGAACCCGCGATCTAATCTATTCGAACAGACGTTCCAATAATTTTTTTTTTTTTTTTTTGTCTTTCGTCCGCTTTTAACTCAAACGAAGTTTCATCTCTGAAACTGATTTTTGCGTGAAAATCCGTTTTCCAATTTCTTACAATGGCAGCAGCGTGCACATTGTAAATTACTTTACACTGGCAGCCGTGTGCTCAATATACTCGTAATTAGTATTCCCTCGCCATACAGGCAGATTTTCTCCGACTTCAGAGGTACTCAAGTTATCGTCCTGAGTAAGACCAGGGACTCGAACAAATGCCGGACAGTAGGTTCGAACCGAGCTATGAGGCGTCTCACAGCTAGCAGGCAGAGCTACTATCAACTACTTCTAGGCAGTCCCCGTTCCAATAATGAAGGTGGGGGTGGGGGTAGAACAAATGCAAAAAGTAGTTAAAAGATTGTCAGAGAAGTTACGCATAACAGTTCATTGATTCAAGGGGGGAATACCGACAAGTCGTCGATGATTGCACCACAAGTGGACAGTTCATTGAATCGGAAGGGGAGGGGGTGAATACCCACAAGTCGATGATTGCACCACAAGTGGCAACATTTTCAAAACGAGTTAACCTGAAATCCTTTATAAATTGTTTTTAAACAACAATGTTGACACACGTGGTGGATGTAAAAATTGAACATACGTTGTACGGATTCCCTTGTGGTATTAATTGTTATTATTAACTGTTAAATGAGGAGCTATTGAAACGAATGGACTGTGCATCTTTGGAGATTACTATTAAGTGACGAAGATGGAGGTAGATTGGACGTGTATGTCATATGCCAGTAGGGGCATTGGCTAGGACAGCTCTCAGATGGACAGCGGATGGGAAGAGAAGGCCTGGACGTCCAAAGGAAACATGGAGAAGAATGATGGAGAGAGAGTTGAAGGAGTGTGGCTTGACGTGGGAGACGGTTGGTAGAAAGGCAGGAAGAAAAGTCTTATGTGTCAATCGAGACACGAAGAGGATATAGATATATAGATTAATTGTGATAGAAAATGTAACTACTGGTTATGGGTGTAGTTAGTTAATCTTATTCTTTTTCTAACGCTCCATATCGACCATTTGTTAAACCACTCTTTGTGATTTGTATGTGATCTGAGCCTAAGAGCGATTGTGCGTTGTGCCAGTTATGTGCCTACAAGTAGGTCCAGCCATCCGATTTCTGAGACGCTTTATATTTACTGAGGGTAGTTCACGCAGACCCTACCTACCTCAGCTCACCAGCCTCTTACGACATGCCTTGTAGGTCACAGTGTTACTATTCTTTGCTCCCCTTGTGAGCTCCAGCAACAAACGGATGGTTAGTTAATCTAAACTGTATTGTATTTGTGGTAGCTTCAATTTGGAATATCTTCATTGTTGTGGTTGGACATGTCCGTAAGTGTTCCGATCTCCTTCGCAATATCTCCAACAGCATCCAGCAACTAACCATACCAGTTCAATGTTGATTGATGAGCCTACTCATATACTTGTTGTGCTGTTCTTTGTGGTCACTCCAATCTTCAATCCAGCTCTTGCAATCTAGCAGTTGACGTGGATTGGTTTAGATGAAAATACTATTTGTGACCACACTTTATAAGGGCGTTCAGAATGTCAACTCTGTCCATTGGCTGACACATCTTCCAATAAGATGACCGAGCCAGCCAGCCTGTTTGCTCTCTCATTGCCATCGACTGCCATCTGCCCCGAACGAAGATTAATGTAATTCTGTGAATTGTTTACGCTTGTAGTGGTTCAGCCCATTGCCTGCCGAACCGAACCAGTCTCCACATTTCGGATCAAACTCAAAGAATCACAAAAAGCATGCTTGAGTGTAGTTTGTGGCTCCGGAGAAAGTAGTATCTTAGTCACCGCCAGTACTTCCATTGTCATGCTATTTGTTGTCATAATAAATGTACCCCTGGCTTCCTTGACCTTTCTGTCATATGAACTTGAAGAGACGGCCCATGCGGACTTTTCGTGGCGAACTACCGATCCATCCGTGTAAATCATAACGGCACCTTCATTACAGTTTCCATTAATAATGGCCTACACATCTACATTCAACGCTATGTGATTCTTCTCTCTGCAACCTTTGTCGAATTTAATGCTCTCTGCAACCTTTGTCGAATTTAATGCTCTCTGCAACCTTTGTCGAATTTAAGTGATGGTTTAGAAAAAGTGTTCCCGTATATTAAAGGAATCGGTGTCCATTCTTCCCCACGGTCGATGGTTGTGAGCCTGCATACCAGCTGAACAGTATCTGCGGCACGGCTAACCCACGACTTACCCCGCTTTAACCGATTGCCACCACTGGTTCTGAGCAGCTAGTGCAATGGGTGATCCTTTTTAGCATTTATTATGAGATACGCACGATCTCTAGCTATCTTGAATCCATACTCCATGGTCGGGAAATCCAGGAAAAACCTCATCGCCACGCAGGGTGTATCCCGTGTGCCAGTCAGGATGATATGTAGGCATATAGCTTCATTCTGTACTCTCTCCAATTGTTCAATTTACGTCTTACTTACATTGCATATTCAATGGTTGAAAGAGCCAACGCCTGATACAAGCAGCCGTTGCTCGATACTAGCAGCCGCCATGACTTCATTACCCCAGACCTTACGTGTCTTGAAAATGGTATGTTTAAAATGCTCCATGAAACGCAGGCAGCAGTCAAAAATTGCATCGCTTTATCTCCAAATATATCAATACCGCAGTCTCACAATATGCATTAACAGTGTGATTATCTATGGACAAAAGCGACATCATCAACGCTCTAAGAGAAAACATATGCTCTGAAGATTTCAACGAAGAAGATAAAGGGCATTCTCTATCTCGGTTGTGCATACCGATAGATGTGGCAAGACGGGAAAACCACGAGAGAAACTCCAGTAGATACATCAATCAACACAGAGCGGAAGTTGTTAGTCTAAGCACACTGAGATACATGCTTGGGAGGAGATCGGAGCAATTATGGACATGTCCGATGTAGATGATCCTCAAATGAACAATAAGGGAGAACTATGTTACTGCTGCTTTTGTAGGGTTAATTAGTACACCAGAGACATCACACCAGTCTGTGATGCAGTCAAATTCCCCCTGTATCTCATTACTATCTTTCCCTTGTCTATACACTAGAATGACATCAGTAAATGACAATGGTCTGCCTCTTCCATCGAGTTGTTGTCTCCAATGATGCAAAGTTTGTTCATTTTAAAAGCTTTTCATTTGCTAATGAAGGGGGAAAAAAAACAAATTACCAAACACAGGGCTCGAACCACAAACCTTTACTTCTTACGGTACCAATTACCTAACTATACAGACAAGCGTTTTTAACAACCGGCTAGATCTCCCAAAATGCTTCATTTGAAGAGATAGACCACTCTCCTACGAAACAAGTTCACTAAACATTACGTTATGGCCGCCGCTCTCAAATATAATCAAACCATTCTGAAATTTTGTCCAGACGAGCGTATGCACTATTATTCATTTGTAAATACGGAAAATGTGACCAGATTAAAGACTCATTTGGAAAGTAATTTCTGCCACGTTAGTTTAGCATACGCTGGCTATAAGGGCCAAGTTCTCCCAACTGATAGTCGTTAATTTTAAAGAAGTTTACAGTACTGTAACTAAGTGCAAAGTTGAATGTTAACTATAGTAAATCTCTAAATAATTAGGACAAAGTATTATAGTTAGTGTTTATTTGTATTTCTTCAAACACTCCATATCGACCATTTATTAACCACTCTGTGTGATTTGTATGTGATCTCAGTCTAAGAGAGATTGTACGTTGTGCCAGTTATGTACCTACAAGTAGGCTAGCACATCTGATTTCCACGACGCTTTTTATTTGCTAGGCTAGCTTCCCATGGCCCCTACCTCAGTCGCCTTTATAATTTCCCTTGTAGGTCGAGTGTTACTATTCTTTTCTCCTTCGTAACTCGATCATCTGTTAGTTTTTACAATTTGTTGGGACAAATAGAAAATGTCTTTGAGGCCTTGCAGACATCCTTGTCTGCCTCCTTGGTGCTTCTTCCCTCAAAAGTTCACAGAACAAAAATTGTTTTGGTAGGTGGCAATTGTCTATTCTTCTCACATGCCCTAGCCATCTTAACTTTCTATTACTGAGCATTGGCAAAACATGTAAAAACAAAGTACTGTAGTTTTACAAAATACAAAAACAGTACACAGCAACGTTTCTACCAAAAACTAATTACATAGTATATATTTGAACAACAATATAAAGGACTGAACAAAAAAAATCAGAAATGAATGATACGAATAAAGCACTTTTTATTCTTTCAAAAATTCAACACAGACACTGTCAGTCAACTACGAACAACAAATCCTGGTGAAAATGTCAAATAATTAACATAGAAAATGAACCTAACAAAATATACAATTTTACTAGTAATCTCATCAACATAAGAATAATCTCTGAATCTTCCTATATTTGAAATTATCTACACCAAATTTTAGTACTATTATCAGTTACACTTTTATTTTCTCGACTCCAGTCAAAAGTTGTCATTCAATTGAAAAAAAAATTTATATTTGAAATTAACATCATAAAGTGTCACAATCATAGAAAAGTAACAAATTTATATCTTGAACTTAACAGAAATAAGTGTCATTCTTATTGTTTAAAATAATAAATTATTTTAAAATTCTAGGTGTCAAATTGTGAAATGTTACTCTCCTACATAGAGCAATAATTCATGAAGAACAACACTTATGGAAATGCTTTAAATTTATCTATAAACCAGGAGTGATGATAGTGACGCTCGCTAGTAATCGAATGTGGTGCTAAGTCCGGGTTCGAGACCAACTTGGGCCGAAAATTCCGGAGTACACACAACCAAACTACAGGTTTCCTGATCCTTAACTTGGGGATCTAAATTACAAGTACCTCAGATGTCAAAGTAAGGCTCGCCAGAATGACGAGGAGCACTTAAAGATATGGAAAACAAGCCTTATTCAGTCACAGGTGCCATATTAGGCATTCAGACTATGCATGAATTCATAGCACGAGAACAAAATATCTCAACCAAAAACTGGAAAAATTATAACTTTTGTTTAAGAAATAAGATGAAATCAAGAAATACTAATCTGAGGAATATCATTGACGTCAACAAAACAGACTGCTACACTATGACATAGGTTGTCAGTTATCCAAATTAAATCTGGGAGCGTCAGTGATGTCAACAGAACACTGCTACACAAGTCGTCTGTATCTAAATGAAATGTGGAAGTGTCATTTATGAAATGCAGACAATTAAATCCAATGTGTCATCCATGAAATCCAATGCGTCACCCATGAAATGCAGACAATTAAATCCAATGTGTCATCCATGAAATGCAGACAATTAAATCCAATGTGTCATCCATGAAATGCAGACAATTAAATCCAATGTGTCATCCATGAAATGAGACAATTAAATAATTGTTATATGAAATGAGACAATTAAATCAATGAAATATCATGAATCAGACAATTAAATCAATGTCATCCTGAAATGCAGAAATAAATCAATGTCACTCATGAAATGAGACAATTAAATCAATGTTCATCCAGAAATGCACTAAATCCAATGTGTCTCCATGAATCAATGTCACCATGAAACAATGTCACCATAAATCCAATGTTCTCATGAAATCCAATGTGTCATCCATGAAATGCAGACAATTAAATCCAATGTGTCATCCATGAAATCCAATGTGTCACCCATGAAATGCAGACAATTAAATCCAATGTGTCATCCATGAAATAATGACAATGTACAGTGTAAACTCAGTTCAAATTTAGAAAAGCTACCAATCTAAGCAAACATGTTTGTTGACTGAACAACTGAACCAAATATCTGTTGATTTAAGAATTGAACCAAATATTTGTTGATTGAAAGCTTGAACCAAATATTTGTTGATTGTAATATTGAGCTAAATATTTGTTGACTGGATACTTAACCAAATATTTGTTGATTTAACAATTGAACCAAATATTTATTGATTGAAAGATTAAACCAAATACTTGTGGATTGAAAGCTTGAACCAAATATTTCGATTTCATAATATTTCTAGTCATAAAAAACACTTGCAGATCATACAAAATATTTGTATCAAGTAGTGAAACATCTGACCCATATTAAACTAAGTATCATCGTCAGCAGAAGATGAGTGGAGAATTGATTTGAAATTTCTTGACAGACTTGATAATGGAACTTGCATGCTGTCTGGTTTCTACTCATGGACATGCTGGCGCTGATGATGTCTCGAGAAAATGTAACAACGATGAAAATGGTAATGGCTTTCTATGTACAACTGATAGGTGCGTTCCAGGAAGTGGATGATGATACTCCAAGCATACGTGTGCATCGTACAGACACCCTCATATTAACAAATCTGCAAGAGTAAAGGACAAAGATATAATATGTATGTTTTTATCTAAGAAAAATGGTATTTATACAGGGTGTTCAAGATAAAAGCAGCCTGTGAATGGAGCTAATCTGGCATATATGTATGAAAATGAGAAGGTTCAGTTATGACGTAGTATAGGTCAAGGTTGTGTGACGGTATGTAATTGTAGTGCGGGAAGGGGTGATGAACAAATGTGACGTTGGACGAACTAGTCAGAACCAGTTCAAATAGTAAATAAACACAATTCATTGTGTAACTGGCAACTTTCGATTTGTCAATGGGGCTGCTTTTATCTTGAACACCCTGTAGAATCAATGTCTATTAGTCAGGGTGCTTTCCATATATTATCTTCTTCTTTTGTTGTCACACTGCTACCGGGTTGTTGCCCAATGTTGTGGTTTTTTCTGTTTTTGTCTTGTGCTGTTCTGGTGGCTTGGGTGATTTTGCTTTTGACAAGATTCTGCTATGCCGTCTATCCATATTTTTTGTGGTCTTCCGCTTGCCTTCTTTCCTGGTGATCTGTTGTAGTAGACTATGCATACTGTGGAGTTTGGTTGCATTCTTATTAAGTGGTCGAATCACTTCATTCTTTATTTCTCAATGTAATTCAAGCACGGTTCTGTTCCAACTTTCTTTCTTATGTTGATGTTCTGTTGTAGAAAACTCTATATACAGTGGAGTTCAGTTGCATTCTTATTAAGTGGCCGAACCATTTCATTCTTTGTTTCTCATAATTCAAGCAAGGTTCTGTCCCAACTTTCTTGTTGGGACTGATAGAGGTGATCCCTCTCTATCAATCATGGTGTTTCTCATAGGTGATCAATCTCTGCTCACCAAAAGTGTTCAACTCTAATAACAACAAGAAAGTATTAGGATGAGTCTACGCCCTTATTCCTTATGTTCCCAATGTAGCATAGAACTGCACCTTACTACTAACATTTATATTAGTTTTCTAATTCAGTGTTTCCAATGAAGCAATGAGGGAGGCCGTCAGAAGACAGCCGGCATGATGTTGATCATATTCATTTTGTGCCTTTGGTCAAATTAAAAACTACAGCTTTAATGCTATACTCCCCCTCCCCAAATAGACCACATGGAATAACAATGGGTTATTTCCTTGACTAGGATGGTCAGATAGAAGGAAGACGAGAGAAATTGAGAGATGAGAAACAAGATAGAAATCTTACCTGGCAGACACAGTTGTAGTCCCTGACCAAGTTACTTGTACACAAAGTTAAATCTGGAAAGTAGTAATATATTCTTCACGAAACAAGTCATAGATAGTGGGTGTGATATTTTAATCCATCTTCTTTTAAGGCTCCATATCAACCACTTGTTAACCACGCTTTGTGATTTGTATGTGGTACAGGCCTAAGAGTGATTGTACATTGTGCCAGTTGTGCGCCTACAAGTAGGTCAGCACATTTGATTTCTGTGACGCTTTTTATTTAATAGAGTAGCTTCCCTAGGCCCTATATCAGTTGCCTCTTAAAGTCACCTTATAGGTCATAGTGGTACTATTCTTTGCTCCCTTGGAGCCTGGAACACACAGGCAGGGAGATCTTATGAAAGTAGGAATATATTCTTCATGAAATAAGTCATAGATAGAGGGTGTGTTGTGTTCAAAATGATATCACAATCACATGTGTGTGTGGAGGATCGTATGAAAGTGCATAGTGTGCGGGAGATCTTACAAATGTGTATCACCTGTGTGCAGAAACTCCTATAATAGTATATCCCATCAGAAACAAGATTGATTGTTTTACAAACATGAGTTCTAACAATAAAATATTGTATAAATCTAGACAACTAGTCAACAAATGTATAAAATATTGTATAAAACTAGACAACTATTCAACAAATGTATAAAATATTGTATAAATCTAGACAACTATTCAACAAATGTATAAAATGTTGTAGAAATCTAGACAACTATTCAACATAAATGTAAAATCTAGATAACTATTCAACAAATGTATAAATCTAGACATATGTTGTATAAATCTAGACAACTATTCAACAAATGACCTACCTAGCTAGGGCTTGTGGTAGACTGGAGATAATTGGACCATACCCAGCAGCATTGTCATACAGCTCAAAGAGTGGAGCTGCTACCAACTTGTAGTTACGAGGCACCGCAAACAAAGCTGGAAACAAGATTCAAATAAAAGTATGTATTTGGGCTATCAAAGTACAACAAATATCTTCTTGCGTTGCCGCGATGAATTCAGAAGTAATCAGGGCACTTTTACTTCTTCTTCGAATGCTCTATATACTACTCTCTCCTGAGTTTGCTCTAGAACTAGCAGTATGGGATCGCGAGGACTAGCAGTATAGACTTTTGTCTACGGACTTCTTCAAATGCTCCATATCAACCACTTGTTAAACCACTCTTTGTGATCTGATCCTAAGAACGATTTACATTGTTCCAGTTATTGGTTACTAAACTGACGTCATTGCACTCGGGCAGACCCATAGGTGCTCAGTCTCCCCAACAGATATCGAAGAGTATGCATACTGATGGTTCCTGTGGCTTGCTGATTAAACACACCTCTCACTCTGCCTCTCAGGCATCCAGTTCGACTTGAACAACGGGTAACTCCAAACTGCTTAAATCGCTTGATCGATTCAACATCGATTTTAGTGTCCTCATCCAACAGAGAGTCGCGAAGAGACTGAAGAATATCCCCTTATCCATCTTCAACTCCCCAACAATCGATGCTGTTGATGCAAGCCTGTCCGCCTCTCATTACCGTAAACACCCGCATGCCCAGGACAGTATATCCACGTAAGCCGCTGGAGGTTAGAAACTTCTATAGACGACATCCACTCATCCGAAACCTGCCCTTCTGGATCTTGTGAAGCATCGACTGAGAGTCAGATACAACAACTGCCCCATTGTTCCAGTTATGCGCCTACAAGTAAACTAGCACATCTGATTTCTGCTATGCTTTTTATTTACTAGGGTAAGTTTAGCAGAGTTTTAAAATGGACAATTCCGACAACATAATAAATACAAAAAAAAGGAAGTCTAAAAGGCTCAAAAGATGAAGAATTTATTTAATTGAACTATTGGTTGATTGATAGGATCATCATCATTGCACATCGGTAAGTAACCATGTGTGCTCTGATCTCTTTCTTACACAGGAGGAAGATGTCTGCGGCAGTGCACTAACTCCATAGCATCGGTGAGGGTCCCAGATGTAATTTCTTCTTCTTCGTTCTCACTAGATTGGGATTTCAGATTCTTTAATAAAGGCAGCCGTCTGCCTCAGATTATCAGCCACGCCATACAGTTTGTCTTGGACGCTAGTGTAAGTGGGCACCTCTTTCTTCTCAAGTCTGCATACTGGGGCAGTTCTGTAGGATATAATTCCTATGATTTCTGCTTCCCCGTTTGTGATGACCTCTTCCCGCAGTAAGTTTTGTCCACCCTCGTGATGGTAGTTCTGACATTCTTACTGCGTGGCTAATCTCCGAGGCAGATTGGCAACCGTAGAATCCGTTATCCCATTCCTCATTGTGAGGGTCATTGCACCATGTTATGCGCCTTACGGCCTGGTGCATCCATTTTCTGCAAGCATTTGTTTCGGGTTAGCATTCCCTAGCGGATACATGCATCCGATCTCATCCAGACCTCCTTAGTCGCCTCTTACACATGCGTGGCAGGTAACAGTGGTTCTATTCTTTACACCCCAAATTTGGGCCCTGGTAACCACTCGGGCGCGATGTAATTTAGAAGATAGCGAACATTTCTGTTGAAATTTCATATTTTAATATCTTGAATCTCTCTCGCGACGCCTTAGACTCATGTACAGATTTCCCATAAATCTTATTCATGTGGAAATCTGATTCATGCAGCCTTACATGGTGTTTTCGTCACATCTTCAGTGCCATTTGGAGTTCTGGTGCTTACCCTGCAGCAATGTGTCCAGTTTTAGCCAGCGGTTACTGAGTTCGCTCTCTGTCAGCAGATTATATTTATAATGAATTTTTTTCGAACAGCAGCTTCCCAGTCTGCTCTTCTCGATTTTGAGCTGCCAAGGGTTCTTTTATGTGCTGAATTGTAACACAGGACCTACATTTTATCGTCTTTCTCTGAACAGACTAGGAACTTGATCTCACCTACACTGAAATCAGGGATCTTGAGCACAAGGGAGCGAACCGAGTACCTTTGTAACAAGGAGTGATCACCTAACCTCTACACCAGAGACCCTCACATCTGAATATAAGCTACATATCTCTTAAGTCGGAGGTCAGTCCTGTATGGCGGAGGCACTGTTAATAAGAAAAGCAGGCCTTCACACAAAAATCAGCCAGAAGCACAATACCAGACGTCCTGACTATGCCTGAATTCATAGAGGGCAAACACAAAAGAAGAAGAAGTATAAGCCATTCAACGATCAAACAAAGAAAAGCCAGTGACACATCTGAGTATTGTAACTATCACAGAAAGAAACTAATGGTATCCAAAATGAAATGTAAACTAAATTCTGTTTGATCTGACTCACCTTTCTCTGGAAGCTGTACCAGAAATAACCTCTTGTGTTCCTTGGGCTTGGTGATGTGTGCTGGGATGTATGGGTACTAGAGAAGGAGAAACAATCAAAGATCTTTTATACAACGGAGAAATGACATTTTATGTTCAGACTAAAACATGTTAGAAGACAGACGTGTTAGTTCACTAATAACAGTGAATCTTTAAGCTGTCTGTCTTGCGTTATGAATGTAGTAGGTTTGAAACCAGACAATGTCATTCAGTTTACAAGTGCCTTTCCCCCCGGAGATTCCTTCCAGTGATGCTGTGGCTACAGGGTTCATTCATTTGTGCAATACTCTTGGCAGCTGATATGCCATTTCTGCAGAAAGTGACCAAGACATATGGGACAACCTGGTGGCCAAGACATATGGGGAACCTGGTGGTCAAGAAATATGGGGAACCTGGTGGCCAAGAAATATGGGGAACCAGGTGGTCAAGACAAATAGAGCTGTGACCAAGCCATAGGGTGTGAACCAGGGGAACCTGGTACCAAGCCATATGGGAACCTGGACCAAGCCATATGGGAGACTGACCAAGCCATATGGGGAAACCTTTGGGGACTCTTGACCCAAGCCATATGGGGAAACCTGGTGACCAAGTCATATGGGGGAACCTAGTGAAATGAAGTCAATCCTGTGCCTTTAGAGCCCTTTTAGTTAATGACTATTGTCCAGGACAATAATTTCCGAGAGATCTAGGAGATTGCTACAGCTGTCATTCAATTATGTTGTAGTCAAGCATGGATTTACAATCACATCACAGCTCTACTTAACACACTGTACCAAAAGACCAATGAAAAGTTTCTAAACTCTTCATCCTCTACCTGGAGTGGGTGGTTCTTCTTCTTCTGTTGTCACACTGTTACCTGGTTGTTGTTTTGTCACGGTTTCTGTGTTTGTCTTGCACTGCCCTAATCGCTTTGGGTGGTAGATATTTTGTGCTTTTGACAGGATTCTGCTATGCCATCTATCCATCTTTTTCATGATTTTCCTCTCACCTTCTTTCCTGATGTTCTGTTTTAGAAAATTCTGTATGCAGTAGAGTTTGGTTGCATTCTTATTAAGTGTTGAACCACTTCACTCTTTGTTTCTCAATACTGTGTAGTTTGCTCCGAGAACATATGTTACAACAGCAAGTGGAACAAGAGATAAGGGGCAGAAGGTGGCAATGTATAAGACACACACAGAGGAGAACCCCTGACAACATCATGAAACAGGCCCTCCGATGGAATCCTCAGGGTAATAGAGGTAAGAGAAGACCCAGGAACATCTAGAGGTGGTAGTTGGAGATGGAATGCAAGAAAATGGGGAGAGCGTAGAGATCTGGAAAAATGACCTTGAATAGGAGCTTGGAAGGCCTTGGTTTTTTTTTTTGGTTTTTCGATCCAGAAGCACTTGAGCTTTTCAGCTCTTGACTCAGGTGCCATGGACATCGTAACCCTTAGGTGCCTACGAACACCGTAAATCTGGGAATCTGTGCTTTTTCTGCCATCCCGGAATGAACCCGCACACACAGAGGGATAGTCACCGTAGTCAAGCGCTCACGAAACGCTTGGGCAGACGGCGAGGCCTTGGTTGAAGACCTATTCCTCTCCAGGGAAGAAAGAATGGAGGACATGTGCTATCAAACAGATTTCGCCAGTGTATTGTCTGGTCCCATAAGGGAGCAAAGAATAGTAACACTGCAACCTACAAGGCATGTCGTAAGATGTGACTGATGTAGGGTCTAGGAAGCTACCTAGTAAATAAAAGCGTAGCAGAAATCAGATGTGCTGACCTACTTGTAGGCGCATAACTGGCACAACCGCTCGCAGGCTAACATCACATACAAATTACAGAGTGGTTAACAAGTGGTCGATATGAAGCGTTCAAAGAAGAAAAGATTTAGAAGATAACGAAGAGACATACAATACTCATTTCTTCTCTTACCTGTGACGGTTCAAAGTTAGGTCTCCACCAATTTCCTATTGTATCTTCAATCACCCAGTCCATTGGAGCACCATCTTGTCTACCCAATGTCTGACAGAATGTACAATTTGGGAGAAATGAGTTAATATCTGAATAATTCTTTCGTCTTTCTCTGTTTTTTTTGCCATTAGGCGTCGCAGGTTTAACTGATGATCGGTTTCTGAGTTAGTGTATACTCTGTAACTTTTTTTTTTTCTTGGTCTGATCTTCCTCTTGATTACTTTTTCAGTTTGTACGCTCTTGCAACTGGTGTATTCTGGTTTATTCTTACCAAGTGGCCAAACCATTCAAGTCTGTTTTTCAATGTATGAAACAATAGATGTTCTGACTGTTCTTCTAATTTCATTACTTTTATGGTTTCTTCTTGTTTTATTTACCGCCTTCCTCAAGCATCTCATTTCACAGGCTGTAATTTTTCTTTCATGTTCTTTAGTCAGTGCCC
Source organism: Arion vulgaris (assembly GCA_020796225.1). Taxonomy (NCBI): domain Eukaryota; kingdom Metazoa; phylum Mollusca; class Gastropoda; order Stylommatophora; family Arionidae; genus Arion; species Arion vulgaris. The sequence goes on along the minus strand of CM036755.1, from coordinate 18,535,088 downwards.
AAGTTTGACACTGGTAGCAAAGTGTTGGAATGAAGATTGCATTTATAATCTGTCTTTTAGTAATATCTGAATAATATCACCATTAAAAAAAAGAGGTACATAAACAACATATTATATATATACACAATTGAAAAAAATAATATAACTTTTAGAAACTACTTGCAGTCATGCTCCATTGAGAACGGAATGCAAAAATATGCGGAAAAATTAAATATAAATGTTAAGATAATTTGTACTCGAGTGGTTACCAGGGCCCAAATTGGGGTGTAAAGAATAGAATCACTGTTACCTGCCATGTATGTCGTAAGAGGCGACTAAGGAGGTCGGACTAGCTACTCCACCTCGTAAAAACACTAGATGGCTACAGAAACCACAACCGGAGATGGGGGTTGGAGACGGAATGGAAAAAAATGGAGAGTGGAGAGATATGGAAAAGATGGCCTTGGATAGGCAGGTTTGAAAGGCCTTGGTTGCGGACCTATGCCTCCCTAGAGGCAAAGGCTGAAGAAAGAAAGAATGATAATTTGAAGTTCCATGCTCTATTGAGAACATTTTTGTTTTCTTCAATCCTGTACTGCCGTACAGCGTCAGGATATGAAGATTTCTAGAACGGTCTTTTCTGTGCGCTTCATGAAGTGATTTTCATCACCTCTGTTTTCTCTGAGGTCCACCTTTTGCTTCTCAATCCACTGTAACAGAGTAGTATTGCTATATGAGGTGCACTATCTGTTGGTAATCTGCTTATGTGGCTGAATATTTAATTTGTTGTTTCTTCATGAAGTTAGTATTGATAGCCTTCTGCTAGACACTTCATCTTTGTCGTGACTAGTTTTCTTCTATCGTTTTATATCAGCATCCTTGGTTGGGCACTACTAGCATAATGTTAGGAGAAAGATTGTGCTGTTTGCTTTCTAAAGACAAACTAAAGAGCATTTTTTCTGTTACTTTCTCTATCTCTCTCTTGCATGTGTAGGTGGGTTTAGTAACCATTATTCTTCAGTTTAAAAACTCACCAGCGACCCAAGGAAGCAAAAGTTATTTTTGGTATATAAAGTACCATTTATCTAGCAGACAGTCATATACCATACCTCTGTCAAGAGTCTCTTAAGTCCTTCAACTTGATCCTCTCCAGCGTTAAGCTCTCCTCCAGGTCTGGAAAGTTGATAATCAAATTTGATTATTATAAAACAACGTTGAGAATATATAAAACAATCTTCTTTTCTTCTTGACGCTCAATATCGATCACTTGTTAATCGCTCTATGTGATTTGTATAGGATCTGAGCCTGCGAGCGATTGTACGTTGTGCCAGTTATGCGCCTACAAGTAGCCCAGCACATTCGATTTCTGCAACGCTTTTTATTTACTAGGGTAGCTTTCCTAGGCCCCTACCTTAGTCGCATCTTACGGCATGCTTTGTAGGTCAGTGTTACTATTCTTTGCTCTCTTGGGAGCAACACACAGGTTAAACAGTTAAATCAAAAAGATATACTTGCAATATTAGTCTCCCTTGTGTCGTTTCAGCGGTAGTAATCTTCCCCCTTACATGTCATAAAATGCGACTAGAGGACATCTAATCAACTGCCTTCTCAGTTCCAGAATTACAGAGCAGTCAGTGGGCTAGGATCTGTCAGATCAGGTTTTTTTTTCTAGAAAAACAATCCAAGTATGAGTTTAATTTCCTGAATTAGACTGTCTTGTCTTAAACACGGAATAGCTTGAAGTACAGGACTGAAAGAACTGCTGTGGCCTCTGCTTTAAAGTTTAAGTAGGGATCAAAGAAGAGAAATAATATTGACTCCAAAAATGCTGTCCTTGGAAAATGGAGCGCAGTTAACGCTAAAGTAAAACAAATCATAAAAACGCAGTCCTCAAAATGTATGTATTGGATGCGGACAAGGGCAGTTAACACAACAAAATACTACACAATAAAAACTCACAATTTAAAAAATGTAGTTCCAAGTTGCAGAAGTAAAACATGAGGTAGCCCATGTTCGTACACAATTAGAACTCCCTCCACGGATCGTCTCATACCAATCTTATCAAATTCTTCTCGCATGCGCTGAAATCTGGCAGGGACAGAACTGTCTTTTTCATACAGCGGCTCTTTTGTGCCAAATGTATAGTTGTTAAGAGGGTACCTGAAAATAAAAATGTATAGTTGATATAAGAGGGTATCTGAAAATAAAAAGGTATAGTTGATATAAGAGGTATCTGAAAATAAAAGGTATAGTTGATATAAGAAGGTATCTGAAAATAAAAATGTATAGTTGATATAAGAAGGTATCTGAAAATAAAAATGTATAGTTGATATAAGAAGGGATCTGAAAATAAAAATGTATAGTTGATATAAGAAGGGATCTGAAAATAAAAATGTATAGTTGATATAAGGGATCTGAAAATAAAAATGTATAGTTGATATAAGAAGGGATCTGAAAATAAAAATGTATAGTTGATATAAGGGATCTGAAAATAAAAATGTATAGTTGATATAAGAAGGGATCTGAAAATAAAAATGTATAGTTGATATAAGAAGGTATCTGAAAATAAAAATGTATAGTTGATATAAGAAGGGATCTGAAAATAAAAATGTATAGTTGATATAAGAAGGGATCTGAAAATAAAAATGTATAGTTGATATAAGGGATCTGAAAATAAAAATGTATAGTTGATATAAGAAGGGATCTGAAAATAAAAATGTATAGTTGATATAAGAAGGGATCTGAAAATAAAAATGTATAGTTGATATAAGAGGGTACCTGAAAATAAAAATGTATAGTTGATATAAGAAGGATCTGAAAATAAAATGTATAGTTGATATAAGAAGGGATCTGAAAATAAAAATGTATAGTTGATATAAGAAGGATCTGAAAATAAAATGTATAGTTGATATAAGAAGGAATCTGAAAATAAAAATGTATAGTTGATATAAGAAGGTATCTGAAAATAAAAATGTATAGTTGATATAAGAAGGGATCTGAAAATAAAAATGTATAGTTGATATAAGAAGGGATCTGAAAATAAAAATGTATAGTTGATATAAGGGATCTGAAAATAAAAATGTATAGTTGATATAAGAAGGGATCTGAAAATAAAAATGTATAGTTGATATAAGGGATCTGAAAATAAAAATGTATAGTTGATATAAGAAGGGATCTGAAAATAAAAATATATAGTTGTTAAGAGGGTATTGTTACTACATAAACACAGATTTTCTTTCCAACAATGTCCTGATTCAAGCGGGTAGAAGTATGTAAGAGCCGATGTCATATATTCCAGTACGCTCTCATTTATGTGATATGGGCGAGTCTCAGACACTGGAATGAGTCCGAGAATTAGGAGTTAAGTTTGGGCATGCTAGACATTGTCATCTCCATGGTAGATAGAGAAGGTATACTAATCAACTTTTCATTGGTACGGTGAGCAAACGGACTATGGGATGGCTGCTGCAGCGGAGGACAGAGCATGAATGGGAATGCCCAATGTGCCATGACGTCAATCGTATAATATAACATAAACAGAGATATATATATATATAGATATGAGTAGACATCCTACTCAATGCATAAGAGGAGACTTAACATCTTTCACCTTCGTTGTCTCTGCAAGATTATGAACAACAGTTGGTACAATAAGATAAGAAACTCTGAAGTACTGCAATGTGCAAACTTGCCTTCAATCATGGGCATGCTCAGCAGTAGAAGACTAAGATGGCTAGGGCATGTGAGAAGAATGGACAATAGCCGCAGACATACTTTCATGATTTAGTTGACTTTAATTTTGAACATCTGCCTCAAATACCCATCCCTCCCTGTGCCCATCAATTAACTTTATCTCTATATCTTTTACAACCCATTGTGGTTGACTATTTCTCTTCCCTCCATGTGGAGCTTAGGGCCTCAACAGTCGTTTGTCATTTTTCCAAGTCTTTAGCTGATTTCTTTATGGCCCAACATGATAGTCCAGCTCCCCTCAGTTCATAAAGAAGACTGCCTCCAGGTCTGTTTAGGACATCCCCTTTTTTGTTTTCCTTGCAGGTTCCACTCAAGTGATTGTCTAGTGAAACTCGACTGTGGCTTCTATAGAGGGTGTCCCCCATATTTTTATGTTTCATAAGTTTTTCAATAAATACACTAAGGATTGGAGTGTTGTGCATGGGTGTATCAATTTATAATCATATAAACAAAATACCCATCATGTGGTTTATACGATAGCAAAGAGTAGAACTACTGTCTCCTCTTGCATGTCATAAAAGGCAAATATGAGGGGTCGGTGGTAGAGCCAGCAACCCCACATTATAAAAAAAATGACTGGTACAGAGACAGGACAAAAAAAACCCCAAAACTGTTCTTATGATACAGATGCCATAACTGTCTATGATGTATAACAGCTGTCCATCGCAAGAGATAATAGTTTCAGACGTGTGCTGCTGGACCTTTCTGGTGTGTGCGGAGGTTATTGTAAGAGTTCAATCCTAGAACACAATTCCCCTACCACAATGTAAACGATGTATTGCAGGATGAAAACCTACAGGAGATTAGGTTTGAGGTGAGAGATAGGCACCAGATTGAACCGAGTGGAAATTAATTTTTTTTCTGCCTTGGGCGTGATGAGGACTGGTTATGACCCAAAATACGCCCGAGTGGTTACCGGGCCCAAATTTGGGGTGTAAAGAATAGAACCGCTGTTACCTGCCACGCATGTCCTAAGAGGCGACTAAGGAGGTTTGGCTGAAATCGGATGCATGTGTCCTAAATGTGTAGAAGTCTATGCGTTTAGGGGCCTACCAAACCAATGTGCAACGTATACACGTTCTTGGCAAAGATCAAACCTATCACAAAGAGTGATTAAAATTGGTCGTAAAGAACGAACGCAAAGAAGAAGAACCAAAATACTACATACATTTTCAATGAAAGAATTGAAACTGAAGTACATTGGTCCCATTAAACATCACAGTGGCTTGGAGAGAATATTAATGGAGAGCATGGTTCCTGGAAGATGGGGCACAGGACAACAAAGATGATGGTGGGAACAGACCATTCAATAAATTTTCAACATGGTGTTGGATGAGGCAGAAGAACTTGTTGGTGACCGAGAGTTTTTCAGATGGGCTGTGAAGAGAGTGACATTCTGCAAAGGACATGTTACATGGTCTTTGAAGTAGATATCAGTTAATTTAATCTTTAGAAGATGGAGTGTGTTATTATGCTATAAGTATAAGTGCCAACCTGGACACTGATATCAAACGATAACAGAAAACTAGCTACGTCAGAGATAAAGTGTTCACGCAGAATGCTGGGAGTATCAAGAAGAGACCGGTTTAGAAATAAAGACATCAGGAAAAAAGTGGTTACAACTTCAGTACTGAACTTTATCAAGAAACAACAAATTAAATGGTTCTGCCCCATAAGCAGATTACCAACAGACATTGCGTCTCAAAGGCCAGTTCTATAAATCTCTTCATTACCATATACTGACTGTGAGGCAAAACAGCATTATAGGAAAAAGATTGTTAGCTGAGGTGCAGAAAGTGGCATAAATTAAGGCACACATGCAAATACATGGATATGCACTTGTAACAATCTGATCTATCATCATGGGGGAGCTCCTATTAGCCAGACGTGGGTAAGATCAAAGCCGGACATTTACAAATACAAAACTGCAGTAGTCTGAACCTGATGAAGTATAGCAGTATATGCTGACTTTGTATTCAGTACTGACAACAGTTGATCCAGCAAGATAAATAAAACAGAAGAAGTTCATTAGAGTTGTTCGACGATGTGGCAGTTTTATGTCTTCTAAGAAGTCATAAAAGGGACAACATAGTGCAGTGGGGGGAAAGCTTAAAACATGGAGACTAAGCTACACACAGCGCGTAAAATTGTATTCATTTCATTGTTGATTGTATTTTTGTTTATTTACTCTCAGTACTAAATACTCATCATTCATACTCACATTCACAACTGGCACATGCTGTGTTTTTAATCTGATGCTTAAAAAACACAGCAAGGGAAAAGGGCACACTGAGACTTATAACTATTACTGATAAGCTCGCCACAATGGTTATAGCGTATAAATCAGCTTTCATTGATAGTTTCAATTTGTAACGCCGGGTCTTGCAATTGAATTTCTTTTTTTAAATTTAATATTTACACTGATTTTTATGACAAATGACATCTCCATCACTATTATTAAGTAGTCTTAAAATTGTAGCACAAACAATTCGCGGATCTCGTTCATTTCTCATCTATCACTGTTTAACAAGAAAGAATGCAGATTGAAATATAATTTCCACTGCCAATATTAAATGCTTTCGCCTTGTTAACGTTATCCACTTTCCAACAGAGTCGGCAACGTCAAGGGAGAGAAGCCGTTATCGACAAGTGTATTAGAAAATTATGCACACATTCCTTGAATGCATATCATTAAAGGTTACAGATATCACTTACAGGTTAATTGTTCTCTCTAATGTTAGAGACGATGCATGACTAGATTGCCTATTCATTTTGTAGTTAGGCCATCCAGCAGCGTCAGATCTCCTTCTTTCATGCGTCGCCATTGTTGACTTTTCTATAAAACTATGATTCCATTTTTAGTATTTTACAGAACAAACTAAAATCTCTGAAGTACCTTCTTGAATTGTTTGTTCTGTTTCTTTATCACTACACTCTTCATCCGTTACCAACATATAATTACCGTTTAAAGATATTTTAATTAGGCAATACATTTATTTATATTTGTAATGGGTTTCTACAAGTCACTTTCTTAATCTACTTTCATCTGAAAGTTAAAGAGCATTGTTCCGTTTAAATGTTTGACACAATTATCGTACCAAATTTAGAGACAACCCAGCGTTGTGACAGTGTTGCACTAAAACGCTTATTGCAGCTTTGTATATATTTAGTTATCAGAGCACCGCATGGGGACATGTCCAAAGTGTTCACATCTCACCATCGGTATATATATGCGGTGCTGACAGTTCCAGTGCCGTTTGGTTCATGAAACATCTAATCCCCCGTATAGTCTAGCAACACTACGTTTGATTCCAAGTTCGGGATATGGACGAAGAATCCAAGTCACTACCTAGATCTGTCTCCCAAATGCCGTTCAGGATATCAGCTCTGGTCTTCTCTCTGCAACTATATCAGTGCCCGCAAGTCTCTTCGTTCATTCCTTCCGACTTCCGCATGCCCGGGTGCGAAAATGAAGGTGATTATGCAGTCACGAACTCAAACTGGCTCCAGCCACTTTTTATGCACACAACACACTCGTAGATTGTGCTACTTAAATCACTTAGAATGAGGGCATTTACTATTCTGAAGAACATATGGAGCTCAAGAATGATCATGGATAAAACTAACATAATGATATTTAACTTGAATGTCAAGGATGTTTTTCTATATGGAGCGGAGACATGAAGAACAACTAACAGGAACACCACAAAGTTGCAGACATTCATTAATAGACACCTGCGCAGAATACTCCACCTATATGGTATGACAGGACCACAAACAGGGAACTGTAGGACAGAGCAGGAGGACGCCAAGTGGAACAAGAGATAAGGGGCATAAGGTGGCAATGTATAAGATTATCGAAAAAGGGTGGAGACTGCAGTAAAACTTGGAAAAATAGGTAAACACGTAAAAACAAAGTACTACAGTTTTACAAAATACATAAACAGTGACGATAAACAGCAACGTTTCGACCAAAAGGCCTTTATCAAGCAAACAATACAACAAGAATGACGAATTTCGAGGAACACTACAAATGGACGATTACATGTGGAAACATAAACCTATCTGATGAAAATCTGGGAATAAAACGAACAACGAAATGAGTGCAACACAAAAACAGAAAGTGGAAAAGGAGAGGAACAATAAACAATATAGTGAATAAATGACACATATATGGAGCAAACACACATATAGATAACAAGACACGAGATAAGACAGTACTAAGAAGCATAGGAATGTAATGCGTTGAGTCCAAGAGGTCGCAAAGTGCCATAGAATGAAATAAAACGGTTCTCCAGGGCGAATCGACTGCGATCATTGGAGGAACATGATCGGATGGCTGTGACCTGGACATCGTCAACTCCTGAATGGCCAGTATCATTGAAATGAGTGGCCACAGGAGTCACAGAGCATTGGCGAATATCGCGTAAGTGTTGGGCGAATCGGTCACTGAGCCTCTTACCGGTTTCACCAATATAGGCCTTATGGCATCGTTTGCAGGTGATAGCATAGATGATATTGCGGGACTCACACGTGAAACTGTCTTGAATGGTATAGGTAGCTTTTGGAAAAGAGACAGTACGGGTCTGTATTACATATGCACATGTATTACAGCGCCGACGGCCACATTGGATGGTGCCAAAGTGACTCTGGATGTTAGGCTTGAGGCGACTGTGTACCAACAAATCCTTGAGGCTTCTGTCCTGTCTGTACGCCACCAAAGGATAGTGTTGGAAGACTGAACGTGTCTCAGGATCAGACTGAAGAATAGGGAGATGATGGAATAAGACCTTTTTCACCAGGAAACTATGAGGGTGGAAAGTTAAGATAAGTTTAACCCTGTCAGAATTGGGGGTTCTAAGTATGTGAGAGAGGGCCTCCTGGCGAGCAATTAGTTGAACCCAATGCATGGCAGATGTAAGCACATTCTCCGGGTATAGGCGCTGGCGGAAGAAATCAAGCATCTCATGAGCTCTATCAAGAAAATCGTCGTCCTCGCTGCAGAGGCGACGAAGGCGTAAGAGTTGAGAGAAAGGTAAAGAGTCACGACAAGCCTGGGGATGGGAAGAGGTATACAGAAGAAAGCTATGTGTATCAGTAGGCTTGTAGTATACTGATGTAGTGATAGTGGATAGGCTGATGGTGATAGTGATGTCAAGAAAATTGACACAGGAGGTAGAGATGTGAGAGGTGAACCGAATAGCAGGATTGAAGGCATTGATGAAGGTAATGAAGCGTGACAAATCGGCTTCAGACATATCGGTAACTCCAATACAATCATCAATGTATCTATGATACACGGACGGAAGAAGGCCATCATAGGTGTTCCATACTAAGTGTTCAAGATGACCCATGAATAGACAAGCATAGCTGGTCCCATTTTAGTACCCATGACGACCCCACTAATCTGTTCGAAGAACTATCATCTATGCTATCACCTGCAAACGATGCCATAAGGCCTATATTGGTGAAACCGGTAAGAGGCTCAGTGACCGATTCGCCCAACACTTACGCGATATTCGCCAATGCTCTGTGACTCCTGTGGCCACTCATTTCAATGATACTGGCCATTCAGGAGTTGACGATGTCCAGGTCACAGCCATCCGATCATGTTCCTCCGATGATCGCAGTCGATTCGCCCTGGAGAACCGTTTTATTTCATTCTATGGCACTTTGCGACCTCTTGGACTCAACGCATTACATTCCTATGCTTCTTAGTACTGTCTTATCTCGTGCCTTGTTATCTATATGTGTGTTTGCTCCATATATGTGTCATTTATCCACTATATTGTTTATTATTCCTCTCCTTTTCCACTTTCGGTTTTTGTGGTGCACTCATTTCGTTGTTCGTTTTTATTCCCAGATTTTCATCAGATAGGTTTATGTTTCCACATGTAATCGTCCATTTGTAGTGTTCCTCGAAATTCGTCATTCTTGTTGTATTGTTTGCTTGATAAAGGCCTTTTGGTCGAAACGTTGCTGTTTATCGTCACTGTTTATGTATTTTGTAAAACTGTAGTACTTTGTTTTTACGTGTTTACCAATGTATAAGACACACTGAGGAGACCCCCTGACAGCATCATGAAACAGGCCCTCCGATGGAATCCTCAGGGTAATAGAGGTAAGGGAAGATCCAAGAACACATGGAGATGGGAGTTGAAGTCGGAATGCAAAAAAATTGGGGAGAGATCTCGAAAATATGGCCTTGGATAGGAGGGCTTGGAAGGTCTTGGTTGCGGATGTATGCCTCCTAGGGCGAGAGAGAAGAAGAATGCAGACATGGTTGGTTTTCTACGCCCCTGATCAGGCCATTGTCTTGGTCACTGTCATAATTTCCATAATCATTCTGGTCACATCACCTTCTAGGTCACATCACCTGCAGCGAGCACCTAGTCTCTAGACCACAGAGACCCCCCAAATAACTATCCCCAATTTAGTCTGCATGTTGTTTGTTCTATTTTCCATGCGTGATTATTTACCGCCATTGTTCTCTTCTCTCTTATGACTTGTAAGGCCGGTTAGGCACATACCCCCACGAACCAATTCATGCTGTCTAAATATCTGTATCTATATGTGGGGTCTCTGTAGCGCAGAGGTTAGGTGCTACTCTCGTGCCAAAGGTAACCGGTTCGATCCCTTGGGGAGCCATCGGGATATTTTCCCAGAGATCTTTGAGCTCAGTATAAGTGAGATCGTGTTCCTAGCACTATCGGAGACGACGATAAAACGTAGGTTCCGTGTTTAATTTGAGCACTTAAAAGAATCATTGGCAGTTCAAAATCAATAAGAGCAGGCTGGAAGACTCGCCGCACAGACAAAATTCATTAGAAAAAAGATTCAGAATAAAATTCCTAAAAAATATCTTTACCATCTTCAAAAATTACATCGGGGACCCTCGCCGGTGCTATGGTTCATGTACTGCAGCTGAGATGTGTAAGAAAGAGATCAGAGCACACATCGTTACTCACAGAAGTGCAATGATGATGATGATGGCATATCAATCAATCAATATCTCTTGCAGCTCTTCTGTATATTGTTAATCTCTGCCTCCAAATCTTTTCTCCATGTAATTCTAGACTCTCCTCTTTTTTCTTCCCTTGCAGGTTCCAGGAAAGGTCTGCCTATGCATAACCTACTTAAATTGACAGGCCAATTTACTGACCTAAATATTGCCTCATGACGTCACAACTACCGGCCGACTATCACGATTATGAATATTGAGCTAAACTAAGATAGGAGGCTAAAGATGAGCGTATTTTACATTGTTTATATTTTACTCCTTGTACATACAATCGATAAATTGCAGGCCCTATATAACCTATAACTGTACGAGAGGAATTATTATTATTATTATTATTATTACTACATACAATCGATTGTTATTGAAGGTATATAAAAAGATTGCAACTTATTAATGAAATTTTTAAAACTAAGGCATTTGAAACAAAATTAAAACACACCTACCTTTTGTAAACGAATGAACCCTCAACACATTTCACCAGAAGAATCTTAATTTATATGATTTGAGTGTAGTTCACTGTCTGTGGTAAATGAACCAGACACTTGTCTATTTCTTTATATACAGCACTGTTTACACACTAACTCGGTGTACGCTCTCAAAAGGCATAATATAGATGTCTAAGTTGTTACATCACAAATAATTGTTATGTACACATTGGGTATTATTATATACACTGTAAACCATTTTTATTCTTCCGGATTAATTTTTAGCTATTTAAATTTCCCAAGCTTTCTTTTATTTGACGTGCTAGCTTGTTCGGATTTCTCTATGTCATTTTTTTGTTTTCCTGTAGTTGTTTAAGAAAATATTTGCCAGTGTTGGAATGTCCCTCACCAAAACATCTGTTATTGAACAACCACAAGCTACACAAACAGTTTTGTCTTCCTTGAAGTAATGAATAAAATTAGCTGTCGCAGTGTCCATCACAATTTCCTTGTGGTTAGGGGAATTTAAAACTGTTGTTCATAAACTGAAGAGATTAGTGATTGAACAACAAGGTAAGCCATAAGACATCAAACTGTTAAAGAATGTGTTGGGTATTTTAAGCCACCTCGGTCAAGTAGCCGAGTGTACTTTATCCATAAAACAACGGAGAGGTCTGGCTCAATGTCTACAGTTAAATACTTGTCCTGCTGCAGAAACTTACAGCAGGTAGAGCACTTTAGTTTTTTTGATACACTTCTTCTTCTTCTTTTGTCGTCACACTGCTACTGGGTTGTTGCCCAGTGTCGTGGTTTTCTGTTTTTGTCTTGCGCTGTTCTGGTGGCTTGTGTGATTGTTATCTTTGCTCTTTCACATGATTCTGCTACGCCATCTAACCATCTTTTCCGTGGTCTTCCTCTTGCCTTCTTTCCGATGTTCTGTTGTTTTTTTGTTTTTTTTTTCGATCCAGAAGCACTTGAGCTTTTCAGCTCTTGCTCGGTGCCATGGACATCGTAACCCTTCGGTTCGGTGCCACGAACACCGTGAATCTGGGGAATCTGTGGCTTTTTCTGCCTGCCCACGGAATTGAACCCGTACACACAGAGGGCTAGTCACCCACAGTCCAACGCGCTACGAACACGCTGGGCACACGGGCGATGTTCTGTTGTAGAAGACTCTGTATACTGTGGAGTTTGGATGCATTCTTATTAAGTGGCCAAACCACTTCATTCTTTGTTTATCTATGTAATTCAAGCAAGGTTTTGTGCCAACTTTCTTTCTTATGTTGGTGATTCTGTCTTTTCTTGTGTTATTGGTAACTTTTCGCAAGCAACGCATTTCACATGTAGTTATTTTTGTGACTGCACTTTGCTCAATGTCCATGTTTGGCTCTGGTAACACAAAGTAGGTATAAAAATGCTGTTGATCATCTGTTGCTTAGCTGCCTGTGAAATTTTTGGGTGCCTTAACAATGGGGCTAGCTGGTAGGTTACAGCATTTGCTTTTTGTACTCTAGCCTCTATCTCTCTATCTAGTCTTCCGTCTTCTGTGAATATGCTTCCTAAGTATTTGAATTCTTTCACTTGGTTTATTTTAGTGCCATTGACATGGATGTCTAGATTATTATGTTTTCTTCCCATATTCATTTTTTCTGTTTTAGTGTTGTTGATTTTCATGTCATGTTTTACACAATTTTTGTTCAAGGTGTCAATATGATGTTGTAGATCTTGTTCATTTTGATGTATCAGGCACTGATCATCTGCAAACAACAGTTCATTTATTTCATCATTATCTGAATTTTACTCTTGAGTTATTTTATCCATATATGCAATAAAGAGTAGTGGTGAGAGGACACAACCTTGTCTAACACCTGATGTAATGGAGAACCAGGTGTTACACTGAAGGCAATAAATCCGCTTATGTACACCAGCACATTCATTGTTCCATCTGGAACAAGAATTTCACTTGTTTCCACATTAATCAGGAACCATGAATGGTTGAACACATGTGGTGTACTCGAGGTACAATATTTCCTCCGTGTCAATATCAGCCATGTTAAATACTGTTGACAGGTCAGAAATAGCAACATCGCCACGGCTTGATGAACACAAGCTTAGTACAGAAAAAATGTTCAACTTCTTCTCTGATTCCAGTATCTGTTGTACTGAAACAAGATAGTTCGCTCCTGACAGTTGCCTGTACTCACCAAACCTTGCTGCAATGTTATCGGTCTGCAATTTTCCCAGTAGAATATATTCAATGCCTAAAGTGCTGAGGGCATACTCAGACAACTGGATCACTGCATTCATGGTACGAGTCAGTGCATTGAAGGTCTCGGTAGTAAGTTTACCGCTCTGACCATCAAGATGTTGCCATGCCTCCAGCCACTTAGAAAACTGCATTAGGTGTATCAAATTAACCTGATCTTTATTAGTGACAGGCTGTGAGAAAGGGTTGCGAGTTCTCACGCCGTCAAACTTACTCTTCACATTGACAATGTTCCACCACTGAATGATTATACTGATGAAACTGGCACTGTCATTCTCACCGGCTAGCCTCAGCGCTGCTACATTATAATCATTAAACACATCTAAGGCCAGTAGTACCTTCTGCCTATCAAGATTGGATGGGAAGAGTGCTTTGTACGTTAGACTTGGTGCCAGTTTAACAATTTTGTGTATATCCTGAAAATACACAGTTTTCAGACTAGACAGTGTAGCTTTCAAAACTGGATTATCAGAGTTTACAGGGTATGAAGGGCAGGCAAATGTCTGATCTGCATCCTTTAAATTTAGCCAGTTGTGCCAGATACATTTCAACAAATGAACAGTCATGAATTAGGAATATGGGTTTCCCATCTTGCTGAGGATTGTCAAAGCTGTATTTGTTAGGTGCACACAGTTCCTTGTAAACCTTTCTGTTAACTGCACTATTATCTGCAATGACAGCTAGTACAGTGAATCCAGATGACTGCACACACTGTATAGTCTGAAGCAAATTGGTCCACAGATCACCTGCTGTCATCTTCTTCATGGGGATTAGTCCTACTACCTCAGTGTAGCTGCCAAATATAGATGATATCATGAATGCTTGTACAGTTGTAGCACTTTCTTTTGCATTAGAGGCCGTCCCTATTAATTGTCCTCCTGTGTAGTTCAGAGCAGATTTAACATATATCTCATCCATTTGAACAGCAACTATTCTTTCAGATAAAATGTTACTTTTTACCTGTAAGTATTTACTCATATCAAAGCCAGATGGTCTCGACATGGATGGAATCAAGTTTTTAAGTGTAGATGGATGCGGAAGGCATAATAATTTTGATTTTCGCAAAAACCGATAGCAGACAGGAGACTTGATGTAAGCCATAAATGCCAAACATTGAGTTCTGCTACTATAACGCTTCCTTCTGTCATTAGTTCTCATCAACAACAGCTGTTCATCCAGAAACTGCAGATTTTCTTCTTTAACAATACTCTCTGAGTTTAAATTAGACAGTAAATTCATCGCCTTTAGCAAATCCTCATGAGCTTTTGTGAGGTAGTCATCAACAGTTACATTTTTTCTATATCTGTGCCTAAACAATGACTAAGCAAATTTTCTAATTGGGACCATCTCTCTATTTTTCCATTATTGAAAAGCCAATTGAATGATTTTGTATCAACTGAATCCTCCTTAATATAAACAATGAAAGACATGTCTTGAGCAATTTTGATACTGAGCTCTATGGCAGGTGCTCGTAGGGCTTTACATTTAATGTGTAGAACAGAACATATTCATTGTTCAAGCATGTGTGATGCCACGGTCCTTTAAGCAGTTGCTGTAATTTATTTTCGTAGCTGTTCTGTAAGGCCTTAAAATCGCTTACAAAATCTGTCTCCAGCCATTCTAAAACAGCGTTATCATGTCTTTTTTAACTTCAACAGCTCGTTGATTTGGGTCCTTTCGCTTTATTAGAGACTGGGATTCTGTTGACAAATATGAAGGCAAGCCTGGAAAAATAGTAGGATATGCATCCTGTTTTAAAACTGGGCGACGTTGAACAGTGTGTTCTGTGCCAGCAGAATCTCTAAATGTCTCGACAGTAATTACTTCCTCATCCTGAAAATGTTTTATACAAACAACACTGTGCTTGGTTGGAACCCAGTCTTTACGTGGAATACATCGAATCCATTTTTCTCGAAGCACAATGTTGCGTGTTAGCGAGGGAAATTGAAACACTGTCGTATAAATTTCACCCTTGTAGTTGGACCTACATTCAGGCACACAACACTTCTCAGGCATAATTAATAATCCTTGTAGTTCGACCTACATTCAGGCACACAACACTTCTCAGGCATAATTAATAATCCTTTACATAAGAATACACATAAATGCACAAGAATAGCGAAATTTGGGCAGAATTACAAGTCCTTTCTAACATGGTGTTTAAACTGACTTCAGTTGTAGATTCATCGGCCTTGAATTGTCACGTGACTAATATGGGTCAGTTAGCCTTAAATTGAGAAAGCCTTGGCCTATGTTACTTGGCAGATATGAATAATGGCAGAATATTCTTCTGCTTTTGTTGCCACATTGTTACCGGGTTGTTGCCCAGTATGGTGGTTTTGTTTTGTTTTTGTATTGCGCTCCTCTAGTGACTTGGGTGATAGTTATTTTTTAGCAGAATTCGTTCTACAAAACTGTGTTCCTTGCAGACGAACCTGAGGAAACAATGTGACCTACACCTACCACCTTCAAAGAGAAAATGTGGACTGGATCTGAAACAGACAGCAGTCTATTAAAAGAATCAGGAATTCCGGTGTAACATAAGTGATGGTCGAAGAGAAAAGACGGAAATTTAAAGCTGATGGGTTCCTGTTCTGTTCTTATCCACATGTTATCAGTTATATAAGGACTATCATCATAGCACTCCGGACATCTGGAGTGCAACAATGAAGATATTCCAAACTCGATGAGAAGGATCCTTTCCGGGAATTTACATTTGAGCTGATCGTCATATTTTCAGTTTAGAATATCTTCATTGTTGCACTCCAGATGTCTAGAGTGCTACAGATGTCTGGAGTGCTATGATGTTTGCAGACACAGCCCTGTGGATAAGAACAGGACGCCATGATGACCCAGGTAAAGAGGAGAAAATAACGATGGGTCAGGCATACCCTATGGAAGACAAAGTCAAGTGTTCCTAGACACGCACTTGAGTCAGCCCTAAGACTACAGTGGGATGAGGTCCATCTCACTTAAAAAAAATAATTCCCATTGGAGTGGGCTGACTTTTCGTATGTATGATAGAACACTGTAAGCTTTATTGTACTTTTACACGATTCTCTGAGTCCATGGTTATTTGTTGATGAAAAGTGTTTTCTAATATTGATATATTCCTTAGTGTTAAATTTAATTTATTATATAATACAATCTTGTTTCGGTTTATTGTGTTATTTTTACAATAAAGTTGTCACAATCTAAGGGACTAAAGCCGAAGGATTAATTTCATTGCACAGGATTTACCCCATATGGTTCGGTCCCTCTCCGCAAAAATGGCACACGATCTGCAGAGAGTATTGCACAAAGCATGAACTCTGTAGCTCTGGCAACAATCCTAGGGTTTTCTGGAAAAATGCACTCATGAACAAAACAGCGAGCCCGATTCGAACCTAGAACCTCTGGAATGCAAAGCAAGGGCTTAAGCACTTAGCCACCAAGACCCTCTGTCATAATCATGCAAGAGTGGGATGCAAGGGTCGAGTGACATGAGAAGGATCATTTCCGGGAATTTCCATTTGAGCTGAACGTCATAGTTTCAGTTTGGAATATCGTCATTGTTGCTCTCCAGACATGTCCATATGTGTTCCGATCTTCACAATATCTCCAACAGCATCAGGGCCCTAGTCGCAGAAATGTCAAAATTCTCCACAGAATGCTACAACCATCGTTTCTTGAGACAACATGTCTCCATCATATATATAGTTATCAGAGGACTATTATCATAGCACTCTAGACATGTCCATCGGTACTCCTATCTCAGCCTCAACAAATCCAGCAGCATCCAGCTACCCAACAAGCCAGTTCGATGTTGATTAATTAACCTCTTTGCATATTTAGTATGTCGTTCATTTCAGGCTGCACCAATTGAATAAAGCAAACTTGTTTATCTAGTAAAGAATACAATTTCATGACAAAATTATTGGAAGTGTTTATACAAGTTAAATTTAATACAAAATTCAATCTACATCAACCACTTGTTAAACCATTCTTCTTCTTTCCTCTCATCTTGTTTTGCCTCAAAGGGACAGGATAAGAAGAGATTTCTAGAACAGGCTTTTGTGTCTCCGTTGCTAGTTACATCTTCTCCAGAGCCTGCAGGCCAAGGATGTGGAGGCAGTTAGCTTGGACTTGCTTTGAACATACAAACACCATCAGTCGAGCCTGCCCAAAAACAAGAAAAGAAAACAGATTAGTTTGAAAAAGTAGATTGCGTGGTACTATGTTCTTCACCCTTCAACTCCCAATGGAGCATAGGTCTTCAACAAACTTTTTACAGCCCTTCCTCTCTTTTGACATCCCTTCCAATTCTTTTCATGACTGCCTATGCTTTTAATATTAGTCTCAACCTCTGCATGGTGAATGACACCAATCAAATGATAAAATAGACTTTCACGCAAAAATCAGTCAGAAGCGCCATACCAGGTGTCATGGCTAACACCTGAATTCACAGCGGGCAAACGCAAAAGAAAAAAAATATTCGTCTCCAGCTCTCTTCTCCAGGTATTTCAAGGCCTTCCTCTACTTTTTTCCCTGCGGGTCCCAAAACAGTGCCTGTCTTGCAATGCATCCAGTCGGCCTTCTCAATGTGTGTCCCATCCATCGCCTCTTCCTAGCTCTTTTTCACTCGTATCCGGGGTGGACTGTCATGGTGGCACTCAAGCGGTTTCCTTAAGCATTTATGCATGTGCAAGCTGCGGGATTATATTGAGACTTCTATTCGCTTCGCCAGTCAATATGAAACAATGATGAGCATTTTGAGTGGTGTTTTCTGGCACAAGAACGGAGCAATTATGGGGCAATCAGTTGCTGGGAAGTTAGAACTGTGATTACTACTACTACTAGCCCATGTGGTGCCGGGGACTGCAAGGGAAGCAAAGAATAGTACCAATACGAAACCTACAAGGTATGTCGTAAGAGGCAACTGATGTAGGATGTAGGGAAGTCACCCTAGTAGATAAAAAGCATTTGCAGAAATTGGATTTGCTGGCCGACTCGTAGGCACATAACTGGCACGATCGTTCAGATCACATACAAATCACACAGTGGTTAACAAGTGGTCGATATGGAGTGTTCGAAGAAGAAAATTAGTACTACTATAACTACTTCTACCACCACCACTACTACCACCACTACAATGTTTACTATGAAACCCCCACCACTACTACTACTAATACAACCATTCTGGAGTCTTTGTGGCTAAGCCCTCGTCTCACCCTCCAAAGGTAGTGGGTTCAAATCCGGACCGCGATGTTCTGTTCACAGGTGTATTTTTTCAGAGACGTCCAGGATTGTTGCCAGAACTACAGAGTTAGTGCTTTGTGCAATACTCTGGCAGATGGCGTGGCATTTCTGCGAGAGGGCCGAGCCATATGGAGTAAAACACCCATAATGAAGACAATCCTTCGCTTTAGACTACAGCAAAAACCACTATTATTCTGTGTTCTCTTTTAAGCCCTGATAACACACAAGCTGTAACGTGGTACCAGATCTTCTGGTTATAGAGCAGACCATCAGAGATGATTCACGTCCATAATGACATTTAACAAACATGAAAACAAACCTGGGCAATGTCTCTAGGCTCCCCTTTGACTGGACATACAGAATACGCAGCATTGGTCAGGTGACTATACAGAAACAAAACATTATAACTGTCTTACATTCTAATACATAAATGTTTAAGAAGAATCATGCAAATTTTCTGGCCAAATACCATAACAGATAAGGAGGAGCTTTTGAAACGAATGGACTGTGCATCTTTGGAGACCATCATTAAAAGATGAAGATGGAGGTGGACTGGACATGTATGTCATATGCCAGTGGGGACATTAGCTAGGACAGCTCTCAGGTGGACGGAAGATGGGAAGAGAAGACCTGGACATCCAAAGGAAACAGGGAGAAGAACTGTGGAGAGAGAGTTGGAGGAGTGTGGCCTGACGTGGGAGACGGTGGGTAGAAAGGCAGCAGAATGGCAACAGCGGAAGTCTTAGAAAGCCTTAAAGTCAATGGGACACGAAGATGATATAGATAATAGATTATAATACAAAAAATATCAGTTATATGAGGACTATCATAATAGCACTATGGACACGTCCATAGGTGCTCCGATCTACGTCTCAACAAATCCAACAGTGTCTAGTGGCCCAACACGCCAGTTCGATGTTGATTAATCAATCTCTTTGCATATTTGGAATGTCTGGTTTTTTTTGGCTGTACAGATATCGACAGCCATCTCTCTCAATCTGGTCAGCTCTGCCTCAACAAATCCAACAGCGTTCAGCAGCCCAACACGCCAGTTCGATGTTGATTAATCAATCTCTTTGCATATTTGGTATGTCGTTCTTTTCGGGCTATACCCATATCGACACCCATCTCTCTCAATCTAGTCAGCAACTGGGATTCACAACCCTGAAACTCTTCTGTTTGGAAAGACTTTCTCAAGGCGTTAAGAATGACATTTCGGTAAATTGCAGCCTTTTCTGATATTGTAGCTATGCAAAGCAAATCTATGAGCTTGTTCATTACCCATAAATAAAAAAATCTGTTAGTTACTACTACTGCTAATCATCATCATCTAGAGCTTGTCCATCAGAACTTGGCTCCCATGACCGCAGCCTTAAATGCCACCCTGTCCTGCGTGAGGTGTCTGGCATCTGTCGCAGTCATATACTATAACTGCTACTACTAATACAAATAGAAAATTGTCTTAGCCTTTTATGACCTTAGGGTATGAATTGCCTGTCACTTCATATGTCTATTCCCTATTGTCCAGGAGTTAGGAGGGCCAATTCCTTTCCTTATGTATGGAACGTCGAGTGTAGGATAGAACCCACAAAAGTCCAAGTCGATAGGTGAATGCTTACGCATTACACTAATCTGCCCCACAATGCTACTAAAGCTATTATAACAACTATAACTACTAAATGAGGGCCCTGGCGTCTTTAAGAAAACAACATCGAGCATGGCGATGGAGATCATCGCTGCCTCCAGGGCTTTCTCGTGGGTGGCTGAGCAATAGACCACCCATACGATTATCATATGAGACTTGATGAATATGCTTGAATCTGGAAGTCTGCGCATGGAACTTGAGGACAGCATTTGGAGATCACATCTCAAGAAAATAACTTGGCTTTACACATCTGGACATGCTGGAGTGCAGGGTAACGAGTGTGCTGACTTTCTTGCAAACATTGCCCCAACTCAAGCGGGCAGAAGTATGGGCAGAGCAGATATCATCAATGCGGTACACTCTCATTTATGTGATATGGACGAGTCTCAGACACTGGAACAAGTACGAGAATTGGGAGTTAAGTTTGGACATGCCAGACAGTGTCATCTTCGTGGTAGAGAGAGAAGATATACTAATCAACTTCTCATGAATGCGGTGAGCAAGTGGACTTTGAGATGACTGCTGCAGAGGAGGACGTCGCATACATGGAAATGCCCAACATGATGTCGATCACACAACATAACATTCTACAAACCTCCAACACTTACCATAGTCTGAAGAGATACTGGACTATACAATGAGGTTCTAAACTTGAGAAGGAATCCTGAAAGACATCTGGGTATCTGTGGAGTATTAACAAAATTCTTGAAGAAGATGAGAAATCTCTTGTATTTTTATGTTCTATTTTTGTGAGGTTTGTGCAGAGACTATGAGTACATTGTGTCCTTGTTATGTTTCCACGACAGAGCTGTCCAATGCATTGCCCAGGACGTCATGTTACCGTATCATTAGTTTATGGTGTCCTATTTTACTGTGCTGGCTTGAAGATTAATCAGATTTCATCTTCTTCTTCTTCAAATGCTCCATATCGACCACTTGTTAACCACTCTTTATGATTTGTATGTAATCCAAGCCTAAGAGCGATTGAACGTTGTGCCAGTTATGTGCAAACAAGTAGGTAAGCACAATCGATTTCTGCGATGCTTTTCATACATCAGTCGCCTCTTATGACATGCCTTGCAGGTTGCAGTGTTACTATTCTTTGCTCCCTTGCAAGCCCCGTCAACACACAGGCGCAATCAATCCCAAACAATCAATCTTGGATTACAAGACTTACCTGGCTAAATGTAGAACAACTGCATACAGAGCAGCATCATTTACTACACAGCTGACGTCAATGTCGTCTGTGATTTCTACTCCACAGTTTGACAACATGCTGTGAAAGACATTAATAACTGATATCACTGGAAGGGCTAAATCAAATAGGATGATAATCTAAACTGAAAATCTGTTGGGATGATGACACTAAGGGTAATAGATTATAATCTAAACTGGAAGTCTGTTGGGATGATGACAGTATGGGTAATAGATTATAATCTAAACTGGAAGTCTGTTGGGATGATGACAGTAAGGGTAATAGATTATAATCTAAACTGGAAGTCTGTTGGGATGATGACAGTAAGGGTAATAGATTATAATCTAAACTGGAAAAGATGATGACAGTAGGGATGATTTAAAATGAAGTTTTGGAAGAGAGGTAATAGATTATAATCTAAACTGGAAGTATGTTGGGATGATGACAGTAAGGGTAATAGATTATAATCTAAACTGGAAGTCTGTTGGGATAATGACAGTAAGGGTAATAGATTATAATCTAAACTGGAAGTCTGTTGGGATGATGACAGTAAGGGTAATAGATTATAATCTAACCTCGAAGTCTGTTGGGATGATGACAGTAAGGGTAATAGATTATAATTGATACATACATCTACAAGGATGGTAATAGATCAAATCAAGCACCATCTCCCCACCTAATATTTTCTGTTTATTGTCTAGATATTACATCAAGTAGCATCTTCACATCAAGTAGCATCTTCACATCAAGTAGCATCTTCATCAAGTCACTAATCAAGTAGCATCTTCACATCAAGTAGCATCTTCACATCAAGTAGCATCTTCACATCAAAGGTTCACCCATGTGATGCCAGGGCTCACACAGGAATCCAAGAATAGTACCACTGTGACCTACAATGTATGTCGTAAGAGGTAACTGATGTAGGACCTAGGAAAGCTATCCTAGTAAATTAAAAGGATTGCAGAAATCGGATGTGTGCTGACCTACTTGTAGGCACATAATTGGCACAATGTACAATCGCTCTTATGCTCAGATCACATACAAATCACACAGAGTTGTTAAAATATGGTCGATATGGAGCGTTCAAAGAAGGAGAAAGGCTTAGATCACATACAAATCACACAAAGTGGTTAACAAGTGGTTCTTCTTCTTCTTTGCGTTGACCAATTTTAATCACTCTTTGTGATATGTTTGATCTTTGCCAAGAACGTGTATACGTTGCATATTGGTTTGGTAGGCCCCTAAACACATAGATTTCTACACATTTAGGACATGTGCATCCGATTTCAGCTAAACCTCCTTAGTCGCCTCTTACGACATGCGTGGCAGGTAACAGTGGTTCTATTCTCTACACCCCAAATTTGGGCCCCTGTAACCACTCGGGCGAACAAGTGGTTGATACGGAGCGTTCAAAGAAGGAGAAGTGATTAGAAGGCTCAGATCACATACAAATCACACAGAGTGGTTTAACAAGTGGTCGATATGGAGTGTTTGAAGAAAAAGACATCAAAAGTTGAATTTAATGTATTTTCAAATTTGCTCTCCATTATCCGGGCGGACAATTTTGAAAGACAGTTTCAGTTTCAATATCTTCATTGCACTCCAGACATGTCCATAGGTGCTCCGATCTCCTTCGCAATATCTCCAACAGCATCCAAAGACTGACCGTACCAGTTGGATTTTGATTGATGAGCCTACTTGCATACCTGTCATACTGTTCCTTTATTAGCACACCAATCTTCAAACCCAGCTCCCACAATCTAGTAGTTGACATGGATTGGTTTAGATGAAAATCTTCTCTGCTGCCACATTTTTGTCTACCTTCTGACATGTTCATCCCATGTTTGTTAAATTCTAATGTTTTCTTCCTACCTTCTGTAGTAAATAATTGCAAAGATGCTTACAAACCTGCACAAACGAGCATGACAATATTGTACAAACACACCAGAGTCTGACTTGAAACTTAACATCTGATTCCATGAGAATGTGTAATCATTAGCTCTGTTACCTTTCACATCCTGAAATATACAATTTATCCTTGTTAGTTCTGTACAGAACATATGGAATTCAAGAATGATCAGGAATAAAACTAAGATAATGATATTTAACTCAAATGTCAAGGTTGTCCTTCTATATGGAGCAGAGACATGGAGAACAACTAAGGGGGACACAAAAGTTGCAGACATTCATCAATAGATGCATGCGCAGGATACTCCATCTGCGATGGTATGACAAGACCACAAACAGGGTACTGTGGGATAGAGCGGGACAACAGCAGGTGGAACAAGAGATAAAGAGCAGAAGGTGGCGATGGATAGGACACACACTGAGGAAACCCCTAACAGCATCACGAGACAGGCTCTCCGATGGAACCCCCAGGGCAATAGATCTAAGGGAAGACGTAGGAAATGTGAAAGCGGGAGTTGGAGACTGAATGCAAGAAAGTGGGGAAAGAGTTGAGAGATCGGGAAAAGAAGGCATGGGATAGGAGAGTTTGGAAGACCTTGGTTTGCGGATCCATGCTTCCCTAAGGGTGAAGAAGAAGTTCTTGGCAAACATCAGTTAAAACAAGTCAAAGACTTTACATATCTAGAGAGCATTTTTTCAGCAAATGGAAGAATAACTAACAAAATCCAACATAGATGCAACAAAGCAAATCAAATGACAAATGGCACCAATTTTGAAATGCAAACATGTCATCATGAACACTAAAAGAGCATTGTTCAACACAATTTTTCTCTCAACATTATGCTATCAGTGCCAAACGTGGATGCTGACATCAAACGAAAGAAGAAAACTAGTCACGACAGAGATAAAGTGTCTAAACAGAATGCTGGGAGTAACAAGAAGAGACCGGTTTAGAAATGAAGACATCAGGAAAAAAGTGGATACAACATCAGTACTAAACTTCATCAAGAAACAATAAATAAAGCATGCTCTATGGCTGCCTGCACTTTTGTATGTCCTGTGTCTCAAATTTCTTGACTAAATCAGAACATTCAACAAATTGTAATCTTTTTCTTTTTTTATTGAAAAGGGTCTTAAGGGGAAGGATTGACTCTATTGCACTGGGTTTCCCTATATCGCTCTGTCCCTTCTGAGAGAAATTGCATGCCACCTGCCAAGAGTGTTGCACAAAGCACAAACTCCACAGCTCTAGCAGCAATCCTAGCTATAGATCTCCTGAAGAAAAATGAACATGTGATCTGATTGGCATCTGGATTCCAACCCCTAACCTTCAAAACTCAAGGCAAAGATCTTAACCACTTCATCACATAAACCCACAAAGTTTTTCTTCTTAAAGAGCAGATACTACAGAGTTTGTGCACCGCAACTAAGATCTTCCTGTGTAAGAAAGAGATTGAAGCACACATGCTTACTAGCTGAAGTGCAATGATGATGGTCTTATCAATCAATCAATCAATCAATCAATCAATCAAAGAGCAGATACTACAGAGTTTGTGCACCGCAACTAAGATCTTCCTGTGTAAGAAAGAGATTGAAGCACACATGCTTACTAGCTGAAGTGCAATGATGATGGTCTTATCAATCAATCAATCAATCAATCAATCAATCAAGAGCAGATATACAGAGTTTTGACTGCAACTAAGATCTTCTGTGTAAGAAAGATTGCAGCACACTGCTTACTAACTGAAGTGAAGATGATGGTCCTATCAATTAATCAAAGAGCAGATAAACAAACAAGACAGTACATAAATAAAATAAACAACCCGGATAATAATGGAGGAGACACCAAGAATATCAGCAACAACATCTGCATCCTTGCCTGTGACTTTACTAGCTAGATTTGACACAAAGAAAAGTGGTTTCAACATTAAATCTAAAAATAGATATAAAAGAACAATAATGAAGAAAAAAACCTGTCGTTACTGCCTGTAGTACTACTTTTAGGGCAGTGTAGGACAGGTCGGACGAAACCTGAGGAATTTAATGACCGCATGGCTAGTGCAGTCGACGTGAAGCTGTTCAGGTTAGGATTTTCTTTTATGCCTACAACAGAAACAATTCTTGGCCTTACCGTGGACTGAACACGGGTCTCCTGCATGGAAGCCGTGCTCTAATCCATTCGGCTGGATGCTCCTCACAATAACGAATCTTCTACTAATATTCACTTTTGGCTCTTCTTAAGAGAGACTAGCCGACTCCAACTTTGCTGGATGCAGAGCCAGATGCAGAACCCATCCTGTGGAAATTATCCGTATAATACCATAAACAAATCCACATCAACTACTAGATTGCAAGAGCTGGGATTGAAGATTGGAGTGGACAGAAAGAACAACACAACAGGTATACAAGTAGGCTCCTCAATCAACAGCAAACTATCAGTCGTTGGATGCTGTTGAAGATATTGCAAAGACAATCGGAGTATCTATGGACATGTCCAGAGTGCAATGAAGATATTCCAAACTGAAACTGAAGATGCAGATCTCTATGGTGAAGATGTTTGTCTGTCATACTGAAGGTCATGGGCTCAAATCCAAAGCGAGTCATATGTGTAATTTTTTCATGAGATTCCTTGGATTGTTGCTGGAGCTACAGAGTTCGTGCAACACTCTCAGTAGATGACTTGCCATTGGTGCCGACAGGGACGGAGACATATGGGGAAACCTAGTGCAATGAAGTCCATCTGTCATCTTTAGATGCTTATAATACTATCAGAATCATACAACATCAAATGTCGCTGTGCAATGAAGTCTATCTGTCATCTTTAGATGCTTATAATACTATCAGAATCATACAACATCAAATGTCGCTGTGCAATGAAGTCCATCTGTCATCTTTAGATGCTTATAATACTATCAGAATCATACAACATCAAATGTCGCTGTGCAATGAAGTCTATCTGTCATCTTTAGATGCTTATAATACTATCAGAATCATACAACATCAAATGTCGCTGTGCAATGAAGTCCATCTGTCATCTTTAGATGCTTATAATATTATCAGAATCATACAACATCAAATGTCGCTGTGCAATGAAGTCTATCTGTCATCTTTAGATGCTTATAATACTATCAGAATCATACAACATCATATGTCGCTGTGCAATGAAGTCTATCTGTCATCTTTAGATGCTTATAATACTATCAGAATCATACAACATCAAATGTCGCTGTGCAATGAAGTCCATCTGTCATCTTTAGATGCTTATAATACTATCAGGATCATACAACATCATATGTCGCTGTGCAATGAAGTCCATCTGTCATCTTTAGATGCTTATAATACTATCAGAATCATACAACATCAAATGTCGCTGTGCAATGAAGTCCATCTGTCATCTTTAGATGCTTATAATATTATCAGAATCATACAACATCAAATGTCGCTGTGCAATGAAGTCTATCTGTCATCTTTAGATGCTTATAATACTATCAGAATCATACAACATCATATGTCGCTGTGCAATGAAGTCTATCTGTCATCTTTAGATGCTTATAATACTATCAGAATCATACAACATCAAATGTCGCTGTGCAATGAAGTCCATCTGTCATCTTTAGATGCTTATAATACTATCAGGATCATACAACATCATATGTCGCTGTGCAATGAAGTCCATCTGTCATCTTTAGATGCTTATAATACTATCAGAATCATACAACATCATATGTCGCTGGGACACACTTCTTCTTCTTCACCCTTCGTCTCTAGGGAAGCATAGGTCCGCAACCAAGGTCATCCTTTCCAGATCTTTCCACTCTCCCCCCCATTTTCTTGCAGTCTGTCTCCAACTCCTGTCTCCAGGTGTTCCTGGGTCTTCCCTACCTCTATTGTCCTGGGGGTTCCATCGCACACACTACAACAACTTTAAAGACGAAGTCCCCGTGTGGTGCCGAGGCCCAGCAAAGAATAGTACCCCTGCGATCTACAAGGCATGTCGTAAGAAGCGACTGATGTAGGATCTAGGAAGCTACCCTAGTAAATAAAAAGCATAGCCGAAATTGGATTTGCTGGCCTACTTGTAGTTGCATAACTGGCATGCAAATCTCACTGAGTGGTTAACAAGTGGTCGTTATAGAGCGTTCGAAGAAGAAAGACATAGTGGAGGCTCTGAAACGCACAGCATATCTTTACAGGTAGTCAGAAATTCGGGGTCTCTTTGGTGAAGTAGTTAACATGTTTACCTGCAGTTTTTGAATGTCGTAGGTTTGAATCCGAACGTCATCCGGTTCAAAGGTGCATTTTAGGATATCCATAGAATTATTGTTGTAGCTACAGAGTTTGTGCTTCGTACACTACTCTCATGAGGGGCTGGAGACGACCATCATGGAAGGAGGCATTCTGGCAAAGAGAAGAAGAGGAAGACCACGGAGAGGATGGATTCAGGATGTAACTGATGGTTTGAGCATGACGGCTGCAGAGGTAGGACATCTGCTGGAGAAGACCATCATGGAAGGAGGCATTCTGGCAAAGAGAAGAAGAGGTAGACCACGGAGAGGATGGATTCAGGATGTAACTGATGGTTTGAGATGACGGCTGCAGAGGTAGGACATCTGCTGAGCGACAATCATGGAAGGAGGCATGACAGCAAAGAGAAGAAGAGGTAGACCACGGAGAGGATGGATTCAGGATGTAACTGATGGTTTGAGCATGACGGCTTCAAAAGTGAGACATCTGGCCTATGAGAGAGAGAAATTCGGAGGACTGTTGGGGTGGCAAAGTTCTGCTCAGGACAAGCTATTTGATAATGACACTACTCTGGGAGAAGGTGTGCTACTTCTAGGAACACGTAAATCAAAGTACTGTAACTTTACAAAATACAAAAAATAACAATACACAGCAACGTTTTGACCAAAAGACCTTTATCAAGCAAAGGATACAACAGAAGTGAAGAATTCCTAATGGCCCTAAAATGAAAACCTGTGACTAAAAACGAATAACAAAATAAATGCAAAAAAAAGTAGAAGTGGAAAAAAGAAGAAAAACAATAAAAATCAAATATATATATATATATTTATAACAAAAAGACTTTTGGTTGAAATGTTACTCTGTATTGTTTTTTTTTTATAAAGGGTACTGGTATTCTCTATCTTGGTTCGCAAGTTGTGCATACCGATAGGTGCGGCAAGACGGAAAACCATGAGAGAAAACCCAGTAGATACATCAATCAACATAGAACGAACCTGAGTTCTTAGTCTAAACACACTGAAATACATGCTTGGGAGGAGATTGGAGAAATTATGGACACGTCCGCTGTTCGATGATCCTAAAATGAACAAAGTTTT
This sequence comes from Arion vulgaris, assembly GCA_020796225.1. Classification (NCBI taxonomy): domain Eukaryota; kingdom Metazoa; phylum Mollusca; class Gastropoda; order Stylommatophora; family Arionidae; genus Arion; species Arion vulgaris. The sequence continues at coordinate 18,506,316 of CM036755.1, read as the reverse complement.
TGGTTTTTTTGTAAAATTTTGTTTTTACATGTTTCGTCATTGCTACATAGTTTTGCTGCAGTCTTCCCTTATATGGATAGTACTTCATGGAGGTGACCAAGCCATAATGGTGGGAAAAGCCAGTGCAATGAAGTCAATTCTTTCTTCATCATCACTAGTCTTGTTGTGCTCAAGATCACATAAGGCAGAGACAAAAAGAATGTCACCACAAATAAAAAATACTGTGAAAAAAAAATTAAAACCCACTAGATTTAGATATGATAGAATCCAACATCCTAGACTTGACCTCATCCAACACATCCTGTAGGAACACAAGGTTTCCACGTCGAGTACTCATTCCTTTAACACGTCCAAATCTGACATGAATTTCATCAACAGGTCTGGGGAGTAAAGCAACAAATTTCTGTGACAAAAAAATTACCAAAACATTGATTAAAAAAGCTAAATCTTCTTCTTTCTCTCTCTCACTCTCGTGTTTGTTCTTTTTGGCCATGTTTATCATTCTAATTGTGATATATACACAGCCTTCGTCCCAAGAACACAATTTTATATCACAACGTTCAGTACCATTTGGAGCTCTAGTGCTTATCCTTCGGTGAAGTGTCAGATTTCAACCAGCGTTAACTAGGTTCACTCTTCGTTAGCCTTTTGCTGTCCCCAGTCAACCCTACAAGCATGCAGCAGGTTAATCTTCTTCTTTCAACTCCCGTTCAAGTATAATATATATCTAATCTATATATATATATATATATATAAAAAAGACAAAGATTAATGGAATTGTATGTCTGTCCCAATTGTTTGAAGATATCTGGACATTCTACGAACTTGAAATTTGGCAAGAAGGTAGCTTTCATATATGGGAAGAGGTAAAAATTATCAAACTGAACTATTTGTTCCTTTCTATAGCCATATTCCAACTTAACATACATGGTCATTCTGTATAGAAATCGCCAAAAATGTCTATCAATTTTTTCACAACGTTCCTAGTCATGAGATCATGTTGTTACTTTCTGCTCCATGTCCCGGTCACATAATGCTATGATACAGTCACTATTATTATAACGTATTTTAAACACATTTATTTATAAGTTTCTGTAGAGTAGTTGATAACATACCCGTCTACATTGCAGTAGACAATGCGTCCGATTCACGTTCGGACACTTTTTTAAAAACACAGCGATAAGTTAATAATCTGAATAAATTTAATTTGCCAATTGTTATTTTTCAATTTTACGGAATTCAATTGTATCAGGTTTTACTGGCAATCGGAATGAGGGACAGTTTATGTGGGCTCGAAAGATCAGCGGAAAAGAATAACAAATGTAACTTTAAAAGTGGTGAAATATCACAACTAGACTTAAACTAAATTCAACTTTTACGGCAATTCTATTGTATCAGCTTTTACTGGCAATCGGATTGAGAGAAATTTTAAATTGTTATTTGTCAGCTTTCATGGGAATGGAAATTCTGTTGTATCAGGTTTTACTGGCAATTGGAATGAGGGACATTTTAATCTTATGTGGCCAACCGACAAAGTTTTCAAACCAAGCACGAGAATGCGTTGTGTTTTTAATGGGGAAGAAGACAATTTTGATGCAAAGTGGAATGTTTCTTTAAGGGACTTCACAAATAGATTTAAACTAAATTCCTCGTGCGAAGAATGGGTAAACTGCTAGTATATATATTTCTCTCATATCTTTATGTGTTACGCAGGGACTGCAAGTAATTTCTCCATACCGCTCTATCCTGGGTAACTCGTTCAATCTCTTTCATGAAATTGAGACCGATATTTCTTGCCTCTCTCAGCAAAGTTTGTTTCATGGTCTCCCTAGCGCATCCTCTCTTTCCTGAACCTTTTGCCTCCTACTTCAATGCCTGCTTTGGTATATTCGATCATTTCTTCTCAAAGTGTGTCCAACACCATCTCCATTTTTCCCTCTTATAACAGCTGTTACTTGTGGTTGACCAGACATTTCTTCTCAAGGTATGCCCAACATATCTCCATCTTCTCTTTCTTATAACAATTGTCACTAGTGGTTGACCTGATATTTTTCTGAGTTTATCACTTCTGAATTCATCACATTTTATCTTGAAGCATAAGGCAGCAACAAATTTCCCCTAACTAGATCTGTATTGAGCAAGTCAGCTTAGTCCATTACAGGTCTTTCCCGCCTCTTCTCTTTCTCTGTCTACAGTTCATCTCCATGTCTCTCTAGGTCGCCTTCTACTTCTCTTACCTCTAGGATTCCATTTCAAAGCCACATGTGGGTGTCTGGTCTTCTGCATTCTTAATGTATGTCCCGACAACTTTCATTTTTTACTTCCTCGTTAATATTGATGAATAAAAAATGAAAACTCCAAAAGGTTAAATATCCTTGCCAACCTTTTATGTTATTTTGGACAACTAAAAATGCTTTTTGTTTAGGAGGAAATGTTGAACAAACTTTACCACACTAACAGATCTTCAGAATTTCTCTCATAGGCCGAATGTACCGTATATATCAGTTATATCCTGAATCCACCTTCTCCGTGGTCCTCCTCTTTCCCGAGATGTCTCCTTCTATAATGGTCTTCTCCAACCCTTCGTGTCTCTTAATATGTCCAAAATACTTCAATTTTCTCATTCTTATTTGCAGCATCAGCCAGTTTTCTTTGATTTTGAATTATTTCTGGATAGATCTATTTGTTCTCTTCTCTGTCCTTGATATACAGAGTACTCTTCTATAACACTTTTATTCAAAAACACATACATGTTTTTCCACTACCTTGTTAAATGTCTATGCTTCACACTGTTAATGATGCTCGTCTAGTGAAATGGACTCCCCTTCTTCTTCTTCTTGTGTTCGCCTGCTATCAATTCAGGCAGTCAGGGCGTTGTGTATGGCGCTTCTGACTGATTTTTGCGTGAAAGTCTGTGTTCCTTATTATCAGTGTTCCTCTTCCATACAGGTGTGCCTTCTCCGACTTCAGAGATATCGGACTTTTCTAAATCAGGCTTGCTTTTTGTTGGCCCTTGACCCGTGACTTAAGGAGGCAAATCTGAATAAAAAGCATAAATAAACCGGATGTGCTGACCTACGGGTCTGTAGGCATTAAACTGGCACAACACACTCACAGACTAAGGCATAAATCATATACATACTACTAAGATTGGGTCAACAAGGGGTTAATGTCGAGCAAACAAAGAAGATGGGTGTCTGTAGCTTAAGCAGTAGAGAGCTCAATCACAACCCAAGCGTACCTGGTTCAAACTCCACAGCTTGCAGTTTGAAAGCAAATATGTTCTGTGTGGATTCTTATGAACTGTAAAAATAGACCCTACCATCCAGAAAGCAACAATGGCAAATTACTTGATGTATAAGTGGTGCCTGGAAAATCGACGACTCGTTTACTGTGGTTGATGTCGACGTTCCGTGAAAGGACTTGTGAATCGTGATACCACGATTTTCATTTTTCAAATAAAGAAGAAGATGATATGAGCGTTTTATTTAAACACACACAAACAAACAAACGATTGTAAATAGAATACCTTTGAGCCCAAGACACATCTAATTTGTTCAGAATATTTACAAGTTTCAGAAAATGGCCTCGTTGTCCTTGCTCTACCTAAACAAAACAAACAAACAAAAGCAATCATTACAAGAAGAGTATTGTGCACAGAAGAGATAGTGCACAGAAGAGGATAGTACAAAGAAGAGAGGGTGCTCAGCAGAGGATGGTGCAGAAAAGAGGATAGTGCACAGAAGAGGATGGTACAAAGAAGATGGCATAAATAAGAAGATGGCAAGTTTAAATGAAAAACTAAATAATTTTCAACTTATTTTTAGTCCCATATTCTATTCCATACTGTTTTCAGTTATTTATTTTGTTTGTAAGGCCATGTTTGTTCTTTTTTTTTAAATTTTCCTCATCTCATTTCCATCATTAGTTAGCAGTGGACAGAGATGTTCAAAACTGTTCACATTTTCTATTGTACTGTACATACTACATACCACATAATGGACTCTGTCAAATGCAAAGTTCTCTTGTCTCTCTAATGCTGAGGCAATATCCCTGTAGAAATACCAAAATAAAATCACATAATTTATTAAAAATTGAACCGATCTCACTGTACTCAAGCGAGACATATATTGAACCGGCCTCACTGCTTGTGTGGTGCATATATTGAACCGGCCTCACTGCTTGTGTGGTGCATATATTGAACCAGCCTCACTGCTTGTGTGGTGCATATATTGAACCAGCCTCACTGCTTGTGTGGTGCCGGGGCGTTCAAGGGAAGCAAATGATATTAACACTACGACCTACAAGGCATGTTGTTAGAGGCGACTGAGATAGGGGCCTAGGGAAGCTACCCTAGTAAATAAAAAGGGTAGCAGAAATAGGATGTGCTGGCCTACTTGTAGGGGAATAACGTACAATGGCTCTAGGCTCAGATCACATACAGATCACAAATAGTGGTTTAACAAGTGATCGATATGGAGTGTTCAAAGAAGACTGATTGATTGGCCTATCGACATTGCACTTTGTTGAGTAACCATGAGTGCCGTCTTAGTCTTCTAATACTGAAGATAGCAATATTAAAATTAAAAAAATTGAGAACATGCATTTTTCCAGTAGTTTCTTATGGTTGTGAATCATGGACCATTACACAAAATATAAGAACAAAAATCCAATCCTTCGAAACTAAATGCTACAGAAAGATCCTACGAATACCATGGACAGAAAAAGAAAGAACACCGATGTCCTGAAAGAACTGACTGTTAAAGACAATTGACTGATAAACAATATACTATACAGAAAAATTAGATACTTTGGTCACATCAAGCGTCATGATGGACAAGCGCAGAGGCAGACCAAGAATACGATGGCTACAAGATATTAAAGAAACCATGAATATGACCATTGATGAAGTGGGTGAACTGGCTAGAGACAGAGTGAATTTCAGATGTGCTGTAAAGAGAGCAGCGTCCTATAAAGGATACGCACCTTGATGATGAAGATAGCTAGAACATGTGAGAAGAATGGACAATAGCAGCATACCCCAGCAGGTGTTGTTCTGTGAACTTTCGAAGGGAAGAGGCACCAAGGCAGACCCCTACTCAGATATAAGGACGTCAAGGTGCTGTAATGTCATAGGTCTCTGTGGCGTAGAGGTTAGGTGCTCGTCTCTTGTGAAAAAGGTAACAGGTTGGCTCCTCGTGGAGCCATCTGGATATTTTTCCAGAGATCCCTGATCTCAGTGTAGATGAGATCGAGTTCCTAGTTCCTATCGGAGACGGACGATAAAACGGAGGTTCCATGATCAATTTGAGCCCGTAAAAGAACCCTTGGCAGTTCAAAATCGAGAAGAGCAGGCTGGAAAGCCGCTGCCCGAGCAAAATTCATTAGGAAAGATAATAAATATAATTTTGACAAAAATATCTTTACCATCTTCAAAATTACACCAGGGACCCTTACCTGCGCTATGGAGTCTGTGCACTGTAGCTGAGATCTTCCTGTTTAAGAAAGAGATTGGAGCACACATGGTTACTCACCGAAGTGCAATGATGATGGTCATATCAATCAATCAATCTTCTTGTGTTTATTATATTGAACATGTCCAAGTTCTTCTTCTTCACCTTTCAACTCCCAATGGAGCACAGGTCTTCAACAAATTTCTTCCAGCTCTTCCTCTCTCATGCCATCCCTTCTAATTCTTTCCATGTTTTACTTAACCTTTTCAAGTCCCCAGCTCTCTTCTCCAGGTATGTCTAGGCCTTCCCCTACTCCTCTTTCCATGCGAGTTCCAAAACATTGTCTGTCTTGTAATACTTCCAGTTGGTCTTCTCAATGTATGTCCTATCCATCGCCAGCATCTCTTCCTTAGCTCTTTCTCCACTGGTATCTGCTTAGATCTTCCTGTATAAGAAAGAGATCGGAGCACTCATGGATACTCACCGAAGTGCAATGATGATGGTCATATCAATCAATCCGCCTGAGTGGTTACAGGGGCCCAAATTTGGGGTGCAAAGAATAGAACCACTGTTACCTGCTACGCATGTTGTAAGAGGCGACTAAGGAGGTGTGGCTGAAATCAGATGCATGTGTCCGCTAGGGAATGCTAACCCAAAACAAATGCTTACAGAAAACGGATGCACCAGGCCATAAAGCGCATAGCATGGTGCAACGACCCCTCACAATGAGGAATGGGATAACCAATTCTACAGTCACCAATCTGCCTCGGAGGTTTAGCCATGCACTAAGAATGTCAGACCTACCATCACGAGGGTGGCCAAAACTTACTGCGGGAAGAGGTCGGCACAAACGGGAAGCAGAAATCATAGGAATTATATCCTACAGAACTGCCCCCAGTGTGCAGACTTGAGAAGAAAGAGGTGGCCCACTTACACTAGCGTTGAAGGCAAACTGTATGGCGTGGCTGATAATCTGAGGCAGACGGAATCAAATCCCAATCTAGTAAGAACGCAGAAGACAAACTGTATGATGTGGCTGATAATCTAAGGCAGACGGCTGCCTTTATTAGAAAACCGAAATCCCAATCTAGTGAGAATGCAGAAGACAAACTGTATGATGTGGTTGATAATCTAAGGCAGATGGCTGCCTTTATTAGAGAATCCGAAATCCCAATCTAGTGAGAATGCAGAAGACAAACTGTATGATGTGGCTGATAATCTGAGGCAGTCGGGAATCCGAAATCCCAATCTAGTAAGAACACAGAAGACAAACTGTATGGTGTGGCTGATAATCTAAGGCAGACGGCTGCCTTTATTAGAGAATCCGAAATCCCAATCTAGTAAGAACACAGAAGACAAACTGTATGACGTGGCTGATAATCTAAGGCAGACGGCTGCCTTTATTAGAGAACCCGAAATCCCAATCTAGTGAGAATACAGAAGAAGAAGATATCAAATCAATCAATGTAATGTGGTGTAATGTAGGTATCTTACAAGGACAAGCATGCTCCATGGCAAGCATGAAAAAAGGTTAACTCTTTCTACGTTTTAAGCCGCATACTGCGCCATGGTGGAAGTCCGTTGCACGCTATTAGCCACACACTGCGCCAGAGAGTTGCTTCCCTTATAAGAAGTCTTTCTAGTTTTACTTCTACTATTTTACTTCTACTACTTTTTAACCTTGTTATTCTATTTGTTGTCCAGTTTTCTTCAATTTAATATATAATAATACATATATGTTTATTTATTGACAAGTAGTTGGATCGTTTATTTTGTTTTACTTTTTGTTTTTACCTCCTTGAATTAATTGCTTAAAAATGGAGGAAATAACTGCACGTGGAAATAGTTAATAATGACATTTTTTATATGTAAACAAAAACAAATGTGATTCTAACCTTGTGAGGTATAAAGAAGAGCCATCACTCTTGACAACACTGGCTTGACCAATAATATCACTGCCGTCCATCTCGGCATATCCAACACCATCTGAGCTGTACAGAATATTCATCAAACATAAACAGCAGTTACATAAGAACATCATTTCAGTTTGGAATATCTTCATTGCACTCCAGATATGTCCATAGGTGCTCTGATCTCTATTGAAATATCTCCAACAGCATCCAGCGACTAACTGTACCAGTTCGATGTTGATTGATGAGCCTACTCATATACCTGTTGTGTTTTTATTTTTTGGTCACTTCAATCTTCAATCCTAGCTCTTGCAATCTAGTAGTTGACATGGATTGGTTTCAATGAAAATAGCCAGAAAAGAACAGCACAACAGGTATATGAGTAGGCTCATCAATCAAAATCGAACTGGTATGGTCAGTCGATGGATGTTGTTGGAGATATTGCGAAGGAGATCGGATCACATATTAACATGTCCGGAGTGCAATGAAGATATTCCAAACTGAAACGAAAATCCTCTTTGAGGTCACACTCTATGAGAGCTCTAACCATTGGCTGACCCCCTGATATGGTAGCAGAGCCAGCCAGCCTGTATGTTCATCACAGAGAGGGTGCCAAGCATATTGTCCAGTAGGTCACAGATTTATACAGATGATCTACTGGTAAAATTTTACATACTGAAAAATCATTTTGATAGTACCACACCTATTGAGTTATACTTTAGCATCATGTAAGACCTGGCTGTTCATATGGGAGGCCAAGCAGTGTTCTGGAAGTGTCATTATTACAGTAGTGAGTGACGGAAAATGACCAACAACATCATACACAATAAGGAGACATTCCAAAATAAATGTTTAAGAAAATTCCTGCAAATTTCCTTTTAAAATTCGGTTGATATAGATGAAGAGCTTTTAAACAAGGACAAACTGGATCATTAGTTTAGTTGTCGGATCATCATCATTGCACATTGAACCAATTATTCCATAAATGCTCTGATCTCCTCAGTACGTCTCTCAGTGTGTGGCGACTAACAACACAGGTTCTTTGTTGGTTTACTATTCTTCTTTGGCTACCAGCATAGTGTTCTTGTCTAGCTACAGCACATTTGATATTCTTGCAGTCTGGTTAGTGTTGTAGATTCACCACTATTACTTGAATCTTGTACACATCCTCTCACCCTTAGGGAATAAATTATGAATCACTGAGAACCATCATTAAAAGACAAAAATGGTGATGGGTTGAGCATGTACGAGCTCGTATGTTGTATGCCAGTAAGTGAATTGACTAAAACATCATGCAAATGGACAGCGGATTGGAAAAGGACTGGATATGCAACAGAAATAATGAGAAGAACTGTGGAAAGAGAGTTGAAAGACTGTGGCTTGACATGGGAAACAATTAGTAGAAAGGCGGCAGAATGACAAGAATGGAAATCTCTTGTGAAAGTCTTATGTGTCAAATGGGACACAAAGAGGATGTAGATGTGAGAGACTCATGTCATAGCAATCTACTAACAATGAGTCTTAGAGCTTTCTGCTTATACAGTTCTAATTCTAAAAGTGTTTGTAAATTTGGCATACTCATATTTCAGAAGACCAGCGTGGGACAGACGTTGAAGAACCTCTTGTGTCTTGTCTTGGTAATCAGACTCCGACATGGTGTGAGTAAAGTGTACACCCAAACGCTGAAATAATGACAAAATAAAAATTGTTGTTAGTACAAACGTTGATCAGACATGTAAAATTCATGGAGACTAACTCTGTTATAAAAACTACACTTCTTCTTCTTCTCGATCACATGCTATGAATTCAGGCATAGGCAGGGTTCTTACTGATATTTGTGTATACAGGCGTGTCTTCTCTGACTTCAGAGGTAATAAAATACTGCACTGAGATGGACAACAGAGGGTAAGCAAAACTGTGGAACACCCAACACAACCTGAAGGATACCAGTAGAACGGGAAAGAAAAGAAATGAATCGCAGCTGGAATACAAAACAGAGGAAGGCCAAGAATAGAAAAGAATGATGCGCATTTATTGCATAAGTGCAAGGGCATCACAGGCTAAAGAGAGAGAGAGAGAGAGAGAGAGAGAGAGAAAATGGATATAGTGAAGCTGTTACGAGTACTTTCTTTGTTTCTGATAAATATGGGTTCACTTCTCGGTTGAGGCAAACTCATCTGAACCTAGATGACAAAATAGATACATAACATTAGTATAGGGTTAAAGTTTATTTAGGCTACCAATCAATCAAGTGTCATGCCTGCCGGCTTAGGCGATCATGTCTCTCCACAAATCTCTCTCCTTGGTGCAGTTAATCAGTTCTGACATTGATCTTTTGTCGAACCAAGATGTCAGACCATCCAACATTTTCTCCCTCTGTCTTCCACACTCTCTCCTTAGCTGAATTTTCCCTGCTGTCACCAAATGTTCTAAACCTCCTAAAAACTCATCATTTGTTTTCTTCGCTGTCCATGGAATGTTCAACATTCTTCTGTTAAACCCCATCTCTGTAGCTTCCAACAATCTTATTGATTTTTTGTTCATTGTCCATGATTTGCTGCCACACATAAGTATTGGCTAAATATAGCACCGCAGTACTCGTTTTCACAGTGTCATTGGTAGTGAAGTAACACACATGGTTTTTTTCATTTTATTTACTATATTTTACTTCTTCGAAAGCTCGAATTCACATACTTGTTAACCACACTGTGTTATTTGTAAGTGATCTGAGCCTAAGAGCGATTATATGGTTGTGCCAGTTATGTGCCTACAAGTAGACCAACACACCCGATTTCTGCGACGCTTTTAATTTACTAGGGCAGCTTCCCTAGGTCCTACATCAGTGGCCTTTTACGTTGTCTTGTAGGCAGCAGTGGTGCTATTCTTTGCTTCCTATGGACCCAACACTATACAGGGGTTATAGACTATATATGAAAGAAATAAGAAGACGACTAATAGTTACATTAGTTTTGTTGTTGCCCCCATTCGCTGCTATCAATTCAGGTGTAGTAATTGCGCCCAATATGGTGCCTCTAATAGATTTTTGCCTGAAGGCTTGCTTTCCTTATCACTCGTATCCCTCACTATTTAGGTGAGCCTTACCCCAAATTCAGAGGTACTTGTAATGTATATCCCCAAGTAAAGCATCATGGCCTCCTATAGTCCAACCGAGCACAGTTTGCACACAGGAAGATATTTTGTGTGTGCCTAAGCTGGTCTTGAATCCCAGAGTTGCCACAGTTATTTCCTCATTGATATTGTTGATGACTGTGCGTCGGGTGATCTCAGTAATTGGTATTCTTTGATTCCAATGAATTAGGACGTCCATGTGTTGTCGGGCGCGCAAGGAGTAAAGAATAGTACCTATAAGGCATATTAACTACTGAGATACAAATATGAACACTAATAGTGCATTGTACAACATGATCTTTCTCCCAACATTATGCTATCAGTGCCAAACCTGGATGCTGACATCAAACGACGGAAGAAAACTAGTCGCGACAGAGATGAAGTGTCTACGCAGAATTCTGGGAGTATCAAGAAGAGACGGGTTTAGAAATGGAGACATCAGGAAAAAAGTGGGTACAACATCAATACTAAACTGCATCAAGAAATAACAAATTAAATGGTTCGGCCATATAAGCAGTTTACCAACAGTCTTAAAGAGCAATGCTACTCCAATACAGTGGATACAAAGCAAAAGGTTGTCCACACAAAAGATGGATCACAGAAATAACATAAGTGGCAAATGACACTATTTATGAAGCGCACACAAAAGCCAATTCTAGGTGTAAGACTTACGTGATACATTCTATCCAGTTCTACAATACTCAGATCTCTCACCATCTTCCAGACAGCAACCATCTCAGCATCACCTGCAACCACACAGACCACATAATCTGAGAGCAACTCAATCATGTAAGTCAACAGTTAATAGGAATAATGATACAGTGGATCCTATCTTATCATCACCAGTCCTCATCCTGCCCAAGGGGAACATAAGGCAAAGATAAACAATTGTTTCCATTAGATTCGATCTTGTATCTTTCTTTCCCAGTGGCAACATATGGGTGGAGCATAGACATTTAATAAGCAGTGGAAAAACATATATGTGCTTTTGAATATAAGTGTTACAGAAGAGTCCTTCGTATATCATGGACAGAGAACAAATAGATATATCCAGAAAGAACTGGCTGATGCTACAAATAAGAAAGAGAAAATTGAGATATTTTGGACATATAAAAAGGCACGAATGGCTGGAGAAGACCATCATGGAAGGAGGCATACCGGCAAAGAGAAGAAGAGGAAGACCACGTAGCAGATGGATTCAGGATGTAACTGATGGTTTAAACATGATGGCTGCCGAGGTAGGACATCTGGCCTATGAGAGAGAGAAATTCAGGAGGACTGTTGGGGTGGCAAAGTTCTGCTCAGGACAATCTATTTGATGACCTTTCTTTCTATTTTATTGTCTTCCATATTACTGTTAGGGTTATCTAAGCATTTTCTTGGAAGGAAGTCTCCCATTGCTTTCCTTTCTGGCAGTGACCATACTTGTTCATGAACGTAGCTGTTGTCTCTATTATAGAGATTCTCTGCCTACCTTCGTGAGTTTTGAGACAATAACCATTGAAACTCTGTTATTTCTGAAGTCTACTTTTTTGCTTGTACAAGCTTTTCCTTTGTATCCACTGTATCGGAGAAGCATTACTCTGTGAGGCGTACTGTCTGCTGGTAATCTGCTTATGTGGCCAAACCATTTAATTTGTTGTTTCTTGATGTAGTTCAGTACTGATGTTGTACCCACTTTTTCCTGATGTCTTCATTTCTAAACCGGTCTCTTCTCTCCCAGCATTCTACTTAGACACTTCATCTCTGTCATGACTAGTTTTCTTCTATCGTTGATATCAGCATCCAGGTTTGGCACTGATAGTATAATGTGAAGAAGATTGTGTTGAACAATGCTCTTTTGTGCTCATGGTGACAAGTTAAGTATTTCAAAAATGGACAGCAAATCTCAATTGCGCACCATTTGTCCTATGATCTGATTTACTGCATCTATGTTGGATTTTGTTAGTTATTCTTCCATTTGATGAAAAAAATTATCCCCAGGTATGTTCTTCTTCTTCAAACACTCCATATCAACCACTTATTAAACCATTCTCTGTGATTTATATGTGATCTGAGCCTAAGAGCGATTGTATGTTGTGCCAGTTAAGCACCTACAAGGAGGCCAGAACATCCAATTTCTACGCTTTTTATTTACTAGGGTAGCTTCCCTAGGTCCCTACCTCAGTCGCCTTTTATGACATGCCATGTAAGTCACAGTGTTACTATCCTTTTCTCCCCTGGTGAGCTCCCGGAAACACAGGGCGTCTAGGTATGTAAAGTATTTGACTTGCTTTAATTGATGTTTGCCGATGGAGATAATGGCAACGTTTTCCTCTCTAGCAAATGTCTACCACTGTAAGATCACTTAATAGTGTAGATGGTGGTCCCATGCCAGTGTTGAACAATCCTAGGATAAATACTGATAAAATTGAAACATTTAGAAGCGCAACCATGATAATTTAATAGCGATACCTCGCTTCTAGTCTGGAAAACAACGCCAGGCCATCTTGGTACGTCTGTGAGGTCATTTCTGATTTGGTGCCACACTCTGACTTAACATCTTGATTAACTTTGACATATACCTGCAAAATAAACACGTATAAGAAGGTACATAATGAGTATTTAACTATGAGAATCACATCAGCAATCCAGAGCTGACCATAACTAGGGGGAGATAAATGAACAAACTAAGGGGCAGACAAATGAGCAAACTAGGGGGAGATAAATGAAAAATAATTGCCAACTATGGGCAGATAATTAATAATTTGCTTCCAATTACTAAAGGCAGATAAATGAAGAATATATTTTCATAACTGGGGAGATAAATGAATAAACTAGGGGCAGATAAATGAACAATTTGCTTTCATAAATAGGGACAGATAAATGTACAATTTGCTACCATAACTAAGGGGCAGGTAAATAAACAATTTGCCAACTAAGGGCAGATAAATGAACAATTTGTTTCTATAACTAGGGGCAGATAAATGTACAATTTGCTACCATAACTAAGGGGCAGGTAAATAAACAATTTGCCAACTAAGGGCAGATAAATGAACAATTTGTTTCTATAACTAGGGGCAGATAAATGTACATGTTGCTACTATAACTAAGAGCAGATAAATGAACAATTTGCTTCCATAACTAGGGGCAGATAAATGAACAATTTGCCAACTAAGAGTTATAAATGAACAACTTGTTTCTATAACTAGGGGCAGATAAATGTACATGTTGCTACCATAACTAAGGGCAGATAAATGAAAAATTTGCTTCCATAACTAAGAGCAAATAAATGAACAATTTGCTACTATAACTAGGGGCAGATAAATGAACAATTTGCTTCCATAACTTGGGGCAGATAAATGAACAATTTACTTCCATAACTAGAGGCAGATACATGAACAATTTGCTTCCATAACTAGGGGCAGATAAATGAACGATTTTCTTCCATAACTAGGGCAGATAAATGAAAAATTTGCTTCCATAAATAAGGGAGATAAATTAATATATCTCAGGGAGATAACTTAACTATTTGCTTCTATAACTAAGGGCAGATAAATTAATATATCTCAGGGAGATAACTATTTGCTTCTATAACTAAGGGCAGATAAATGAGCATTATGTATCCATCACTAGGGGCAGATAAATGTGATCACAAAATGTTCATTTACTGACTTTGAAAAATTCCAGAAGTGGATCCACGTTCAACTGTTCTTTTTCTGAGTACTTCTTAAGACCCAAAGACAGAAGACCTGTCGGAAGATAAAAATAAAGAGACATAATGAATAGAACTTTAGGGGACTGCCTAGAGTAGTTGATAGTAGCTCGGCCTGCTAGCTGTGAGACGCCTCATAGATCGGGTTCGAACCTACTGTCCGGCATTTGTTCGAGTCCCTGGTCTTACTCAGGACGATAACGTGAGTACCTCTGAAGTCGGAGAAAATCTGCCTTTATGGCGAGGAATACTAATTACGAGTACATTGAGCACACGGCTGCCAGTGTAAAGTATTTACAATGTGCACGCTGCTGCCATTGTAAGAAATTGGAAAACAGATTTTCACGCAAAAATCAGTTTCAGAGATGAAACTTCTCTGAGTTGAAAGCGGACTGAAAGAAAAAAAAAAAAAAAAAAAAAGAACTTTAGATATGTAGTATCATGTACAAACAGATGTATCTCTGAGTTTTAGATACGTCTACAAGTTTAAAGATAAAGGATTGACTTCATTGCACAAGGTTTTACTCCATATGGCTCGGTTCCTCTTTGCAGAAATGACATCTCACCTGCAGAGAATATTGCACCAGGTTTTACCCAATATGGCACAGACTCTCTTCGCGAAACTGACACACCACGTTCTGTGAGCATTGCACCAGGTTTTGCTCAATAGAACTCGGTCCTTCTTTGCAGAACTGACATGTCACATGCCAAGAGTATTGCACGAACTCTGCAGTTACAGCAACAATTCTAAGTATCTCTGGCAAAACATGCACCTTGAACAGGAGGTGCAGTCCGGATTCGAACCTTAGCCACAGAGACCCCAAAATAGTTATGTAATCATGTACAGACAAATGTGTCTTTGTCTACCTTGATCAGAAAATGATGAAACAATCTGTGGCCGTTATATCAAGTGTTGTCTTGTACTACAGCAACAAACTCTCAAGGCTAGCAAATCAAAGCTGTTATATCAAGTGTTGTCTTGTACTACAGCAACAAACTCTCAAGGCTAGCAAATCAAAGCTGTTATATCATTATATCAAGTGTTGTCTTGTACTACAGCAACAAACTCTCACGGCTAGCAAATCAAAGCTGTTATATCAAGTGTTGTCTTGTACTACAGCAACAAACTCTCAAGGCTAGCAAATCAAAGCTGTTATATCATTATATCAAGTGTTGTCTTGTATTACAGCAACAAACTCTCAAGGCTAGCAAATCAAAGCTGTTATATCAAGTGTTGTCTTGTACTACAGCAACAAACTCTCAAGGCTAGCAAATCAAAGCTGTTATATCAAGTGTTGTCTTGTACTACAGCAACAAACTCTCGAGGCTAGCAAATCAAAGCTGTTATATCAAGTGTTGTCTTGTACTACAGCAACAAACTCTCAAGGCTAGCAAATTAAAGCTGTTATATCAAGTGTTGTCTTGTACTACAGCAACAAACTCTCAAGACTAGCAAATCAAAGCTGTTATATCATTAATCAGTGTTGTCTTGTACTACAGCAACAAACTCTCAAGGCTAGCAAATCAAAGCTGTTATATCAAGTGTTGTCTTGTACTACAGCAACAAACTCTCAAGGCTAGCAAATTAAAGCTGTTATATCAAGTGTTGTCTTGTACTACAGCAACAAACTCTCAAGGCTAGCAAATCAAAGCTGTTATATCAAGTGTTGTCTTGTACTACAGCAACAAACTCTCAAGGCTAGCAAATCAAAGCTGTTATATCAAGTGTTGTCTTGTACTACAGCAACAAACTCTCAAGGCTAGCAAATCAAAGCTGTTATATCTGAACCTGTCTTATACAGGTCTTTCTATCTCACGCAAATAAAGATATCCATGAAAAGACTTGCCATCTTAACCAGTACAACCAGAAGGTTGGGTTGAAAATTAATCAGAAGAAAACAGAAATAATGACCATAAACATGGTCACCTTAACACCAGTCAAACTAGAAGATAAAATCCTTCGAAATACAATTGCTTTCACATATCTTGTAGGATGTTATCTTGTAGGATGTTATCTTGTAGGATGTTAACTTGTAGTATGTTATCTTGTAGGATGTTAACTTGTAGGATGTTATCTTGTAGTATGTTATCTTGTAGGATGTTAACTTGTAGTATGTTATCTTGTAGGATGTTACTTGCAGATGTTATCTTGTAGGATGTTAACTTGAGATGTTATCTTGGAGGATGTTAACTTGCAGTATGTTATCTTGTAGGATGTTAACTTGTAAGATGTTATCTTGTGGGATGTTAACTTGTAGGATGTTATCTTGTAGGATGTTAACTTGTAGGATGTTATCTTGTAGGATGTTAACTTGTAGTATGTTATCTTGTAGGATGTTAACTTGTAGTATGTTATCTTGTAGTATGTTATCTTGTAGGATGTTATCTTGCAGTATGTTATCTTGTCAGGATGTTAACTTGAGTATGTTATCTTGGAGGATGTTAACTGTAGGATGTTATCTTGTAGGATCGTTAACATGTAGTATGATTATCTTGTAGGATGTTAACTTGTAGTATGTTATCTTGTAGGATGTTAACTTGTAGGATGTTATCTTGTAGGATGTTAACTTGTAAGATGTTATCTTGTGGGATGTTAACTTGTAGGATGTTATCTTGTAGTATGTTATCTTGTAGGATGTTATCTTGTAGGATGTTATCTTGTAGGATGTTAACTTGTAGTATGTTATCTTGTAGTATGTTATCTTGTAGGATGTTAACTTGTAGGATGTTATCTTGTAGGATGTTAACTTGTAGGATGTTATCTTGTAGGATGTTATCTTGTAGGATGTTATCTTGTAGGATGTTATCTTGTAGGATGTTATCTTGTAGGATGTTATCTTGTAAGATGTTATCTTGTGGGATGTTATATTGTAGGATGTTATCTTGTAGGATGTTATCTTGTAGGATGTTATCTTGTAGGATGTTATCAGCCATGAAGGAGTTCCTGGATCTGATATTAAAAATAGACTTGGTTGTGTGTTGCCAGGGCCCGAAAGGGAAGCAAAGAATAGCAACACTGCGACATACAAGGCATGATGTAAGAGACGACTGAGGTAGGGGTCTAGGGAAGATACCATAGTAAAAAAAAGGTCGAGAATTTGGATGTGCTGGCCTACATGTAGGTGCATAACTGGCACAATGTACAATTAGGCTCAGATCACATACAAATCACAAAGAGTGGTTAACAAGTGGTTGATATGAAGCGTTCTTCTTCTTCAGCGATCTCTGGTCAAGCGCTTAATTGACTGTGGACCACAAACTGGGCAGTCAGCTTCAGGTCTGTCAGGTATCCCCAAAGCTTAGTTTTCAGGTCGACTGGGTCTGGCCACATGTTGCTTCTCAGTTCCCCAGGAGAGGACAGTCTTGCAGGACATGCTCTGGTGTCTGTTCCACATGCTGACACTGGCAGAGAGCTGTTTGACTAATTCCTAGTCTATATAAGTGTTTGTTGAGTCTGCAGTGTCCGGTGTATAGTTGAAATACTCGTATAATGACCTGGTCTGTTCGTATTAGGTCTTTGAGGGAGTCCTTTCCATAATCATATCCAGTGTTTGTCTTCCAGTCAATTGCAGATTTTCTCTGTATGAGGGTTTTGACCGCTTGAAAAGGCAGGGGTTGGTAAATTTTCTCTTTGGCACTGCCCTCCTTAGCTAAGACATCGGCACTCTCATTGCCAGCAATGCCACAGTGAGATGGAATCCACTGCAAGTGAATTTCTGCCTTTTCTTAAAGTTGAACAAGTTCTCTTTTTAGGTTTTGTACTGTGCTGTCAGAAGATTTAGCTTCCAGGGTTTGTATAGCTGACAGTGAATCTGTAAGAAATACCTTCTTGCCTGCAGGTGCTTGCAGCTTATTCATGTGCTGTGCTGCCATCAGAAGGGCTAAGAGTTCTGCTTTGTAATTGGAACATATTCTTCCAGTAGGGGCAGCTAGAGACACAGTAGTTGCATCTGGGTGCCTAATGTACACTCCTGTTACACCATTCATGGTTGCCTCCATTACATGGAGCGTTCAAAGAAGAAGAAGAGCAGACCAAAGTGCCTTCATAACCCTTCAGAGATATATATTATATATATATATATATATATATATATATATATATATATATATATATATATACACGAGTCACACACAGGAACATGTGTAGAAATCTCTAGGTATCTTAATGATTGGAGGCAAAACAATATTCGAGATGAGAATGAAAAAGAAAGAAGAAATATCCCATTCTTCAATTCAAAATATTATATCAAATGTTCAACAACCTTTCAAACACAAAATCAATTCACCTTTAAACACAAAATATTAGATCAAATGTTCAACAACTCTTACCAAACACAAAATATTATATCAAATGTTCAACAACTCTTACCAAACACAAAATATTAGATCAAATGTTCAACAACTCTTACCAAACACAAAATATTATATCAAATGTTCAACAACTCTTACCAAACACAAAATATTATATCAAATGTTCAACAACTTTTACCAAACACAAAATAGTATTTCAAATGTTCAACAACTCTTACCAAACACAAAATATTATATCAAATGTTCAACAACTTTTACCAAACACAAAATAGTATTTCAAATGTTCAACAACTCTTACCAAACACAAATAGTAGTTCAAATGTTCAACAACTCTACCAACTGTGTTCCCAGTCTCCAATGAAGTTCATCCGTTTGACGTCATGTCCGGCAGCCTGGTAAATGTTTGCTATGATATTGCCGATAATTGTGGATCTCATGTGACCAACATGGAAAGGTTTGGCAATGTTTGGTGAGCTGAGGTACAGAGAATATAAAACAGTAATTTTATTCTGCCTTTTCTTGGCTAAGAACATTACATTACTTAGTTACTTCCCTTCCACCTATGTGTTGCCGGAGCCCACAAGCGTAGCAAAGAATAGTAACACTGCAACCTACAAGGCATGTTGTAAGAGGCGACTGAGGTAGTGACCTAGGAAGCTACCCTAGTAAATAAAAAGCATTGCAGAAATCGGATGTGTTGACCTACTTGTAGGTGCATAACTGGCACAATTGCTCTAAGACTCAGATCACATACAAATAACAAAGAGTAGTTAACAAGTGGTCGATATGGAGCTTTGAAGAAGACTTTTCTTCTACCCTTGGATGTAGAAGTCTTCCAGTTTAACATTATGACATGGAAGAAAATCAACAACAGAACTCTAACTATTCTCTATCCCTGTTTTGCCTTTCAGTGTCAGGACTAAAAAAGAGGCCCCTGGAGCGAGCCTCTCTATGCACTTTGTACAAGGTGGAATTTAGTGCCTAGGATATTTTGTAGATCCATAATTTATGTGGTCGTCCTCTGGGTCTGTTGTCATTGTATCTGAGTGCTTGTGTTCTTTGTGGTAGACTGTCTTGTGGTAACTTTGATGCATGTCCGAAGAATTTGACATGTTGTTTACAACAGAACTAGGAACCAGAAAAGATAGGAGACCAATGATCATGTATGGTATATCAGAGTGAGTGAGATTGAACGAGAGATAAAACTAGTAGGATAGAAAGATATCAAGAGTGAGACTGTGAATGAGATGTAATGAGGGGATAGAGAGAGGATTCAAGCCAAGAAAACAAATCACCTGTACTCCACACAAACATGTTCCTTGATTTCACCTTGACCTACATATCCATAGCTTGACTTCTCTGACCAGATATTCTCCAGCACTTTCTAAGGAAAAGTAAAAAAATATGTATTTATTGTTTTATATTTGAGTTAAATTTGATTTAAAACTAAATTACGAATTTTCAATTCAAATGTTGTATCAATCTTAACATATGCCAGCGAGAGTTGGAAAATGACTAAAGATATAGAAAGCATTTGAAAATAGATGTCTGCAAAAAATAATGAATATAAAATGGAACGAATTCTGAAGTGATGAAATCAGAGAAATGTCTGGTCAACCACTAGTGACAACTGTTATAGGAAAGAGAAGATGGAGATATGTTGGACACATCTTGAGGAGAAATGATCAACGAATATCAAAGCAGGCATTGAAGTGGGATGCAAAGGGTTCAAGAAAGAGAGGATGACCTAGGAGACCCTGAAATGAACTTTGCTGAGAGAGGCAAAAAATATCGGTCTCAGTTCCATGGTGGAGATTGAGCGAGTTGCCGAGGAGAAATTCTGTCATAACTGTGAAGCAAAATCCAGACAATCAAGGTGACAACTGAGAAACTGTGGAACATCAAATTTGATTCACAAGTTGTTGTATTTTTGACAGATAAAAAATCAGCATTCCAGACACTTTCAGTCCTGTAGATTGTCATTTTTATATACCCTATGTCTAAACTCGCAAGGTCATTTTGCTGTGGATACCGTCTCACTGTCGAATAATAGAAAATGAGACAGCTTGTCAAGTTGAAAAAGCTGCAGAAGAGCAGCCAGATGTACAAGTTACCTATAACCAAAAGAAAAGGATGATTAAATCAATCATAAAGCCCCCGATACTAACGAAGGGCGACTACCAAAATATAAGTAAATTAGAACAAGGTGTTGTTCTGCACCTCAGAATAGGACAAAATTAACTCCGCAGCCACAAAATTAAAGATTGCCAATTCTCTCTCTCTTGCGATCACCCTTAGACTGATATACCAGATTTTCTCATAAATCTCATTCATGTGGAAATCTAATCCATGCAGCCTTAGCATGGGTGTGTTTCTACACATCTTCAGCGCCATTTGGAGCTCTGGTGCTTATCCTTTGGCGATGTGTCCGGTTTAAGTCAGCGTTTACTGGGTCCGCTCTCCATCAGTCTATGGCTGTCCCCAGCCGACCTGCAAGTAGATTGTCAATTCAGTCATATGTACAGGCACATCAGACTACAGAGCACATACTTCAAGACTGCCCGAATATGATATACTGAGGCAAACTCACTGGCCTAGTGAAACAACACTGAACATAAAACTACACAGGTCTCTGTGACAGCCACAAAAGACAGTGAAGTTTATACAAGAGACAACATTGAATATATAGACAATATTTATATAGACAATATTTGAGCAAACGAAGAAAGGAAGGATACAAGAGACAACGTTGAATACATATACAATATTTCAAGTAAACAAAAGGAAGGAATGATACAAGAGACAACGTTGAATATATAGACAATATTTCAGGACAAGAATGGATCAGAGACAATATTTAAGTGACGAAAGAAGGATACAAGAGACAATATTTCAAGCAGAAAGAAGATACAGAGACAATTTTCGACGAAGAAAGGATAACTCTTACTTGGGTAAACCGATCAGGAAGTGTTCTAAAATGGATGGCATCTTGTTCTAGCTGTACCCTCATACCTTCCTCAACCTGGAGCTACAAAAACAAAACAAAGAAAATAAATTTTAAAATGTGATTTCTCTCTACTAGAAAATCAACAAAGAAACCTTCTTTTCAAAACATCATATTGACCACTTGTTAAACCACTCTTTGTGATCTGTATGGGATCTGAGCCTAAGAGTGATTGTAAGTTGTGCCAGTTATGCGCCTACAAGTAGGTCAGCACATCCGATTTCTGCTATGCTTTTAGTTTACTAGGGTAGCTTTTCTAGGCCCCTACTTCTGTCGCCTCTTACGACATGCAGTGTTGGTAGCAGTGTTACTATTCTTTGCTCCCTTTGCTGGCCCCAGGGACACACGGGCGAACAGAGAAACAAAACTCAACATTTATTGTTTTGTTTCTCCTTCTCTACCCTTGCGCTTAGAGCAGAAACAAATACATGCCATTATTTCTCTGTTCTTGGCCATCCACTGTATTGTGTTCCAGCTATTTTCATTTCTTTCAGCTCTGTTCTACTGTTCTCCATATCATTTTGGTCTTCCTGTTTTTTTTATCCTCTGGTGTCAATCTCAGTTCTCATGACATTAGTCTCCATGCATATCAAATGTCTGTCTTTCATGTTTTTAACCTCAATTGGGCATCAGCCCTCAACCAACTTATCTCTCTCTCTTGCCTTTTACCCTGGTTGGGGCATAGCCCTCAACCAACTCATGCCAAGTCTTCCTATCTCTAGCTATCTCCTGCAGCTCCTCAGCTTTTCTTTATATTGTTGATCTCCGCCTCAAATCTCGTCTCCATGTATTTCTCGGCTCCTTCTTTCGCTGCCCTCGGGTTCCAGGCAGGACCCTTCTTGTTATATTCCTCCGGTTAAGTGTGTCTATCCAGCGCCAGCGTCTTCTTTTAACCTGTTCGTTCACTGGAATCTGTCTTGTTCTCTCCATAAGTTCTCATTTGTGACCTATCATACCATCTTATTCCTCTATTCTCGAGACACCAGTTGATGAATGTTTGCAATTTATGCGCTATTTCAACCAACTTATGCCAAGTCTCAAATTGACCTGTTCATGGTTGGTTGGATTTTAAGGCTAAAATTTTATACCGATAGAATATCAGCCCCAACCAAATATCCTACCTTAGACTCCTTTTGCAACATGCCTTGTAGGTTGCAGTGTTATATTGTTGCTTCAAATTGGTAAAACACAAGAAGAAGATTGTTGTTCTATGAGGTCTCCAGCAACACAACTGGAGCAAAGATAAAAATTCAGGGTGATATCAATTCTGAGAAAATTAAGTATAATTAATAAACTAAAAGGACAAGCATAACAACCAGCTCAC
Organism: Arion vulgaris; assembly: GCA_020796225.1. NCBI lineage: Eukaryota > Metazoa > Mollusca > Gastropoda > Stylommatophora > Arionidae > Arion > Arion vulgaris. The sequence continues at coordinate 18,483,491 of CM036755.1, read as the reverse complement.
CTTATCTGGCTCAATTGATCGCCCATGTAAACATTCTTTAAGGGCAGATAACTCTAACACAAACTGGGAACCACTGCAAAATAGAACAAAAGAGTGATCTCATCTTGAATGCACTCTCTCTATTTGACCTACTTTACTGCATCATTCTAAACTTCTAGAAAATTCTCTGACCTTTGCATGCATCATGTACAAACATCTCTTACTAAGATTGCTTAACTCTTTCCACGCTTTGTGCACACTGCGCCACGGGAAGTTCGTTGCACCTTTAAGCCGCACACTGCGACATAGAGTTGCTTCCCTTGTAAGCAGTCTTTCTAGTTTTACTTCTACTATTTTACTTCTACTACTTTTTAACCTTGTTATTCTATTGAGTTGTCCAGTTTTCTTCAATTTAGTATATAATAATATATATATGTTTATTTATTGAGAGTAGTTGGGATCATAATTTAAATTTTTTTACTTCCGTTGAATTAACTGCTTAAAAATTGAGGAAATAAATGGGCGTGGAAAGAGTTAACAATCTGTCAGGGTGACTTTTATTGATTGCTAGGAGAATCATCATTACAATTTGGTGAACAACGATATGTGTTCCAATCTCTTTCTTACACAGGAAGATCTCAACGGCTCAAAGAGAAAGCATGAACATGGATTTGGACACAATAATCTTCTGAACAAATGGAGCTCAACAGTAACAGTCTCAACCTCCATCCTCATACTAGAAGTAGTTGTTCTGTGTATTCGCTAGAAACTAAAAACAAGATCCACTTTTCCAATCTCTACATTCATTTCCACTGGGTCACTACAGGCATAAATAATTTGCATAATTACATTCATCTTCTTCTTCTGCGTCGCTCGCTATCAATTCTGGCATAGTCAGGGCTCCTGATATGGCGCTTCTGACCTATTTTTGCATGAAGGCTTGCTTTCCTTGTCTATCAGTGTCTCTTGCCATAAAGGCGTGCCTTCTCTGACTTCAGAGGTATCAGACTACACTAAAACATGCTTTCTTTTTGTTGGCCCTCAACCTGTGTCTACTTAAGCAGACAGACCAGGTCATTATATTTCGACTACACACCAGACACTGCAGACTCAACAAACACTATATAGACTATGAGTAAGTCAAACAGCTCTCTGCCAGTGTCAGCAGGCGGAACAGACACCGAGAATATCTTGCAAGACTGTCCTCTCCTGGGGAGCTGAGAAGCAACATGTGGCCACACCCAGTCGACCTGAAAACTAAGCTTTGCGGAAACCTGACAGACCTGAAGCTGACCGCCCAGTTTGTGGTCCATAGTAAATTAAGCGCATGACCAGAGATCACTGAAGAAGAAGAACCTGTGTCTTAAGGAGGCAAATCTGAATAAAAGGCATGTAGAAATCAGAAGTGCTGGCCTATGGGTCAGAGGTAACATTCGTCTTCATTCCGGGGCACATTGGTGTCAATGGCAACGGGAAAGCAATATGGGCTCTGCCACCATATCGACGAGACAACCAGTGGATGGAGATGACATTCTGAACGCCCTCATAGAGCGTGGCCACAAAGAGAACTTTCATCTAAACTTGGGTTGAAGATGGGAGTGGCCAGAAAATAGCAGCACAACAAATGTATGAGTATGCTCATCGATCAACATCGAGCTGGTACAGTTAGTCACTGACACTGTTGGAGATACTGCGAAGGAGATCGGAGAAACTATGAACATGTATGGAATACATGTTTGGAAGGTATTCCAAAATGAAACTGATATATTCCTTTCCAAAAGTAATGATGGCATTGTGGAAGTCTGACTAATAACTATACCTGAAAGGATCTTTACACACTGGTGACACTTGAATAATCCGTCTCAACTTCTTCACAATTTGTTGACTTTCTGCTGTCTCTCTGCAACTTAGAATACTTGAGATAATCTGCAAGTGACAAATTGTAGCATACCCATGTTTAATACACATCTTAATAACAAATTGTACATCTATATTTGAAACCAGTATATGTGAATCTTCTTCTTCTTACACTTCATATCAACCACTTGTTAACCATTCTGTGTGATTTCTATGTGATCGGAGCCTAAAAGCGATTGAACATTGTGCCAGTTATGCACCTACAAGTAGGCCAACACATCCGATTTCTGCTTTGCTTTTTATTTCCTAGGGTAGCATGACATATGAGGAAGCAAAAGTAAGGAATAAAAATGGCCTACAAGAATAAATGCATGAGAGATCACCCAGGGCATGAAAAGGACAATGCATACCACCAACTAAGTAGAGAGGAGCAGGTTGTCATCTTTCGTCTACGAACAGGGCACAATAGGCTGAGGTACCATCTGTTTAACAAGTATAAAATCCACTGACATATGTACATGTGGACCAGCAAGATGACAGAGACACACATCCAAAGATGTCCAACATCACGGAACAGAGAGAAAACAATGGCCAACCATATCAGTTCAAGAAAATGCTATCAGAGATAAATGACTGAGTGACTCAACTACTTAAAAGGACAATGCATACCACCAACTAAGTAGAGAGGAGCAGGTTGTCATCTTTCGTCTACAAACAGGGCACAATAGGCTGAGGTACCATCTGTTTAACAAGTATAAAATAGGCCCATCTGACATATGTACATGTGGCACCAGTAAGATGACAGAGACACACATACTGCAAAGATGTCCAACATACACGGAACAGAGAGAAAACACATGGCCAATCCCCATATCAGTTCAAGACAAGCTATACGGAGATGTACATAGACTCGGTTGACCCTAACTACTTTAAAAGTATAAAAATCGATGTCTGAAAACATTAGAAGAAGACTAGGGTAGCTTTCCTAGATCCTACATCAGTTGCCTCTTACGACATGCCTTGTAGGTAGCAGTGGTACTATTCTTTGCTTCCCTTGCAGGCCCCGGACCACATGGGCAGTATGTGTGTACTAGTATGTGTGTCTCAGTGTGAAAGTCATCAATGATAACAATAACAAGATGTTCATAACAAAATAAAGGTATCCATTTTCCATGAGAAATTTCCATGTATATTGTTCTATTTTCATGAGCTGTGACTTTATCTTTGTTATCTTAAATGCAACATATGGGTGTGAAGCATGGACATTTAACAAAGCAGTGGAAAAACATATGTGCTTTTAAATATAAGTGTTACAGAAGAGTCCTCCATATATCACTGACAGAGAAAAGAACAAACAGATCTATCCAGAAAAACTCAAAATCAAAGAAAACTGGCTGATGCTACAAATAAGAAAATTGAAGTATTTTGGACATATAAAGAGACACGAAGGGATCTAGAAGACCATTATGAAAGGAGGCATACCGGCAAAGAGGAAGACCACTGAAAAGATGGATTGAGGGTGCAACTGATAATTTGAGCATGACGGCTGCAGAGGCAGGACATCTGGCTTATGAGAGAGAGGAAATTTCACAGGACTGAACTGTTAGTAGTGTTAGGGTGGCAAAGTTCTACTCTGTGCAGCTCAAGACAAGCTATTTCTTCTTCTTATTTGCGATCACCCTTAGACTGATGTAACAGATTTCCCCATAAATCTCATTTATGTGGAACTCTGATTCATGCAGACTTAGCATGGTGGGTTTCGTCACATTTTCAGCACCATTTAGAGCTCTGGTGCTTATCCTTCAGCAATGTGTCCGGTTTCAGCCAGCGTTCACTGGGTTCGCTCTCCGTCAGCCTTTGGCTGTTCCCAACCGACCTGCAAGGTAGCAGGTTGCTATTTTCTTTTAGGGTAGCTACCCTTAGACAACCTTCCCTCCTGGGATGTTGAGCGTCATCTGCCCAGGTTAGTAGTCTTTTTTGGTCTACTGTTTTCCTGCTGTCAGTTTTGTGTACAGTTTGCTCTGCTAGCCTTGATTGTCCCCAATCAAACTACAAGGCAGTAGTAGTTCTCTGCAATAAGAGACACCATTTTTCTCTGGATGGAGACCCCATCTTCAAGGCCGCACTGGACTCAAGCCTCTGCTGGGCTTTCCAGTACCTCTCTACTTCTGGGTGGCTCGCTCACCCTACAAGCTGTTTGATAGTGCCAGTGATGATCTCAAATGCTATATATATTAAAATTTTAATGTTGTGAATCGCCATGTGGTGCTGGGGCCAGCAAGGGAAAGAATAGTACCATTGGGACCTACAAGGCACGTCATAAGAGACGATTGATGTGGGCCCTAGGATGCTACCCAGTAAAGAAAAAGCATTGCAGAAATGGATGTGCTGGCTTACTGTAGGCGCATAACTGCACAACGTAAATCACTCTTAGGCTCATATCACATACAAATCCCCACAGAGTGACAAGTGGTTGATTTGGAGCGTTCAAAGAAGAATATTGTGAATATTATTTATATTGTGAATTTATTGTGAGAGAACAATCTTAAAAAAATTATTTTGCTAGTTTTGCTGTTTACAATAAAAAAATGAGGTAAAATTGACCTGCTGCAGTGTCCCGAATGACCGAGGCTGTACAATTTGACTGAGTAATACTTATTAAGTTATTATACTTATTTAACTTATTATACTTCGTACACATAATATTTGAGCTCGATATGTTTCTCTCTTAGCTAATTTTATCAGTTATATTTTTTTATATATAATGAATGAGGACTATCAAAATCATCGTATATTATAGCACTCCGGACATGTCCATAGGCATAGGTGCTCCGATCTCTACCTCAGTAAATCCAGAAGCCCAATGCGCTAGTTCGATGCTGATTAATCAATGTCTTTGCATATTTAGTATGTAGTTCCTTTCGGGCTGCACCAATTTGAATACTGACACCCATCTTTCTCAATCGTCGTAGGATTCACACATTCAGAGCCCTGAAACTCCTCTGTTCGGAAAGACTCTCAATTTTAATATAATATAACACCATGAATGAATCAATATGAACGATACGACGTTGGAAACAATCTAGTGTTCACGTGCCTTTTCTGAAATTAAGCGTTTATAGAATGATGACATTTTAAATCCTTGACTCAGATAGCCTTGTTTATATATCTATGGAAGGAAAGCCCGACTTTCGTTTTCGTTCAACGCATGCTGAACGATACATGAAGACCTGGGTTCTTTCAAACACATGATATCGCACTATTGTCTCTTTTCTATGGAAGCAGTATATCTTTTCAGTTGGACATTATTATTGAATTGAAAATGATACAAAATCTCTTCAAATAGTCTTCACAGTTTTTTTTTATCTTGCTATTAAAAAAAAGCGCTGCACATATTTTTCTTCTATGTAGAAAAATAATCGATTCCATTTTTTTTGGTTCAAGAATGACATAAATCGATCACACCCTCTTTATTCCCGGGGTTCCAGTTGTTGAAAATATGGACACGTCTAGATTCTGTTCTGGCTAAATCTGTTTGATCATCATCATACTGCGGCAGTTTGATAACTGTATATCTGTTACTAGTCTTCAAATGTGAGGATGGCACTCCCTCCAGAGAAAATTGCCGAGTTGAAACAGATAATCCATTCTCAAGTGTCTCAGGTTTGGATGAGAAACGTCGAGTTACCAAAAATATATATTTTGATTTTAGTTATAACGAGCTGAAACTTGAATTTTTCTAATAATGTCTTCGTTAAATAAAATAGTGTGTTGTGGTATATATATATATATATATATATATATTGATATGTGATTTATCATCGATAAAGTACTTTTTGTTGTTAGTTAAAATCTACCCATAACGACTGTATTTAAGGCTAATAAGACAAGGTCTCTACGGCTACGTTTAGTTTAGTGTTTAAAGTGAAGTCTTGCACCCAGCGCAAGTGACTGATGTTGTACCAGCAAGTGTATGCGGATGTGAGTTCTATGTTCCAGAGAACATATACGTTATATGATAAAATATATTCCTAGCTATCATCTTGATACATGTCATTTCCTCTTCATTTTATTTTCACCTTTTTACTTTTAACTACTTTAATTTAATATACTGTCTCAGGGAAGTGGTGATGGCTATCATGTTGTTGCACCTTTCTGGTGTGTGCTGGGGTGACTCACTGACTGTATGAATTCAAATAATAAATACTACATTGTTTATGTATATTAGTGATATATTTATATTGTATATATGTATCTGTATAATTTTCAGACAGACATTCAGCAACAAATACGAAATGTCATATCAAACATGATGAGTGAAGGAAGTGGCAACAATGATGCACTGAGTGAGATGGACATTATGAATCATCTGAGACAGAAAGGAGTAGTGGATGAAGTCATGAGACATATACATGTGGATGGAGTACAGAATGGGAAGCCCGCCACTCACTTTGCAGATACCACAAGTCATATAAGTCAACCGTTAGCCAAGAAAGGTTTGTTGGCCATTGCAGGAAAACTCTCTTTATCATGATCATTCCTATTCTCCAATGTAAGGATAGAGCCCAGTGCCATCATTACCATTCCTTTTGTTCTCAAATATAAGGATGGGGGTCCAGAGCTATAATTTTAATTCCTTTTGTTCTCCAATGTAAATATTGGGCCCAGTACCATCAATATCATTCCTGTTTTTCTCAATATAGAATGGGGCCAGTGCCATAATTAATTCCTGTTGTCAATGTAAGGATAGGCCCAGTACATTGTCATTCCTTTTGTTCTCAATAAAGATGGGAGCCCAGAGCCATCATTTTAATTCCTGTTTGTTCTCCAATATAAATGGGCCAAGTATATTTTATTCCTGTTGTCCCAATAAGATGGGACCAGTCACATATCATTCCTGTTTTCTCCAACATAAGATGGGACCCAGTGCCATATCAATCATAATTCCTTTTTGTTGTCCAACAAAGGGATGAAGGCCACAGTACTATCATTGGGTCATTCATTTTGTTCTCCAACAAAGGATGGGACCCAGAGCCACTACTTTGTTCCAACTGTAACCGTCCCAATTTTAATATATTGCAACATAAGATAGCCAGTCCATTATTCTGTTTTTCCCCAACATAAGGATGGGACCCATTGCCATTATCATTCCTGTTATTCTCAACATAAGATGGGACCCAGTGCCATTATCATTCTGATTCTCCAACATAAGGATGGGACCCAGTGCCATTATCATTCCTGTTGTTCTCCAACATAAGAATTGGACCCAGTGCCATTATCATCCCTGTTATTCTCCAACATAAGATGGGACCCAGTGCCATTATCATTCTTGTTATTCTCCAACATAAGGATGGGACCCAGTGCCATTATCATTCCTGTTCTCCAACATAAGGATGGAACCCAGATCCATTATCATTCCTGTTATTCTCCAACATAAAGATAGGACCCAGTGCCATTATTCTTGTTGTTCCCCAACATAAGGATGGGGCCCATTGCCATTATCATTCCTGTTATTCTCCAACATAAGGATGGGACCCAGTGCCATTATCATTCCTGTTCTCCAACATAAGGATGGGGACCCAGATCCATTATCATTCCTGTTCTCCAATGTAAGGATGGGGCCCAGGGCCATCATTGTCATTCATTTTGTTCTCCAATATAAGGATGAGGCCTAATGCCATCATCATTGTTCTCCAATATAATTATGAGGGCCCAGTGCCATCATTATATCCTCCACCACAGTGTCTTGTATATAAACTGTCTATTTTTCTATGTTCACAAAAAATTAATGCAAATATATCTATGTCTTATCTTGTACTTATATTTCTGCAGTTGCCAAGTTTGAATTTTGTTTTCCACAGCTAATATTGATCCATCTCGCCGACAGTTGTATGTGCTGGTGCAAGGTGGCAGAGCTTTTCTGGATCATCTGGAGGAGTCCGACGCCATGCTTGGACAAAAGGTGTCAGCGTACTTCACCTTACATGTCTACTTCCGCAGCCAACGCTATAAGTCTCGACCTGTAGCATGTGCTGTTGAGCCCGAGTTTGATGAGGGTTTTTTGTTTGAGCTGCACAAAGACAGCAGTGGTGAGACAAAACAAAATCGCTGTAAATGTTGAGATGTAGTTTATGATTTATGCTTCTGTTTTTATATTTTATGCTTCTGTTTGTTATGTTTCTGTGGTTCCTTTATTATTCTTATGTCTTTTTTCTGTAGTTTAAGTGGTAGTGAACTTGATCACAACCTAGCGTACCTGGTTCAAACTCTGCGGCAAGCAGTTTGGAAGCAAATTTGTTTATGTGGGATTTTTACGAATAGTAAAAATAGACCTCACCGTTCTGAAAGCCATGGCAAACTACTGAATGTATAAGTGGTGCCTAGAAAGTCAACGACTTGTTTACTAGGATTGATGGCTACGTCCTGTAAAGAGGACGCAAATATCAACAATATTCATCAGTGCCAAACCTGGATGCTGACATCAAATGATAAAAGAAAACTAGTAACAACAGAGATGAAGTGTCTACGCAGAATGTTGGAAGTATCAAGATGAGAATAGTTGAGAAATGAAGACATCAGAAAAAAGTAGGTACAACATCAGTACTGAAATTCATCAATAAAAACAGCAAATTAAATAGTTCAGCCACATAAGCAGATTACCAACAGACAGTGCACCTTGAAGAACAATTATAATCTGATACAGTGGATACAAAGCAAAAGGTCATCCACGCAACAGGTGGTTCTCAGAAATAACAGAAGTGACAAAAAACACTATTTATAAACTGCACACAAAAGCATGTTCTATAAATCTTTTCCTATCCTGATGCTGTGAGACAAAACAGGATTAGATAAAAGAAGTCACTAACTTATGTATTGATAATAATAACTCCTCTCATACCATAATACGTTACATAGAGCCTGCAAGCAATTTCTCCATACCTCTCTATCCTGGGCAACTCGCTCAATCTCTCCATGGAACTGAGACTGATATTTCTTGCCTCTCTCAGCAAAGTTCATTTAAGGGTCTCCTAGGTCATCCTCTCTTTCTTGAACCCTCTGCATCCCACTTCAATGCCTGCTTTGATATTCTTTGATCATTTCTTCTTAAAAAAAGTGTGTCCAACATATCTCCATCTTCTCCTTCTTATAACAGTTGTTACTAGGTGGTTGACCAGACATTTCTTCTCAAGGTGTGCCAACATATCTCCATTTTCTCCTTCTTATAACAGTTGTTACTAGTTGTTGACCAGACATTTTTTAGGTGCCAACTATCTTCATCTCTTTCATACAGTTTTACTAGTGGTTACAGACATTCCTGATTCATCACTTCGAAGTTGTCCCATTATATATTCATTATTTTTCGTGACATCTATTTTCAAATGCATTCAACTTACTTTCTATATCTTTAGTCATTTTCCAACTTTCGCTGGCATACGTTAGGATTGATACGACATTTGAATTGAAAAATTTGTTATTTAGTTTTGAAACTACATTTGTGTTCCATATTTTATTAGACTTTTAAAAGCTGATTTTGCAATTTAAGTGTTAGTCCGGTTAATTATATGTTTTGAATATTTAATTAGCAGCTTAGACAGTTTTAAACCCCCAGCTGCACAATATTTTATTTATTCCAGGTGAAGCAGGAAAAATGGCTGATGTTGTATCCATGCTATCACTGAGTGATCAAATTCACTTTGTGCTGATCAAGACAGACAGTACAGGAGACACAACTCTTGTTTCCTCACATTTCTTTGAGTGGCGTCCCTTGCTTACTACTAAACAGGGTTACATGAAGACTTCTGCTGAGATCTTGGGTACAGGTAGGAGGACATTGTAGTATATAGTAAACACAAATTAACTCTTAGTGACAGGCAAAAGCATGTTTTTACAAGCCATTTGTTTCAAACGTAGCTGTTTAAAAGTCAACGTTTATGTATTTGTCCACAAATTAGTACTTTGTTTAAGTTTCTAAGCTGGCGGTAAAGCATCAACCCAAAATAAGTAGTGTGGCCTGGAAAGGCATCAGCCAAAGCCATGTAGTGTGCATGAGGATGCCTAAGTAGTATAGTAGCGAAGACTAAGCCATGCGATAGGCACTGATGTAGGAGCTACACTAGTAAATAAAATTAGGAAACTACACTAGTAAATAAAAGATAACAGAAATCAGATGTTCTGGCTTACTTGTAGTCGACTAACTGGCACAATGTACAATCGGTCTTAGGCTCAGATCAGATACAAATCACAAAGAGTGGTTAACATGTGGTCTATATGGAATATAAGAAGATGTAAGAATAGAATGAGTTTTAAGAAACCCAGGGGAATGCAATCATGATGTTTCATTGTGCATTTTGTAGGAAGTGAGGCTCGGGTTCCAGCTGGAGTATTGGACTTACATTTGGAGTTGTTTCCTAAGCCATCTCAGAGTATTGAGGAGAATGTGGTCCGTGCCCAGCTTGACTTGGAAAGAAGTCGTCAGGCTGATCGAGAAAGATTGTTCCTAGTCTATGCCAAGCAGTGGTGGAAGGAGTACCTGCAGATCAGGGATTCTCACAGTGACAGGCTGGTCAAAATGTTTGCTCAGGTAAATGTTGTTATCATCATCATGTGGCTTACATGTGTTCATACTCTTGTTATAATGTTCATTCTGTCTCATATCATGTTGTCTAGCTATCCTATATCCCTATTGTCTTTCCTCAGGTGGACGATGGAATTGGTTGTCCACTCTTGATGTTAAATTTGTGTTTAGGACCAAATGAGTCGCCCTTGCGTTATATCCGTGTTTATTTAATGTGGTCTTGATATTGCCTATCCATCTTTTCTTTGTCTTCCCTTGACTCTAGTACCTGATCTCTTTTTATTGTTTGCTGTTATTGGTGGTTGGTTGTATTCTATTCTCATTAAATGTCCAAACCACTGCATTTATTGTCTTTCAATTTGATATCCTATATCTCTAATTATAATATATACTTCTAGCCACCCATATCCCCCTAACTAACTCGAGTCTCGGAAGGACTAGGCCCGGGACAAACCTGCAAGGAAGCTGATGACTCTTTTTCCGTCACAGACAGGAACCCGCAAGGAAAGTGGAAAAGAGCACATCCTAAATAGGCCTGGAGACAAAGTCTTCCTGGGGAACTGAAGGGTGCTGGACTATCCTGGGATACTATAAAGAAAACAGCCAGAGACCAGAAAAGTGGCAAACAACTGTTGAGTTCTATGCTCCACGAGAAGCGGAGAGGAATAAGTCAAAGCAAGTCATGTGACAGCTACCTGACCCTTGAGAAGACTAAGACTATTGTCCTTGGCAACAGATGGGTAGCAGGTAGTACCACCAAAGTTCTGAATGCTTAATAATACTACAATCTGTGTTTGATATTCCTGATTGTTCCCTATTTAACTGCATTTGCTTGATCCTTCCTGTATTTGCAGATTATCAATCTGATTACTATTAACTTTTTGTTTTTATGCAATTATTCAGGATGAGAATGGTGTTAAGCGACCTGTCTCCTCATTTGTCAAACCACTGAGAGCCGGGCGGTTATTGGACACACCGAGAGAATGCGCTCGCTTTGTAGCCCTCATGCACCATGAGAAGGTGCAGGCTCTAGGAGGAGGAGACAAGGTGGAGCAATGGACAAGTGTTCACGCTTTTGTTTGTCGGAATAGAGGGGTGAGTTATCTTCTTTGTTTTACTATCATATTCATTTCTTTCATCTCTCTTTCTCTCTCTTTCTCTCCTGGGGTGAGTTGCCTGCTTTGTTTTACTGTCATATTCATTTCTTTCATCTCTTCTCTCATCTCCTGGGGTGAGTTGCCTGCTTTGTCTTACTGCCATTCATTTCTTTCATCTCTCTTTCTCTCTCTCCTGGGGTAAGTTGCCTGCTTTGTCTTACTGCCATATTCATTTCTTTCATCTCTTTCTCTCCTGGGGTGTTGACTTTTTTTTTTTTTCCACAAAGATTTCTTTCATCTGTTTTTCTGTCTCTCATTCTTGGGGTGAACTGTCTTCTGGTTCCTACTGTGACATAGATTTCCATCTTCCTCGGGGAGAACTGTCTTCTGGTTCCTACTGTGACAGATTTCCATCTTCCTTGGGGAGAACTGTCTTCTGGTTCCTACTGTGACATAGATTTCCATCTTCCTTGAGGTGAACTGTCTTCTGGTTCCTACTGTGACATAGATTTCCATCTTCCTTGGGGTGAGTTACTTTCTTTGTTTTTCTGCTATTGATTTCTTTGATCTATCTTTCTGTCACTTCTGGGAGGGAAATGCATGATACTGGGCAGACAAAGGAGATCGCCCTCTCATCATCACAGGGTTCTATTCAAATCGTGTAAAACCTAGAAGATGTCACTGACCAAATTCTGTGACACACAGTTTGAAAATCCCTGACCTATAGTGACGGTGCTAGCGATCGATAAACTGCATATTCTGTAATTTCAACCAAACATTACACAAGTAATTCTGAACACCTACAGAATGTGTTTAACCAGTGAGCAACAATAACCATCAGCGGGCTTTATTTTGTTAATCTGCTGAGAGATACTCCGCAGCTATAGATCTGGCTGGGGATTGAATGAAATATGAAATCTATTCAATATCCTCATTTTATGATATAATTATCTTTCCTAACTCACCCTTCCTCCCTCCCTCCCCAATACTTATTTTTAGATCTTTGCTATTTTCTATTTTTTGAATTGCTCCTTTTATTCTGACCACCTTCATGTTATCTCCTTGACCAGGACTGCGAGGATCATGCCATTTTGCTGTGTAGTTTATTGTTGGGCTTTGGACTTGATGCTTATATCTGTGTGGGAACAAAGACCAAGGGCTCTGTCCATACTTGGGTCATGACCATTAGCGCAGATGGGCTCATCACTTTCTGGGAAAGTCTAAATGGACACAGGTGAGTTCAACCTGAAACACGGTCATACATTTAAGTTCATATATACATTCGTACAAACATTCGAGGGGTCCTCTGGCATAGAGGTACGGTGCTGGCCCCTCATTACAAAAGTATTTGGCTCGTTTTCCTTGTGGAGTGATCGTAATACTTTTCCTGAGATCCCTAATCTCAATGTAGGTGAGATCGAGTTTCTAGTCATATAGGAAACAGGTGATAAAATGAAGGTCCTGTGTACAAGTTAAGCACATAAAAGAGACCATGGCAGTTGAAAATTGGTAAAACTATGTTGTAAAGCCACTGGCCTGACAAAATTAATTAAAACAAAATTACGCCATGAAGTCCACGCCATCAAGGCGCTGGAAACAATCACAGGCCTCCAACCAATGGCAGATTGCAGACCAATTTTTGGGTGCAGAGACCAGAAAATTTTGATACTGGCGGAAAAATTGAAACGGCTTAACTTCCACCCTATGTACGTCAAAATGAAAGGTCTAGGGAGAGGCAGGTTAAAGGGAACCAGCTTCGCAAAATTGTCATTTTAATGAACGTACAGAAAGAGTGTGAATTCTTTCCTTTCATATGCTTGAAATATTGTCTATATACTCAATCTTCTTCTTCTTTGCGTTGTTCTTTACGACCAATTTTAATCACTCTTTGTGATATGTTTAATCTTTGCCAAGATCGTGTATACGTTGCACATTGGTTTGGTAGGCCCCTAAACGCATAGACTTCTGCACATTTAGGACATGTGCATCCGATTTCAGCCAAACCTCTGTAGTCGCCTCTTACGACATGCGTGGCAGGTAACAGTGGTTTTATTCTTTACACCCCAAATTTGGGCCCCTGTAACCACTCGGGCGATATGCTCAATATTGTCTCTTGTTAAAATTTCAGTCTTTTGTAGCTCAAGGAGGTGTTGGAGGAGGGGGAATGTGATGGTAAGTTTCTGCTTTGAGTCTTTTCTGGTGTTGTTAGTAACTTTTTGTAGACATCTCATTCCACTTGTAGTTATTATTTGCGACTGTGATTTGCTTATTGTCCATGTTTGACTCTGGTAACACAAAGTAAGCATGAAAATTCTGTTGATCATCTGTTGTTTAGCTGTCAGTGAGATTTTTGGGTGCCTTAACAATGGGGCTAGCTGGTAGCTTAGCTGTCATTGAGATGTTTGGATGCCTTAACAATGGGGCTACCTGGTAGGTTAGCTGTCAATGAGATGTTTGAGTGCCTTAACAATGGGGCTAGCTGGTAGGTTAGCTGTCAATTAGATTTTTGGGTGACTTAACAATGGGGTTAACTGTAGGTTAGCTGTCAATGAGATGTTTGGGTGCCTTAACAATGGGGCTAGCTGGTAAGTTAGCTGTCATTGGGATGTTTGGATGCCTTAACAATGGGGCTACCTGGTAGGTTAGCTGTCATTGAGATGTTTGGGTGCCTTAACAATGGGGCTAGCTGGTAAGTTAGCTGTCAATGAGATGTTTGGGTGCCTTCACAATGGGGCTAGCTGGTAGGTTACATCATTTGTATAAAAACATGTCTTATACTTTAGCCTGTAGCTGATCTCTCATATTGTTTTGACAGATTTATTCATGAACCAGTCAATCCAAACGCTCCACCCATGTCCAAGTTAGATCGACCTAGATACCCATATAAAACTGTGGGGTGTGTCTTCAACCATCAATCATTCTATGCTAATAGCCAGGTCAGTATGTCATCTTTCGGTTTCCATCTTGTGTCTATTTAGGTGAACTTGGGTTGAAGAGAAGACACCATCTGCGATGGTATGACAGGACCACAAACAGGCAACTGTGGGATAGAGCAGGACAATGGCAGGTTGATCAAAGAATAAAAGACAGAAAGTGGCGATGGATAGAATACACACCGAGGAGACCCCCTGACAGTATAACATGACAGACCCTCCGATGGAACCCCCAGAGTAATAGATGAAAGGGAAGACCCAGGAATACTTGAAGGCAGAATGCAAGAAAATGGGGAGAGAGTAGAGAGATCTTGAAAATATGGCTTGGAAGACCTTGGTTGCAGACCTATGCTTCCCTAGGGGGGGAAGGGTGAAGAAGATGGTTGTGAAGCATGGACATTTAACAAGACAATGGAAAAACATATATGTGCTTTTGAATATAAGTGTTACAGAAGAGTCCTATGTATATCATGGACACACCCGAGTAGTTACCGGGGCCCAAATTTGGGATGTAAAGAATAGAACCACTGTTACCTGCCGCGCATGTCGTAAGAGGCGACTAAGGAGGTTTGGCTGAAATCGGATGCACATGTCCTAAACATGTAGAAGTCTATGCGTTTAGGTGCCTACCGAACCAATGTGCAACGTATACACATTCTTGGCAAAGATTAAACATATCACAAAGAGTGATTAAAATTGGTCGTAAAGAACGAACACAAAGAAGAAGTAGATATCATGGACAGAGAAGAGAACAATAGATCTATCCAGAAGAACTAAAATAAAACAGCTGATGCTACAAATAAAAGTGAGTATTTTTCACGTATCAGAACTCAAAATAAAACAGCTGATGCTACAAATAAAAAAAGTTAGGTATTTTTCACGTATAAAAAGACACAAAGAGTTGGAGAATACAGTTATGTAAGGAGGCATCCCACAAAGAGGAAGACCATGGAGAAGATGGATGCAGGATGTAACTGATGATTTGATCATGATGGTTGTAGAGGCAGGACATCTGGCCTATGAGAGAGAGAAACTCCAAAGGACTGTTAGAGTGGCAAACTTCTCTACTTGATGACGAGGAGAGAAAAGTGTTATTATGGAAAGTCATTTTGTAGCATGTAGTGCAGTCAATAAGATGACAGAAGCTAAGTCAGCGAACCATTGCTGAGCAAGATCTTAATCCCACCTACAAGTGTGGATTTACTTATTTCTCTCTGCTCCTCGTGGAGCATAGTACTTCAATAGTAGTAGAAAAAGGGGGATATAATGCACAGTAAATAGTATGACAGAAGTTAAGAGTTAGAGAACCATAGCTGACCAAGACCGTACATCACCTTCAAGTAGTGGTCTACTAATGGGTCGGTGCATCGAGGTGAAAAGTCAGGCTGTGATTTCTTGGCTAATGTGCATGGTAAGGTTGTTGCAGAGTGAAGAGGAGCATACAGTACAACTACTTCCAGTATAAGGATGGAAAGTTGAGACAGTTACTGCTGCACTCCATTGGCTCTCTGGGACTCCGTTGTTGTATCTGACTCTCAGTCGATGCTTCACAAGATCCAAAAGGGCAGGTTTCGGTATGAGTGGATGTTGTCTATAGCAGTCTCTAACCTCCAGAGGCTTATGTGGATCTACTGTCCTGGGCATGCAGATGTTTACGGTAATGAGACAGCGGACAGGCTTGCATCGATTGTTGAAATATTCACAAAATAGATGAGACTGCAGTAAAACTATTTGATTGGCAAAACACGTAATCACAAAGTACTGTAGTTTTACAAAAACAATGACAAAATACAGCAACGTTTCGACCAACAAGGCCTTTATCAAGCAAACGAACAACAGGAGTGACAAATTAAAAAAAAAACAATTGTTGAGGAGTTGAAGTTGGATAAGGGAGATGTTCTGTCTCTTCGTGACTACCTGTTTGATGAGGACACTAAAATAGATGTTGAATCAATCCAGCGATTAAAAAAGTTTATAGTTACCCGTTTTACAGGTAGAACTGGATGCCTGAGGGGCAGAGTGAGGAGTGTTTAACCATCGAGCCTTGGGAACCATCCGTATACATACACTTCGACATCTGTTGAGATAGACTGGGCACCTATGGGTCTGCCTGAGTGCAGGGATGTCAGTTTAGTAATCATTAACTAATCAAATAGTGGTCTAAGACAGGGATTGAAAGGACAGAGGTCAGTTCATCAAAGTTGACGAAGACCCTACTCTACGTCCAAGAAGGGATCCTGGTATGGGCTGCATTAATGAAGTTTTGCTAGACAAATAGGGATTCAAGAGGAAAGACAAATCAATCCCCAAAAATTATATGCTTGATGAGTGTAACAATCATAGACATGCCATGGACTGCAGACAAAATTGAACTAAAGATGCGAGAGGGGATTGCAGCAGGCTTATGCTCTGTAGGATACATTAGAACTGTTTTTTAGGTAGTGTTCTCTAGTCTCCATGTTATGACTATGTATTATTCTTTTGAATTATTTTCCTCCCCTGTCAGTCCACAGAGCATGTAGAAGTCTGCCATTTTGATCTTGAAAACGAAGCTCATTGGAAGTCAATGTCTCGAGATGCCATCTTGTCAATTTGTGGACCAGGATTGTGTCCATCTTGGCCTGTTCCACCTCCCTTGAGTCCATCAACTCTTGATGCAGCCCTCCTTAGTAATGATCTGGAACAACAGCTGAGGATTTTGGTGGTGGAACATAGAAGGGTATGTACATCTTGTCAAATTCTGCTCTAACATAAACCGTATATTGTCACATAGAATTGTGTTCTTTGTTTTAACATAAACCATATATCGTTACATAGAAGCTGGCTATGGAGATCACTTCTGCCTTCGCCCGAGTGGTTACCGGGCCCAAATTGGGGTGTAAAGAATAGAACCACTGTTACCTGCCATGCATGTCGTAAGAGGCGACTAAGGAGGTTTGGCTGAAATCGGATGCATGTGTCCTAAGCGTGTAGAAGTCTATGCGTTTAGGGGCCTATCAAACCAATATGCAACGTATACACGTTCTTGGCAAAGATCAAACATATCACAAAGAGTGATTAAAATTGGTCGTAAGGACCGAACGCAAAGAAGAAGAAGAAGAAGACTTCTGCCTTCAAGGCTCTCTTGTGGGTGTATGAGCAACAGGCCACCCATACTATTATGATATCAGACTCGATGAATATGCTTCAAAGGATTGAATCTGGAAGTCTGCGGACAGAATGGGTGGACATCATTCGGAGATCACATCTCAAGAAAGTGACTTTACTGGACATGATAGAGTGCAGGGTAACGGACATGCTGACTTTTTTACAAACAGTGCCCTGGCTCAAGCTGACAGAGGTATGGACAGGGCCGATGTCATCAATGCAGTACGGTCTCATTTATGTGATATTGCGAGTCTCAGACACTGGAATGAGTGCGAGAATTAGGAGTTAAGTTTGGACATGCCAGACAGTGTCATTTTCGTGATAGAGGGAGAAGATATACTAATCAATTTCTCATGGGTATGGTGAGCAAGTGGACTTTGGATTGGCTGCTGCGACAGAGCATGCATGGGAATGCCCAATATGCCATGATGTCAATCAAATGATATAACATAATATAGAAGTAGATTCTCGTATCAGGATAAGCCACAAGATAATATAAAATAGTTGAAAAATAATTGTTGTAGTTTATAAAGATGTCGTTAGTGGCGTGCCATCAAGAGTAACTAAATTCAACAAAGATGCAATAAAACAAAGTAACTAACTAAATACAACAAAGATGCAATAAAACAAAGTAACTAACTAAATACAACAAAGATGCAATAAAGCAAAGTAACTAATGAAATTCAACATAGATGCAATAAAACAAAGTAACTAACTAAATACAACAAAGATGCAATAAAACAAAGTAACTAACTAAATACAACATAGATGCAATAAAACAAAGTAACTAACTAAATACAACAAAGATGCAATAAAACAAAGTAACTAACTAAATTCAACAAAGATGCAATAAAACAAAGTAACTAACTAAATTCAACAAAGATGCAATAAAGCAAAGTAACTAATGAAATTCAACATAGATGCAATAAAACAAATCATAGAACAAGTAACAGCAATTTTGAAATGCAAACATTTCACTATGAACACCTAAAGCACATTATGCAACACTGTTTCTCCCAACATTATGCTATCGATGTCAAACCTGGACGCTGACATCAAACGATAGGAGAAAACTAGTCATGACAGAGATGAAATGTATATGCAGAATACTGGGAGTATCAAGAAAAGATTTGTTTAGGAATGAAGACAGAAAAAACTTGGTTACAACATCAGTACTGAACTTTATAAAGAAACAACAAACTAAATAGTTCGGCCACATAAGCAAACTATCAACAGACAGTTCGTCTCAAAGAGCAATGTTACTCTGATACAGTGGGTACAAAGTAAAATGTCCTCCACGCAGAAAGTGCACCTTAGATATAACAGAGGAGACGAAAACTACTGTCTAAGAAGCGCACACAAAAACTTGTTCTAGAAATTACTTCTTATCCTGATACTGTCATCCAAACAGAATTAGAGAAAAGAAGAAATTCTCATTTAATTTGTTTTTTTAAAAAAATTAGCAATTTGTTATTGTCGAAATACTTACCTTCTTAATAGACATTTATAACGTTGTATCATATAATATTGTATGTTTATGAGGAGGCCTCACAGTACCAGCTTTGAAATGTAGGGGAAAATATATATGGACAAATGTGAAACAAGCATCACAGTTCTAAGAGTAAACATACGCTCTGAAAATTTCAACGAAGAAGATACAGGATATTCTTTATCTTGGTTGTGCAAGTTATGCGTGTCGATATGTGTGACAAGACGGGGTTATGTGTGTCGATAAGTGTGACAAGATGGGAAAACCATGAGAGACACCCCAGTAGATATATCAACCAGCACAAAACAGGAGTTGTTAGTCTAAACACACTGAAATACACTCTTGGGAGGAGGTTGGAGCAATTATGGACATGTGCGATGAAGATGATCCTCAAATGAACTTTAGGAATTGAGGTTGTTGGTTAGTTCTCTTCCTCATTAACTTTTCTTGTAGATTGCGAGTTAATGTGTTTTGCAGTCTCTGTTGAATGTATTGTTGTTCTGTTGTTGCAGGACCAAGGTCTGACTACAAGCTGGGATGATCAGTTGAGTTATATACTTACTCAGCATTGGCAGCTCGAGACAGAGAATAACAGGTAGAGATGAGACAGAGAATAACAGGTAAGAGATGAGAGAGAGAGAATAACAGGTAAGAGATGAGAGAGAATAGCAATAGATATATTCTTCTTGAGCGCTCCATATTGACCACTTGTTAACCACTCTTTGTGATTTGTATGTGATCCAAGCCTAAGAGCGATTGTACATTGTGCCAGTTATGCACCTACAAGTAGGCCAGTGAATCTGATTTCTACGACTCAGTTGCCTCTTACGACATGCCTTGTAGGTCACAGTGTTACTATTCTTTTCTCCCCTTGTGAGCACGGATGACAATAGATATATAATAATAGCCGTCTATCACAAGCGATACTAACATTCTCATGTGTCTAAAGGATCTTCTTCTTCGGATGTTCCATATCAACCACTTGTTAAAGCACTCTTTGTGATCTGTATGTGATCTGAGTCCAAGAGCGATTTTATGTTGTGTCTACAAGTAGGCCAGCACTAAGGATCTAAAGGCGGAAGATTGATTTCATTGCACCGAGTTCCCCCTACATGGCTCCATCTCTGTCAACATCAGTGTAGAGAGTGTTACACAAAGCACAGAATCTATAACTCCAGCAACAATCCTAGGGTTCCCATGAAAATATTGCACATGTGACACTGTCCGTATTTCGAACCCACAACCTTCAAACCGACAGATAAACATTTTAACCACTTCGCCATAGAGACCCCCATGACTCTGTCACTCTCATCAGAAATGGAACACAATCTGCCGAGAGTATTGCAAAAATTATGAGCTCCAGCAACAAACCTAAGGGATCTCCGGTCAAAAAATTCACATGCTACCCAAACTTTGTCTGGATTCAAATGACTTTCAGAACACAATGTATACAGCTTCTCCACTAAGATGATTGATGATAGGACCATCATCATTACACTTTGGTGAGTAACCATGTGTGCTCCGATCTCTTTCTTACACAGGAAGATCTCAGCTGCAGTGCACAAACTCTGTAGCCCTGTCAAGGGTCCCCAATGTAATTTTAAAGATGGTGGTTATTTTTGTAGGAATTTTAATCTTTTAAAAGAATAAAACTAATTAAAAACTAATTTTAATCTTTTCTTATGAATTTATTCAGTTCTCCACTAAGACTCCTTCCTCAAATAATATTTGTAATCATTTAAAATTAGAGCATCTTAGAATTAGTGTCCCGTTTTATTACGTCTGTGGCTCAGTACATGTCATTTGTGTCAAACTATGTCATTTGTGTGAAAATAAATGTCAATTGGTTTTGTGTTAAGGTCTGACTGCAGGAAATGAAGAGTTTCAAGATGCGGTCAGATTGTCTGTGCCAGACGGTCAAACATTTAAGGGTTACCCCATCCAGTTCACTCATCGAAACGCCAGGAAGGCCTTCACAACATGTCTCAGGTATGTGTATCTCTTCTTATTCTTCTTCTTTGCGATCGGTTTCATATGTTCGTCTCACCCATGTGGTGCCAGGGCACGTAAGGGAAGCAAAGAATAGTACCACTGTGACCTACAAGGCATGTTATAAAAGACAATTGATGCAGGACCTTGGGAAGCTACCTAGTAAATAAAAAGCATCGCAGAAATCGGATGTGCTGGCCTACTTGTAGGCACATAACTGGTTCAATGTACAATCGCTATTAGGCTTAGATCACATACAAATCACACAGTGTGGCTAACAAGTGGTTGATATGGAGCGTTCGAAGAAGACATGCTTGTCTAAACCATGAGATGGGTTGCCTCTATGACGCTGCATGTCAGTTGGAGTTCCTTGAGAGTTCCTAATGGCTTGCTCTGTAAGCTACGTTCATGAGGCCATGCTTCATTTCATTGGTGTGTGTATGATGGACATGACTGCAGGATGTGCTCTGGAGTCTGTGTTTCTGTCTGACATGCCACGGTAAATTCATTGCCTTCTTTCTTCTTCTGCATTCTCACTAGATTGGGATTTGGATTCTCTAATAAAGGCAACCGTCTGCCTCAGATTATCAGCCACTCCATACAGTTTGTCTAGGACGCTGGTGTAAGTGGGCCACCTCTTTATTCTCAAGTCTGCATACTGGGGGCAGTTCTGTAGGATATAATTCCTATGATTTCTGCTTCCCGTTTTGGCCACCCTCATGATAGTAGGTCTGACATTCTTACTGCCTGGCTACATCTCAGAGGCAGATTGGCAACCGTAGAATTTGTTATTCCATTCTTCATTGTGAGGGCTTGTTGCACCATGCTATGCGCCTTACGGTTTCTGCAAGCATTTGTTTCGGGTTAGCATTTCCTAGCTGACACATGCATCCGATTTCAGCCAAACCTCCTTCTTCACCTCTTATGACATGCGTGGCAGGTAACAGTGGTTCTATTCTTTACGCCCCAAATTTGGACCCTGGTAACTACGTGGGCGGTGAAATTCATTTCATAATTTTTTTTTTACATCTTCCAAAATTTCCACCATCTTGTAAATTACATGAGGGACCCTCACTGGTGCTACAGAGCTTATGCACTGCCGCTTAGATCTTCCTATGTAAGAAAGAGATCACAGCACACATAGCTTTTCACCAAAGTGCAGTGATGATGGTTCTATCAATCAAGAGAACTAAAAACAATATAAGAGAGATAAACACAATAAAAATGTAACTGAAAGAATGTGTTTCAAATATGATTTGAACTAAACATGTATGTAGACATTTTTTTAATTATAGATGACAGTCACAATAGAAAGTGTTGCAGATATTCATCAATAGATGCCTGCGCAGGATACTCCAGCTGTGATGGTATGACAGGACCACAAACAGGGAACTGTGGAATAGAGCGGGGCAACGGAAGATGGAACAAGAGATAAGAAACGGAAAGGTGGCTATGGATAGGACACACACTGAGGAAAACTCCTGACAGAATAACGAGCTTCTCTACCTTTTAGCTAAGATCAAAATGTAGTGCCCACTTGAATGTGGCCAAATGGCAGGGACCTTCATTAAATGGCAAAGAATAAAACCACTTAAACAAACTCCGAGTGCTCTCATTCGAAAGATTGATGATGCTCATAGTTTTAGATGTTTTCATGTACACTACTCTAGTACTGGGTCCGTCTGTTGTGGCACTTCCATGTCGGGTCCCAATATATATATGCATTATTTTTTATAATGAGATAAACCCTCTAGGGTTATAGAGGTTTGGGTAGATCCAGGAACACCTGGAGTTGGAAATAGAATGCAAGAAAATGGGGAGAGATCTGGAAAAGATGGTCTTGGACAGGAGGGCTTGGAAAACCTTGGTTGCATTCCTATGCCTCCCTAGGGGTGAAGAAGATGTCACAACAGTAGACTTGCTGTCACTATTCCTTTTCTTCTTTTTTGAAATTATTTTACTCAACTTTTCCAGATCACCTGTTTGTGATGAGATTATCAATTGTCGAGGTGACCAAGTCAAACTGGCAGTTCGAGTACGTGTATATCCATATCCAGAATATGCATGTGCCACATGGATTATGTTTGCCTGCAAGTACAAATCTGTGATCTGAACTTTTCTGTAAATATGTAACAATATACGGGTTGAAATGTACTGGGAGTTTAGTTACCTCCAGTGTTTTCATTTACTTCCTTGGAGGGCGCTGAGGTTAGGTGCTCACCTAACATTTCCAAAGGTACTCGGTTCGCTGCCATCTGGATATTTTTCTAGAGATCCTTGATCTCATTGTAGGTAAGATCGAGTTACTAGTCCTCTCGGAGACGGGCGATAAAACATACTGCCGTGTTCAAGTTAAGCGCATAAAAGAGCCTGTGGCAGTTAGAAAATCGAGAGAAGAGCAGATTGTAAAGCCGCTGCTCTGGCAAAATTCATTTAAAAAAATTTTTAATTAAAATTCCTACAAAATATTTTTATCATCTTATAAATTATATGTGGGGGCCCCTTGCGTTGCTACAGAGTTTGTGCACTGTCGCTGAGATCTACATACGTAAGAAAGAGATCAGAGCACACATGGTTACTCACTGAAGTGCAATAATGATGGTTTTATCAGTCAATCAATCCTGATGATGTCTCACTTCATTTACTTCCAGTGATATCAGTTTCTCCCAACATTATGCTATCAGTGCCAAACCTGGACGCTGACATCAAACAATAGAAAAAACTAGTCACGACAGAGACGAAGTGCCTACACAGAATGCTGGGAGTAACAAGAAAATACCCGTTTATAAATAAAGACATCAGGAAAAAAGTTGGTACAACATCAGTGCTCAACTCATCAAGAAACAACAGATTAAATCATTAGGCCACATAAGCAAATTACCAACAGACATTGCACCTCATAGAGCAATACTACTACATCCTTGAATGGAACCAGCATGGATACAAACAAACAAAGTCTGCCCATGCAAAATGTGGACCTCAGAGATAACAGAGGCTGTGAAAAACTCTATTTATGCAGCGCACACAAAAGCTTGTTCTCAAAATCTCTTCTTTTCCTGGCGCTGTGAGACAAAACAGGATTATAGAAAATGAACGAACCACACAACTATGAATCAAGTTTGTGGCTGCATGACCCTGCATTAAATTCCATGGTAGGGAGTTGGGATCTCTTTTCCAAGCTGTAAAAAACAAAAGCCTCTCCTTAGTAGTCGATACAGTCTTCAGTTGGGTACCAAAGGTACAATTAGGAACGTAAAGACAGCCGCAAAAAAAATAATGATCATCACATCTTACTGCTTTTCCAACTGTATAGCTCTCAGGTCGATCCAGTCTTCAGTTGGGTACTAAAGATACATTAGGAAGTGAAGAGAGCTGGAACAGTGTTCACCACATCACCCATCTTGCTGACCACAGGAAAATATTGGTCTAGCATTGTATTTACCACATGGTATGTAAACAGGTTCTTGGTGGAGCATCTGGTCGAATGGATTAAAGCGTAGCTCCCATGCAGGAGACCCATGTTCAATTCACAGTGTGGCCACAAATTTGTTTCTGTTGTCTGCATAAATGAAAAATCCTAACCTGAACAACTTTGCGGTGACTGCACTAGCCATGTGGCCATTACATTCCTCAGGCTCTCGTCCCACCTGTCCTACTCCGCCATAAAAGCGGTACTACAGACAGTAACAAAAGTTTTTAAAAATGAAAACAGGTTCTTAACTTTTCTTCTTGTTGTACATCAGTTACATAAATAATTGATAATCAAAAAGCATTTGTATAATCAAAAAGTATCCTGTTAACTGATACCAAACATCATACTTGCACTCCTCTGGACTCTACCAGCAAAGTCGAGAGGGTAGTTGGCAGCTTGAGTAACTCAGCTACTCCATAAAATTTCCCAGGCGTGCAACCCGGAGAGGTCACTTCATGGTCAACTTTGTTGATAACTACATGACACAAAGCCTATTGTCTCCTGAGACCAAGAGGCAAATGATGATGACCCTGTTAAGTAGCACCCTTTTATTTGTTTTGTTGTGTTTTTTGGAGATATTTGTAACATTTTGTAAATGATAAATCAGTGTTCTGTTAGCTAAGTCCTTGTAGCCCATCCTTGTTAGCACCATCCTTGCTAGCACCATCCTTGTTAGCACCATCCTTGTTAGCACCATCCTTGCTAGCACCATCCTTGTTAGCACCATCCTTGCTAGCACCATCCTTGTTAGCACCATCCTTGTTAGCACCATCCTTGCTAGCACCATCCTTGTTAGCACCATCCTTGCTAGCACCATCCTTGTTAGCACCATCCTTGCTAGCACCATCCTTGTTAGGGACCACCTGTAGCACTTCATCCTTGTTACACTACCATCCTTTTTGCTCCATCCTTGTAGGCAATATCCTGTTAGCACCCCTTGTTAGCTGTCTTGTAGCACCATCTTGTAACCCTCTTGTTAGCACCATCCTTGTTAGCACCATCCTTGTTAGCACCATCCTTGCTAACTTGAACCTTCTTTGTCACTTCTTCTTCGAATGTTCCATATTGACCACTTGTTAAACAACTCTTTGTGATATGTATGTGATCTGAGCCTATGTGTGATTGTATGAGGTGCCGTTATACACCTACAAGTAGGCCAGCACATCCGATTTCTGTGACGCATTTTATTTACTAGGGTAGCTTCCCTAGGCTCCTACCTCAGTCGCCTCTTATGACATGCATTGTAGGTCGCAGTGTTACTATTCTTTTCTCTCCTGTGTGCCCCGGCAACAACAGGGAGACAAGACATAGAATAAGTTAACCACAAAGATGATAAAGAGAGAGAGAAAGTGGTGCAGATGGGAGCTTTAATAACTTATGTCGGTTGAATTTAATCCAACTTTCGTGGATGTGTTTTGGTCGGATCAGATTGATGCTGCAACAATCTGTGACAGAACAAGGTCACTGTTTGCGTGTGCTATCATATTCCCATAATCTGTAATTTATGCTAGAGTGCCTTTCTTTTCTCTCTCTCCCTTCCCCATCCGTTATCAAACCATAAATTGATATTTGTTCAGTATTTGTTAAGATAAGGTACGATGATATCAAAAGCTGGTGGTTTAGACAGAAAATCTTTGATTGGTTGCAAGGTTTTTCTCAAACATGTTTGTTTTGCAAATCTGCTGACGTGATCCATCAAACTATAGTTGCCAGATAGCACGTCACAGACATGTTTTTTTATGAGAACTGGCCAGGTGCACATGTTCTCTCCGTTAACAAATTTCAATAATTTTTTTTTAGTTGTGGTTTTGTTTTCTAATTTTACTAACAATTTTATTATTTTTCTTTGTTTGTCGTCAAACTACTACCAGGTTGTTTCCCAGTGTCGTGGTTTTCTATTTTTGCTTGCGCTGCTCTAGAGGCTTGAGTGACTGTTAATTTTGCTTTTGAACTAGATTCTACTGTAGTATAACCATCTTTTTTTGTGGTTTTCATCTCGACTTCTGTTCTGATGTAGAAGACTGTATACTGTGGAGTTTGGTTGCATTCTTATCAAGTGGCTGAACCACTTCATTCTTTGTTTCTCAATGTAATTCAAGCAAGGTTCTGTGCCAACTCTCTCTCTTAAGCTGATGTTCTGTTTTAGAAGACTGTATACAGTGGAGTTTGGCTGCATTCTTATCAAGTGGCCGAACCACTTAATCTTATTATTATTTTTTACGTTGTGGTTTTGTTTTTTTATGTTATTGTTATAAATAATAATTATTACAAATGTATTACGCCTTGAATTTTGTATGTATGTGACTGTGGAGTCAATTGTGTACTGTTCTGAGGCGCAGAATGACAACTTGTTCTAATCTGCTCATATTATAGTAGACGTCTTGTGTTGGTATTGGACACATCCATTTTAAAAAAAGGATGTATTTACACAAGCTAGTTGAGTGGAACCAGCATGAAAAGGGGGACGTCCTAAACAGATCTGGAGACTAAAGTCTGCTTGAGGAACTAAAGGATGCTGGACTATCCTAAGAAGCAAGAAAGAAAACAGCCAGGGTCTGGGAAAAGTGGCAAACTGTTGCAGCTCTACGTTCCACAAGAAGCGGAGAGGAATAAGTAATGTATATCTTTTTTCTTTCAATCAATATTTCTCAAATGTGTATGTATTTTTTATAATCTGGCTGCATTGGGAAACATGGACATTTAACAAGGCAGTGGAAAAACTTGTATGTGTTTTTTTTAGTATAAGTGTTACAGAAGAGTCCTTCGTATATCATAGACAGAGAAGAGAACAAATAGATCTATCCAGAAAGAACTCAAAATCAAAGAAAACTAGCTGATGCTACAAATAGGAATGAGAAAATCAAAGAAAACTAGCTGATGCTACAAATAGGAATGAGAAAATCAAAGAAAACTAGCTGATGCTACAAATAAGAATGAGAAAATCAAAGAAAACTAGCTGATGCTACAAATAGGAATGAGAAAATCAAAGAAAACTAGCTGATGCTACAAATAAGAATGAGAAAATCAAAGAAAACTAGCTGATGCTACAAATAGGAATGAGAAAAAATTGAAGTACAGAGTGTTCAAGATAAAAGTTGCCTATCAAGGGAGCCAATCTTGCTTATATTTATGAAAATGAGAAGGTTCAATTATGACATAGTATAGGTCAAGTGTGAGCGTCTGTAGCTCAAGCGGTAGTGAGCTCGATCACGAACCCAAGCGTACCTGGTTCAAACCCGACGGTGGGCAAGTTTGGAAGCAAATTCGTTTCCGTGGGAATTTTACAAAGGTAAAAATAGACCTCACCGTTCAGAAAGCAATGGCAAACTACTGAGCGTATAAGTGGTGCCTAGAAAATCAATGACTCGTTTACTGTGGTTGATGGCTACTTCCTTTAGGATATGCCTCAATTATCATTTTCATAGGTCAAGTAAGCGCCTCTTTTTGTGTATTGTGTAATTATTGTGCGGGAATGAACAACCACAAGTAGCTTGACAATGGAGGTTTGGATGATTACGGAGGCGGTGAACTGGTTGGCATCTCACAATTACTCGTATTTTCATACTCAGTGACTCCATGAGCATGATTCGTAAAGTCGAATCAGGTATGGTGAGACGCAACTGGGTGGAGGTACTGGTACAGACAATGATCGGAGAAATCGCCTTTATTTTTGTCCCTGGGCACGCAGGAGTTAGGGGTAATGAACGAGCTGATAGATTGGCTGGCTTAGCTACAATATCAGAGGGAGCTGCAATGGATCGAAGTGACATTGTTCACGCATTGAGTCTTTCCGAACAGAGGAATTTCAGGACTGTGAATCCACTCGCTGACCAGATTGAGAGAGATGTGTGTCAATATTGGTGCAGCCGAAAAGAACGACATACTAAATATGCAAAGAGATTGGTTAATCAACATCGAACTGGCGTGTTGGGCCGCTGGACGCTGCTGGATTTGCTGAGGCGGAGATCGGAGCACCTATGGACATGTCCGAGTGCTATGATGATAGTCCTCATATAACTGATAACTGCGGGAATGGGCGAGGAACCAGTAGGATGAGCTAGTCAGAACCGATAGTAAATACACAAAATGCAATGGATTTCTGGTGACTTTTGATTTGTCAATTGGGCTACTTTTATCTTGAACACCCTGTATTGTGGATATATAAAAAGAGACAGGAATGGTTGGATAAGACCAGTAGGAAAGATGGCATTCCGGTTTAAATGAGGAAGACAACAGGGAAGATGGATTCAGGACTGGAGTGATGATTTCAGCATGATGGCTGTAGAGGTGAGACAATCTGGCCTGCTGTGTGAGTGAGAAATTACAAAGGACTTGTCAAGAGTGGCAAAATTTGCTCAGGACAAGCTATTTAATGATGTATTGTTTCTTTTACTTATTACAAATATCTTTCTCCATATTTTTCTTGAAAGAATAAATTTATATTTTTTTAAGTCTGGATTTTTTCTTTATTTGTTTGTAAACTTCTAGCATAATTGTTGGTTATGGTCGTAGGTGTGTTGCCTTGGCTCACAGGGGAGCAAAGAATAGTAACACTGCGACCTACAAGGCATGTCGTAAGAGGCAACTGAGGTAGGAGTCTAGGGAAGCTACCTAGTAAATAAAAAGCGTCACAGAAATCGGATGTACTGGCTTACTTGTAGGTGCATAACTGGCACAATATTTAATCACTCTTAGGCTCGGATCACATTTGAGAGTTAGAAGAAGAAGAAGAATCGGTTATAGTAATCAACGTCACGGAAGCCTTGATGGCGTAGTAGTTAGAGGGGCTTACATTGTAGATATGGGTACCAGGATCAAATTATGAAGTTGGAGTTTTTAGATCCCAATGTCCCTTAAGTCTACCTAACTTCAGTTGAATTTATTAGATCCCAATGTCCCTTAAGTCGACCTAACTTCAGTTGAATTTATTAGATCCCAATGTCCCTTAAGTCGACCTAACTTCAGTTGAATTTATTAGATCCCAATGTCCCTTAAGTCGACCTAACTTCAGTTGAATTTATTAGATCCCAATGTCCCTTAAGTCGACCTAACTTCAGTTGCATTTATTAGATCCCAATGTCCCTTAAGTCGACCTAACTTCAGTTGTATTTTTTAGATCCCAATGTCACTTAAGTCGACCTAACTTCAGTTGCATTTATTAGATCCCAATGTCCCTTAAGTCGACCTAACTTCAGTTGGATTTATTAGATCCCAATGTCCCTTAAGTCGACCTAACTTCAGTTGGATTTATTAGATCCCAATGTCCCTTAAGTCGACCTAACTTCAGTTGGATTTATTAGATCCCAATGTCCCTTAAGTCGACCTAACTTCAGTTGGATTTATTAGATCCCAATGTCCCTTAAGTCGACCTAACTTCAGTTGAATTTATTAGATCCCAATGTCCCTTAAGTCGACCTAACTTCAGTTGGATTTATTAGATCCCAATGTCCCTTAAGTCGACCTAACTTCAGTTGAATTTATTAGATCCCAATGTCCCTTAAGTCGACCTAACTTCAGTTGAATTTATTAGATCCCAATGTCCCTTAAGTCAACCTAACTTCAGTTGGATTTATTAGATCCCAATGTCCCTTAAGTCGACCTAACTTCAGTTGGATTTATTAGATCCCAGGGGACTGCCTAGAGTAGTTGATAGTAGCTCGGCCTGCTAGCTGTGAGACGCCTCATAGCTCGGGTTCGAACCTACTGTCCGGCATTTGTTCGAGTCCCTGGTCTTACTCAGGACGATAACGTGAGTACCTCTGAAGTCGGAGAAAATCTGCCTGTATGGCGAGGAATACTAATTACGAGTACATTGAGCACACGGCTGCCAGTGTAAAGTAATTTACAATGTGCACTCTGCTGCCATTGTAAGAAATTGGAAAAACGGATTTTCACAAAATCAGTTTCAGAGATGAAACTTCGTCTGAGTTGAAAGCGGACGAAAGAAAAAGAAAAAAATTAGATCCCAATGTCCCTTAAGTCGACCTAACTTCAGTTGGATTTATTAGATCCCAATGTCCCTTAAGTCGACCTAACTTCAGTTGGATTTATTAGATCCCAATGTCCCTTAAGTCGACCTAACTTCAGTTTTATTCCAGAAAAACATGGGCAGTAAAGGCAGCCGGCATAATACTGAATACATCAAAGCATATGTTTTACTATGAACTGATTGATGTGAGTATTCTTATTTCAAAACCACAGTTTTTTTTTTTTTTTATTTTTCCTTTCGTCGCTTTCAACTCAGGACGGTTTCATCTCTGAAACTGATTTTTGCGTGAAAATCTGTTTTCCAATTTCTTACAATGGCAGCAGCGTCACATTGTAAATTACTTTACACTGGCAGCCTGTGCTCAATGTACTGTAATTAGTATTCCTCGTCATAAAGGCAGATTTTCTCCGACTTCAGAGGTACTCACGTTATTGTCCTGAGTAAGACCAGGGGACTCGAACAAATGCCGGACAGTAGGTTCGAACCGAGCTATGAGGCGTCTCACGGCTAGCAGGCCGAGCTACTATCAACTACTCTAGGCAGTCCCCCAGAAACCACAGTGATTTAACACCCTTCGCCTCTCTGCTTGAGAACCATTGTAAACAATCAAAGCAGTTATACTCTTTCAACTCCTGACATTTTCTATGTATAGGCACTCCAGTCGGTCCTTTGGTCGCACCCCTTTTTCAACCAGCTCAAAGTGTCATATACAAATCACTTCATAATAGCTCCTCCCATGGATCTGAATTCACCCCAAACTTAAGAACTTGGGGCATCCATTGTCAACGAAATAGACTAGAGGATCAACCTACCAAGAGTTTAGTCATATACATTAGTGATGCCCGCCTGCCCAGCGTGTTCGTAGCACGTTGGACTGCGGGTGACTAGTCCTCTGTGTGTGCGGGTTCAATTCCGCGGACTGGCAGAAAAGCCACAGGTTCCCAGATTCACGGTGTTCATGGCACTGAAGGGTTACGATGTCCATGGCACCGAGCCAAAGAGCTGAAAGCTCAAGCGCTTCTGGATCAGAAAAAAAAATACATTAGTGATTTCATCCAACACACTCTACTAAGCAGAGAACTCCCCACATCAGTTATTAAAGAATATCAAAGTAAAGGAGATTACTCCCCATCTGCAGACTTCTACATATAAACTGTATCATTTGGTTCCCCATCTGCAGACTTCTACATATAAACTGTATCATTTGGTTCCCCATCTGCAGACTTCTACATATAAACTGTATCATTTGGCTCCCCATCTGCAGACTTCTACATATAAACTGTATCATTTGGTTCCCCATCTGCAGACTTCTACATATAAACTGTATCATTTGGTTCCCCATCTGCAGACTTCTACATATAAACTATATCATTTGGTTCCCCATCTGCAGACTTCTACATATAAACTGTATCATTTGGTTCCCCATCTGCAGACTTCTACATATAAACTGTATCATTTGGTTCCCCATCTGCAGACTTCTACATATAAACTGTATCATTTGGTTCCCCATCTGCAGACTTCTACATATAAACTGTATCATTTGGTTCCCCATCTGCAGACTTCTACATATAAACTGTATCATTTGGCTCCCCATCTGCAGACTTCTACATATAAACTGTATCATTTGGTTCCCCATCTGCAGACTTCTACATATAAACTGTATCATTTGGCTCCCCATCTGCAGACTTCTACATATAAACTGTATCATTTGGTTCCCCATCTGCAGACTTCTACATATAAACTGTATCATTTGGCTCCCCATCTGCAGACTTCTACATATAAACTGTATCATTTGGTTCCCCATCTGCAGACTTCTACATATAAACTGTATCATTTGGTTCCCCATCTGCAGACTTCTACATATAAACTGTATCATTTGGCTCCCCATCTGCAGACTTCTACATATAAACTGTATCATTTGGTTCCCCATCTGCAGACTTCTACATATAAACTGTATCATTTGGTTCCCCATCTGCAGACTTCTACATATAAACTGTATCATTTGGTTCCCCATCTGCAGACTTCTACATATAAACTGTATCATTTGGCTCCCCATCTGCAGACTTCTACATATAAACTGTATCATTTGGTTCCCCATCTGCAGACTTCTACATATAAACTGTATCATTTGGTTCCCCATCTGCAGACTTCTGTATATAAACTGTACCATTTGGTCGGTCCCCCGTCTGTAGATTACTACATATAGACTTCCATATGGCTCCCTGTCTTCCGACAACTCTATATAGACTGTACAATTGGCTCCTCCTGTCTGAAGACTACTGTAGATAGACTGTACCAAGTGGCTCCATCCCCATCTGCAGACTACTGTAGATAGACTGTACCAATTGGCTCCCTCCCTGTCTGAAGACTACTGTAGATAGACTGTACCAAGTGGCTCCATCCCCATCTGAAGACTACTGTAGATAGACTGTACCAATTGGCCCCATCCCCGTCTGACAAACTACTGTAGATAGACTGTACCAATTGGCTCCCTACCCGTCTAAAGACTACTGTAGATAGACTGTACCAAGTGGCTCCATCCCCATCTGCAGACTACTGTAGATAGACTGTACCAATTGGCTCCCTCCCTGTCTGAAGACTACTGTAGATAGACTGTACCAAGTGGCTCCATCCCCATCTGAAGACTACTGTAGATAGACTGTACCAATTGGCCCCATCCCCGTCTGACAAACTACTGTAGATAGACTGTACCAATTGGCTCCCTACCCGTCTAAAGACTACTGTAGATAGACTGTACCAATTGGCTCCCTACCCGTCTGCAGACTACTATAGATAGACTGTACCAATTGGCTCCCTCCCTGTCTGAAAACTACTGTAGATAGACTGTACCAAGCAAGAGCCACAGAAGATCAATGTATATTACCATCGATTATTTATTTTTTTTGTTACTCCGGGGAGACTATTTGAAATATTAAATAGGGTTTTATTTGTAAAAGTCGGTCCTGGGATTGATTATCCACCCGGAAGTTGATCATTAATCATATAATGTTGACATTCGGAATTAAAAACAAAAGAAAAATGGGGGTAGGGGGTGGGGCGTTGTGTGCAAAGATTGCACTTGATTGTAATAATCAATAAACATAACTCCTGCATAACTGTTGTATGTTATGTTATTTTTCGGCGAATTGCCTCCCATCTCCGCTTTTGTTCGGCTCGTAGGATGGTACCTATTCAGTGGATGTTTCTTCTACGTCTGCGATCGCTGGTCATGCGCTTAGTCCACTTTGAATCATAAACTTTGCAGTCAGCTTCATGTCTGTCAGTTTTCCTCAAAGCTTAGTTGTCAGGTCGGCTGGGTGCGGCCATATCTCAGCTCAAGCGGGAGAAGACAATCTTGAACAATCAAACTGACAATGGCAGAAATTAAGGAATCTTCTTCTTCTTCGAACGCTCTATATCGACCATTTGTTAACCACTCTGTGTCATTTGTATGTGATCTGAGCCTAAGAGCCATTGTGCATTGTGCCAGTTATGTACCTACACGTAGGCAAGTACATCTGATTTATGCGATGCTTTTTATTTACTAGGGTAGCTTTCCTAGGTCCCTACCTTAGTCGTCTCTTACGACATGCCTTGTAGATCGTAGTCGTACTATTCTTTGCTTCCTTTGCGGGCCCAAGCAACACACGAGTGGAACTAAGGAATTTAGACAAATGATTGACTTCTTTGCACCAGGTTTTTTCCAATATGGTTCAGTTCCTCTCCACAGAAATGGCACGTTGCCTGCTGAGAGTTTTGCACGAACTCCGTAGCTCCAGCAACAATCCTAAAGATCTCTGAAAAACTTGAACAGAACAGCGCGGTCCGGATTCGAATCCACGATATTCAGAACGCAAAGCAACGACTTGAAAACTTCGCCACATAGATCCTCTATATATATATATATATTTATAAAGTCGAACTCGATGATGGAGGAGGCGGGAGAATTGGCTAGGGACTGAAAGTTTTTAGTCGGGCTGTAACGAGGACGACATTTTGCAAAGGACATCGGACGTGATGAAGTATTTACGTCTGCCACTCTGATTCTGCAACCCAACTCTAATTTAAGTAACACCAGCATTATACGGACCACCAAAAATGGATGAAAACTAACACTGCAAATATATTTCTGAAAAATTATTATTATTTATATGAACAGTGTAGTTAATCCAATACTTCAAAACGAATATTTCTTATCTTATAGGATTTATGGATACTGCCCGAACGAGTTTCCTTTCCTGTCGCCAGGTGGCAGAATAATCCATAATTACACAGATAACAGACTTGTGTACTTGTAGAGACATAGGAAACAACCGCTCGGGACGTTTTGACATTAAAATCATTGTAACTTCCCCTATTAACCTACTTTTTATTTGGTGGACTAAACAAAACATGTTTGGAATATCGGTCTGACCGCCGTCTTCATCGAATTATATTGTGTGTCGTTTCTCTCTCTCTTTGCCTTTTTACCCGGGTTGGGGCATAGGCCCTCAACCAACTCATGCCAAGTCTTCCTATCTCTAGCTATCTCCTGCAGATCCCTCCATCTCTTCTTTATATTGTTGATCTCCGCCTCCAAATCTCGTCTCCATGTATCTCTCGGCCTCCCTTCCTTCCCTGTCCCCTGAGCCCCAGGCAAGGACCCCTCTTGCCACATTCCCCTCCGGCTTTCGCAAAGCGTGTCACATCCAGCGCCAGTGTCTCTTTTCAACCCGTTCGTTCACCGGAATCCGTCCCGTTCTCTCCACAAGTTCCTCACCTGTGACCACATCATACCATCCGATTCCCTTCACTTCGCGCAGACACCAGTCGACGAATGTTTGCAACCTATGCGCTATTGTTTTAGTTGTTCTCCATGTTTCTGACCCACACAGTAGAACTGCCTCAACATTAGAGTCAAATATCCGAACTTTTGTTCCAGATTTGATTTCCCTGGACTTCCAAATGTCTCTCAGTGCAATGAAAGCTCCTCCCGCCCTCTGTATTCCTATTTCAACATTTCCATCTGTTCCACCCTCCCCACCCTGTCTACACCGCTGCCCAAACATGCGTATGACTTCACTTCCCGAAGTGGATTCCCCAGGAGATCGAGCCGTCGCTTGCCCGTTCAATTCCCAACATCCTGTCCTTCCCTATGAATGTTCAGCCCCAGCCGCTGGGACCCCCGATTCAATGTGCCTAGCCCATCCTGCATCTGACCTCGTGCACGCGACAGAAGGGCCACATCACCAGCGAAGTCCAGATCATCCAGCCGCTCCGCCAGAGTCCACCGGACTCCACCCCTGGCGCTAGCCACCGTGGTCTTCACAATCCAGTCCACTGTCAGCAAGAACAAGAAAGGTGACAGAAGACATCCCCGACGCACTCACGCCTCCACTCCAAAAGCATCTGTTAACCTACCCCCATGAAGAACTCCACATTTCACATCTGCACATGCTGCTTTTACAAGGTCAACAGTTTTCCGTGGGACTCCACAATGCCCCACCAACCTCCAAAGGGTTTCCCCACCAACACTGTCAAAAGCCTTCTCACAATCCACAAATTCGATATAAAGTGGGGACCTCCACTCAATACCTTGCTCCATTATTATATGCAATGTGGCCATCTGGTCAGCACAGGATCTACCTGGTCGGAAGCCTGCCCGCCCATCTCTTAGCCCTACATCGATGACATCTCTCAGTCCCCCCAGGACGACTCTGCCTAGCATTTTCCTAGGCACCGACAACAGCACTATTCCCCTATAGTTTTCACACCTCTGAAGGTCCCCCTCCTTGGTAGCTTCACCAAGTATCCTTCTCTCCAGTTTGCTGGTATTTCTTCGGTCTCCCAGACTCCGCTAAATAATCTATACAGTATCTCTGTGGATGTGTTCATGTTGGCCCCAACCGCCTCCACTGGAACACCATCCGGACCGGCCGCCCTCCCATCTTTCAAAAGCCCAATGGCTTTACCAATCTCCTCCCGGATGGCCTCCACAGCCAACGCCCAAGTCAACCTCTGCCGGCCGGACACCCGGGGGCATGTAGGCGCTGGTCTGTTCAGGAGTTCCCTGAAGCACTCCATCCATTCTTTCACCCGGTCTCCAATACCAGCGAGTGTGTCGTTTTAGTTATTCTATATTGTCACCCGAAGACGATGAGAATGTAGGAAGAAATGCAATCACAATAATAATCAAATATTATCTTATCATACCGAGTTTCGAAGAACCAAGGCCTCGATAAAAACCCTCTTCAAGGTCCCTTCATCAAGGACGCGCAATCAACCGACCATGCTCAGAATATTTCATCTTCGAACCACTCTTTGTGGTTTGTATGTGATCTGAGCCTAATGGCGAGTGTACGTTGCGCTAGTTATGACCAGCATGTCCGATTTCTGCGACGCTTTTGATTAACTAGGGTAGATTCCCTAGGTCCTCTACAACTGTCACCTCTTACGACATGCCGTGTAGGTCGCAGTGCTACTATTCTTTGCTCCTCCTGTGGGCCTCGGCAACACACGGGCGAAGATATTGAGCATCGAAGAACCAAGACCACGATAAAAGCCTCGTCAAGTTTTCTTCATCAAGAACGCACAATTAACATACCATGCTCAGAATACGGACCGGTCCAAATCTGCAATACACGTTTGCAATGCTCACTTGTTCGCTCTTTCTCCGCAGAAAAATAAAACAAAGTGAAAACTCAAATTTCTTGAGGCGAAGCAAACGATATGTATAATAAAACAGTATGTGCACTAAAACAGTAAAGCTTTTTCCTGATCCGAAACAGTCTTGCAGCGACACAATAAATACACAGCGTGCGCATACTCTCTGGCTCAGGTTACATATACGTTGCAAGAAGCAGATCAAATGCAATCACGTTGTCCAGTCGTATGTGGTCTGGCAATGCCATGAAGGGGAATACTTCCCTAGCCAAGTACTATTAGGTCTGGACATGTCGTGAAGAGGCAGTACTTCCTTAGTCAAGTCGTGTGGAATCTATCAATGTTGTGAAGGGACAGTACTCTTCTAGTCAAGTCGTATGGGATCTAGCAATGTCGTGAAGGGACAGTACTCTTCTAGTCAAGTCGTATGGGATCTAGCAATGTCGGGAAGGGACAGTACTCTTCTAGTCAAGTCGTGTGGGATCTAGCAATGTCGGGAAGGGACAGTACTCTTCTAGTCAAGTCGTGTGGGATCTAGCAATGTCGGGAAGGGACAGTACTCTTCTAGTCAAGTCGTGTGGGATCTAGCAATGTCGGGAAGGGACAGTACTCTTCTAGTCAAGTCGTATGGGATCTAGCAATGTCGGGAAGGAGCAGAAATCCTTTACTCAGGTAACCGCTAGTGTGATGCTGTGGCTCGCAAGGGGAGCAAAGAATAGTAACGTTGCAATCTACAAGGCATATCGTAAGAAGCGACTGAGGTAGGGGCCTAGGGAAGCTATCCTAGTAAATAAAAGCGTCACAGAAATCGGATGTGCTGGCCTACTTGTAGGCGCATAACTGGCACAACGTACAATCGCTCTTAGGCTCGGATCGCATACAAATCACAAAGAGTGGTTTATCAAGTGATCGATATGGAGCGTTTGAAGAAGAAGAAAAGAGTAGACGACAAAGTCGATAACCGGGCAAAATGTCTAGATTTAAAAAAAACTACAAAATACAATTCCTACAAAATTACCACTAGCTTCAAAATTACATCGGGATCTTCGCCGGTGCTATGGAGTTCGTGCACTGCCGCTGATATATTCTTGTGTAAGAAAGAGATCGGAGAACACATGGTTAATCACCGAAGTGCAATGATGATGGCCCAATCAATCAACCAGACACCTTGTGCTCGTAATCCCTTGTGCAAGATCATCAAATCTGGCGCTATAACAACACAAGAGCAACTTGCACAGATGAGAATCATCGTACCGTTGAAGCTCAGAGAAAACGAGCTGCGTGAAGATACGGAACACACAACATCGACATGTCCAACCTTGATCATGTATGCCTCACTTAGATAGGAGATGTGTTCCATGAGTGAGCTTCGATCCACGCTTGATCTAACGAGCAGGTGCTACAACTGACCTCTTACGACATGCTGTAGTCACAGTGCTATGATCGCATGCCTCCGAGGCCTGGACACAGGGGAGATTTGACATCTGGATCAGCCAGATAAAATCAATAATGTTTTCATTCATCGAACGCACAATACATCCCATGCTAGATACGGACCGAAACCAATACACTTGCATGCATCTTGGTCTTCCAGACAAAGTGCTCAATTTCTTAGGAAGCAAACTAGATAATCAAAACTGTCAGTGAGTAAAACTAACTTCCGGTGATCCGAAACAGTTTCAATATTTGGAAAACATAAACTCACAGGTGGATATCTCTGCTAGTTCAATGACGTTGTGAAGACAACAAAGCAATCAAGTTGTCCAGGGAATGCTGCAATGCTGAAGAGTATTTCCCAGACAAACAAGGTTGACATTCTAAGAGCTAGATTCCTAGTTAATCAATGGGATCGATTCGTGAAGGACAGTACTTTCTAGTCAAGTTGATGGACATCCTTCGAAAATTCTGCAACTCGATGTCAGCAAGTCTTGAAGGACAGTACTCTACTATTAATCGGATCCAAAATTCGGTAAGGAGCGAAACCTTTGTGGTTTGTATGTTGGCGCGAATACAAAAGTAGCAAGATTTCAATCACATACATTCAAGTCACTGGGGTAGGTCAGGTAGCTACCTAGTATTAAAGTCACAGAAATCGATGTGCTGGATTGGAGCGCAATCGTTCAGCCTTACGTCGGATGTAAAAACCATGGTTAGATCTAGCAAGGAAAAGATGAACGACAGTCGATCCGGAAAATGTCGATTTAACTACATACAAACAAAGTTAACTGCCAAAATAAGATCTTTATGGATCAACTGCTGAAATATTTGTGTAGAGGATCAAAACAGAGGTTAACGCCAGTTCTGTTCCAATCAATAAAATTTTGTTTAATTTGTGCAAATCATTTGCCTATAACATATAAAGACATTGCACAAGAAATTTTGTTGAACTCAGCAGCTGCTATTACATACAATGTCTGTCCAATTCGTTCATGCCATGCCTCGCTTGTGTTAGGAATTAAAGCTTACATTCAAACATTACAAAAAGTTGCAACACTAGACACTTAATTTTCATCATCGTTGGATGACAGCTAATAACATTAGACCCTAAGACGAATTATAAAACCCCATCGTTTCGTCCAATGGATCGTAATGAAGTTAACCAAACATGACAACAACAAACAAAAAACCCAAATGTGGTGACTAATGTAAGTGGGAAAAGTAAGAGCAAACGTATGAGAGAAGTAAAATGCAGCAATCTAGCAAGAGAAAAAAGCCCTCACAACTTGGTAGAGTGCATTGTCTAATGCAAGCTGTCAAACCAGATTCCTATGTTGGGTGACGTACAAAGACAAGGAAGTGTTAGAGGTTCGAAAACCGGATATGTATCACGTCACTAAGGACAATATTAATCAACATACATATTTTTGTATGCTCGTATGCTCATCTGTTTGGTAACTTGACATAAGAGCCATTCTTCGAAACATCGGATGTTTTTTAATATTATTTGACAATTTGTCCTTGCTTATGCAAAACTGATCTACGTGTTCCCAATGTATAGCTGCAACAAACAGAACAATCATTTGTAGCAGACAGAGACGTCCAAGGCGTGCAGAACGGAGGCTATATTTAGCCATTTCGATTCACGAAAAAAGCAATCACGTGACACTTTCAGGGACGGATATCTTCGATAGTTAATGTATTTTTCTGTTATTTTAAAGTATTTGTGAATATTCGTTACTTTTGTACGACGAAACACGTAATCACAAAGTACTGTAGTTTTACAAATTACAAAAACAATGACAATATACAGCAACGTTTCGACCAACAAGGTCTTTATAATCAAATAGTTTTACTGCAGTCTAATCTATATTGTGATTACTTTTGTACCAAACACTCAATACTTAATACTCTACTTGGCGAAATGCGTAAAAACAAAGTAATGTAGTTTTACAAAATACAAAAACAATAACAATACACCGCAACGTTTTGACCAAAAGGTCTTTATCAAGCAAAGGATACAACAGAAGTGAATTTCGTCACTTCTTACACGGCACAGAACATATAGAAGAAGATAATAAATTCCTAACGGCCCTAAACTGAAAATGTGTATCGTTATTGTTTTTGTTTTTTGTGTGTAAAACCACAGTACTTTGTTTTTACGTGTTTCGCCATTGCTACAGTTTTACTGCAGTCTTCCCGTATATCGATAATATTACTCTTTACTTAGCAATCGTTACTTGGACATTGTTGGTCAGTCGCTGGACGCTGTTGGAGATATTGTGAAGGAGATCAGAGCACATATGAACATGTCCGGAGTGCAATGAAGATATTTCAAACTGAAACTGTTGACTGTAAAAATGCCCAATAAAGATATTTGTAAAATAGTTTTAAAGAATTATTATACTTTTTATTCCAACCTCTGTAGCTGTTATGTTAACTCACTCCTACTAACTACCAGGGTGCGCGAGATTGTCTACTAAAATAACCAACTACACACACTGCGTCAAGCATTGTTTCATTTAAATTAATGCTAAAATTACATCAATGCATTCTGATCAAATTTCTTGGTTTCAATCTACAGCAAATCTATTTATTTCTAAATCTTGGTCGATCGAGAGTTTAGTTTTTGTTTTTTATGTTTGAATAAAAAATAACTCGCTCACATCATGCCTTTTTCATTCAATAAAGACTGTTGGACCAAGGGATTTGTTTTTAGAATAAGAAACGCCCTTTAGTGTGGCTCCTGGTAAAAAAAAAACGTCTAACTCAAAGCCACATAGTGTGGCGTTTGGTCTACAACGAGTTAATGTCATCAATCACATCATTTTGTCTCTGTCTTCGCTTTGATTGCCCTTCTCAATGTTATATACAATACAAATGCATGACATTAGGCCGAATGGTAAGCGCCCAAGTATCGTTGAATCAGTGTAGTTTATCACTGGAAATAGACATGTTGTTAGTACTCTAATTGTTATTGTTGTGTATTGCTTAGAAAGTATATATTACAATAATTCTTCTTCTTCTTCTTTGTGTTCATTCTTTACCACCAATTTTAACCACTCTTTGTGATATGTTTGATCTTTGTCAAGAACGTGTATACGTTGCACATTGGTTTGGTAGGCCCCTAAATGCATAGACCTCTACACGCTTAGGTCATGTGCATCCGATTTCCGCCAAACCTCCTTAGGCGCCTCTTACGACATGCATGGCAGGTAACAGTGGTTCTATTCTTTACACCCCAAATTTGGGCCCCGGTAACCACTCGGGCGATTACAATAATTGAAACATGGCGGGACTGACTCTATCAAGATAATGAGATATCGGACAGGCTTGCATCAACAGCATCGATTGTTGGGGAATTGAAGATGGATGTGGGATATTCTTCGGTCTCTTCGCGACTGTCTGTTGGATGAGGACACTTAAATCGATATTGAATCGATCAAGCGATTTAGGTAGCTTGGAGTTACCCGTTGTACAAGTCGAACTGGATGCCCGAGAGGTAGAGTGAGAGATGTGTTTAATCAGTGAGCCATCAGTATGCATATTCTTCGATACATGTTGGGGAGACTGAGCACCATTAGGTCTGCCCGGAGTGCAATGACGTCAGTTTAGTAACCAATCACCAATATCAAGATCCCAGAGATCCCTGATATCATTGTAGGTGAGATCGAGTTGCTAGTCCTATCGAAGATGGATAAACATCATGTTAGGGATGATAAAGACCGTTGGCATTGTCATCAATAAGTGAGCTAAATCTGTCATCAAAGACAGACTAAATGACATCAATAAGAGCAGGCTAAATCTGCATCAATAAGAGCAGACTAAATCTGCATCAATAAGAGCAGGCTAAATCCGACATCAATAAGAGCAGACTAAATCCGACATCAATAAGAGCAGGCTAAATCTGACATCAATAAGAGCATGCTAAATCCGACATCAATAAGAGCAGCTAAATCGACATCAATAAGAGCAGGCTAAATCGCATCAATAAGAGCATGCTAAATTACATCAAAAATATATCTTCAAAATAAGACCAGGCTAAACTCAGAGATAAATAGGCAGCTAAATCCGACATCAATAAGAGCAAGCTAAATCTGTCATCAATAAGAGCAGGCTAAATCCGACATCAATAAGAGCAGGCTAAATCCGACATCAATAAGAGCAGGCTAAATCTGACATCAATAAGAGCATGCTAAATCTGACATCAATAAGAGCATGCTAAATCTGACATCAATAAGAGCAGGCTAAATCTGACATCAATAAGAGCATGCTAAATCTGACATCAATAAGAGCATGCTAAATCCGACATCAATAAGAGCAGGCTAAATCTGACATCAATAAGAGCAGGCTAAAAAACCGCTGTCCGGGCAAGATTCATAAAAAAATAATTTACAATAACATTACTGCAAAATATTCATTATCTTCAAAACTTACATCGGGGACCGTTGTGGGAGCTACATAGTTATAGCAATGTCGCAGAGATCTTACTATGTAGGAAAGAGATCGGATCACACATGGTTATTCAATGAAGCGCCGCCCATGTTTTGCCGGGACCCTCAAGAGGAGCAAAGAATGTTAACACTGTGACTTACAAGGCATTTCGTAAGATGCGAATGAGGTAGGGGCTAAGGAAGCTACCTAGTAAATAAAAAGCGTCGCAGAAATCAGATGTGCTGGCCTACTTGTTGGCGCATAACTGGCACAACGTACAATCGCTCTTAAGCTCAGATCCCATACAAATCACACAGCGTGGTTAAAGTGTTGATATGGAGCGTTCAAAGAAGAAGAAGAACAAGACTGAAGTACAATAATGATGATTATATCAATCAACCAATCAGATCTATTCATTTTTCTATTGTCTGATTTATTTTATACACTACAATTGTTAACATTTGTTGCGGAAAGCAAAGACTTTCAGCTTACGCCAGTTTGAATCGCACGCACACTTCCTATCTTATTTTCAGAGTTTGACATGACTAGAATCCAATATAGAAATAAATACGAGTACATTAGGAAAAAGTGAGTACAGCATCAGTTCTGAACTTTATCAGAAACAACAAATTAAATGGTTCGGAACATAATCAGATTACAACAGACAGTGCGCCTACAAGAACAATCATAGTCCGACAGAGATGAAGTATCTACGCAGAATGCTGGGAGTATCAAGAAGAGAACTAGTCACGACAGAGATGAAGTGTCTAAGCAGAATGCTGGGAGTAACAAGAAGAGACTGGTTTAGAAATGTAGACATCAGTAAAAAGTGAGTACAACATCAGTACTGAACTTCATCAAGAAACAACAAATTAAATGGTTCGGCTAGATAAGCAGATTGCTAACAGACAGTGCACATCAAAGAGGTTTGCTGCTCCGATACAATGGATTCAAAGCAAAAGGCAGGCCACACAAAAGATGGATCTCAGAGATAACAGAGGCGACGATAGTCACTATCTACGAAGTG
This sequence comes from Arion vulgaris, assembly GCA_020796225.1. Taxonomy (NCBI): domain Eukaryota; kingdom Metazoa; phylum Mollusca; class Gastropoda; order Stylommatophora; family Arionidae; genus Arion; species Arion vulgaris. The sequence continues at coordinate 18,439,424 of CM036755.1, read as the reverse complement.
CACGCAAGGGCCCGTTGTAGAAATCTCTTCTTAACATGACGTTGTTAAGCAAAACAGGTCGGAGAAAACAAAAGTATCAAAGAGCAATGTGACTTTGATACAGTAGATACAAAGCAAAAGCGTCTACGACAAAGAGCAATGATTCTTTGATACAGTAGATACAAGCAAAAAGGCGCTACGACAAAGAGCAATGTATCTTTGATACAGTAGATACAAAACAAAAAGTGCACTCCAAAGAGCAATGTTACTTTGATACAGTAGATACAAAGCAAAAAGCGTCTACGACAAAGATGGACCACAGAGATTCCAGAAGCGAAGAAAAACACTCTTTATGAAGCACACATAGAAGTTCGTTCTAGAAGTCTCTTCTTATCCTGACGATGTGAATTAAAACAGGATTCGAGAAACGAAGAAAGCATAAAGATAACCCTCCAGATTAGACTACCTTATCGTGGTTGGAGGGTTTGCGTGCCTTGGTGATCCTTCAGGCTATGTCGGCGGGAGTCTAACTCCTGGCAGGTCTAACCAAGCCGAACAGACTGAAGGTGATATCTTGAAAGTGAAAACATACTTGTGTCACAGCAGACAGGTTTCAGGCGGTGTTACTCTACTGAAGACCAAGCATGGTATCTCTCTCATGAGATTGAGAATGCGTTCCAAGATAAGAGACTGATACTAGCGACATGGATATACCTAAGGAAAGCCTTTGACAAGGTTTGGAAAGAAGGAAGGAAGGAAGGACTGCTTAAGAAACTGAGAAATTGTAGAATAAAGGGTAGAATGTACAGATGGATAAAAGCATACTTACATAACAGAAAAGCCAGAGTGCATCTCTCTCTCTCTCTCACCACCCAGACCGATGTACCAGATCTCCCCATAAATTCAATTCACGTGGAGATCTGAGTCATGCAGCCTTAGCATTGGTGTGCTTTACGTCACATTTTCAGCACCATTTGGAGCTCTGGTGCTTATCCTTCGGTGATGTGTCCGGTTTCAGCCAGCGTTTACTCGGTTCGCTCTCCGTTCTGTAGCCATCTAGTGTTTTTTACGGTGTGGGGTAGCTAGCCTCTTACGACATGCGTGGCAGGTAAAAGTGGTTCTATTCTTTACATCCCAATTTGGGCCCAGGTAACCACTTGGGCGAGAGTGCTCCTAGATGTTCTCAAGAGTAAAAAAAAGTTATACTGCGCCATGGAGTCCCTCAAGAAGGAGTATTGTCCCCCACACTCTTCTTGATTTTCATCAAGGACCTGGTTGCTGAGTTACCACAGGGAGTAAAAGTTGCAATGTACGCTGATGATCTGGTATTATGGTGCACAAATGAATATGCAACAGTGGCCGCCACCAAACTGATACAAAGAGCTGAAGATACCTTAACCTCATGAGCAAACAGATGGTGTGTCAGCATCAACACAGATAAGTGCAGCACTACGTTCTTTACTCTCTTCCAAACAAAAAGCTGGCACCATTAAAATAAATGGAGAACTGCTAAGACAAGACAAGCAACCCACCTATCTCAGAGTTACATTCGATGATAGACTGACGTGGAAGCAGCACATCAACAAAGCAGCAGCAAAGGACAGGAGGAAGTTAGCCATCCTGAGAAAATTAAGTGGAACCACACGGGAGTCAGTCAAAAATACTTAAACATATTTATCAGCAGGGCATACGACCACACCTGGAATATGGGTCAGCTGCATGGTGTCCAGCATCAAATATCACATTAGGAGAACTGGATAAGGTGCAAAACCAAGCGCTTCGTGTCATCACAGGAGCAATGAAATCAATAGGGAGATGGAGAGAGTTGGGGGAGGAGGAATACAAGCACTGAGAGAACGCAGATACAAAAGTAATGGCACGTACAGAAAAGTTTCTGAGTATGCCAAGAAACCCAATGGAAAACAGATTCCAAAATCTAGCAATGGGTCGGCTGAAAAGTAGCAGTTTTATTCATCAGGCCCAAAGACTGAATAGACAAACTTCAGACCCACCAAAAGTTGGCATTCCCCTAAAGTCTATGCCAGAGCAAACCTCTTTGGAGAGAGGAGACTGAACCAGAAGTATGTATCCAGACAGAACTGAAAGGAATACTCGACAAGGATGAGCAGAACAGCATACAACGCAAGACGGTCACTCTCAGTTTACTTGATGAAGAATACCCACATGATCTCTGGGTCCGGTATACACGGATGGGTCAGCAGAAAATGCAGTGAAGAATGGAGGAGCAGGAGTGTACATAGAATACCCAAACAACGTTAGAGATGCGATAAAAGTACAAACGGGGAAATTATGTCACAACTATGATGCAGAAATTCAGCCAATCAAGGTGGCAACTGAGAAACTGTTAAAATATCGGACTCGATCCTCAACCTGTTGTATTTTTGACTGATGCAAAATCAACACTCCAGTCCAGAAAATTGCCAGGTCTAAAGACCCTACTGTCTAAACTGTCCAAGCAGCGCAGGGTCGTCTTGCAGTGGATACCCTCTCACTGTGGAATACCAGGAAATGAAACAGCAGACCGACTGGTCAAGGAAGGTGCTGCAGGAGAGCAATCAGAAAGTCACAAATACCAACACAAGACGATTACTATAATATGAGCAGATTGGAACAAGTTGTCATTCTGCGCCTTAGAGCAGAACACAATCGACTCGGCAGCCACATGTATACAAAATTCAAGATTGACAATTCAGCCATGTGTACAGGCACACCAGACTGCAGAGCACATACTTCAAGACTGCCCTGAATATGATACACTTAGGCAAACTCTCTGGCCTAACGAAACAACACTCGACAGAAAACTACACGGACCTCTGTGTGAGCTACAACAGAGACAACATTGAATATATAGACAATATTTCAAGCGAACGAAATGAAGGATAAAGATACCAAGGCAAAGACTTGAAAGACGTACAGTGAGATGGTTGGGTTAAAAAAGAATCAGAAGAAAACAGAAATAATGACTCTAAATACCGTCACCCAGCACCAGTCAAACTAGAAGATAAAATCCTTCCAAATGCAACTGCAGCCAAATTGTCAAATGGAGAGGCACAGCCTAATGATAGTGAAAAAGTAACGAATATTTTTTCCTCGATGATATTCAGCCTTTTCAGATCTAAACAATAATAAGTATTCGAGTCACAAATAGTTACTATTCGCCCATCACTAATCCTGGAACGATATAAAAATGGAGGACATAAAGAAAGCTGATTTTGGATTCTATACGAGTTCACTGTTATTTTTCTTGTGTGTGGGACCAACACGCCCTGTTAACCAAAACACACTGTTCTTAGGCTGAAAGTAGTGTTCCTTGGCGGTTTTAGTAGAGGTTTTAATCCCCTATACATAAAGACTTTTGTTATATCTTCATTCCTGCACTGACTGTTGTTTTATTATTAATAAATGCTGGCTAGTAAGTAATGAATAACAATAACTAGGTTAACATAAAACTATAACACTGGCTGGAAACGATGTTATCTAAGCTAAACGGATTATCCAATTCTTGTTCAGTTTTAGCACGCATTCATACATTAAATGTATTATCAGTTTGAGTTCTGTTGTATGAAATAAAAACATTTCGATTTAAATCAAAATATAATTTATTATTCTTGACCTGGTGATTGCTAAAGTTAAACACTTCATTCATTCATTCCTGAGAAAAAAAAAGATGAGCATTTGTTAGTTAAGTTAGTGTTGTTATATTCATATATTCAATTATATAGTCGTTTCTGAGGTATCTACTTTCTTGTTGGATAAACAACAAAATGGCTACTACTACAGTGTCTACAGTTGTTGATAGTACAGTCCAGCAGCACATTCCGATAACGGAGAACAATAACAACAGTAACAGATCTAAAGCAATGTCTCAAGTAACAGTTACAGTGCAGCAACCAACGATGACCAAAACACATATTCAGACGGGCCCCAAACACAAATTAATCATTGAAGCAGATGTACAAGTATGTCGTCTGAATCATACCAGAACTATAGTTAGTAAAATAATGAACTCCAGATATTTGAGAAGATGGGAGAGTCATAAAATTATGTTGGAGCATAATGAAATGAAGTCTACAACCGTAAGTATTATTTTCATTATTAAAGTTTTGTTACAATGAATTTTCTGTGAATATTGTAGCTAAAATACAATTTTTAAATATTATAAAAAATTAGATGTAAAAGAAGATAATTCTAATTTCTTCAAACACTCCATATCGACCACTTGTTAAACCACTCTTTGTGATTTGTATGTAATCTAGGCCTAAGAGCGATTGTACTTTGTGCCAGTTATGCGCCTACAAGTAGACCAGCACATCCGATTCCTCGACATTTTTTATGTACTGGTAGCTTCCCTAGGTCTCTACCTCAGTCGCCTCTTACAACATGCTTTGTAGGTTACAGTGTTACTATTCTTTGTTCCCCTGGCAACACTGGCGAATGTATTACATAATATGTTAATCGTTTTATCATTGTTGCATGCAGTGATCCACAGAACTAGTCTCTTCAACACTCCAGTGCTCTAACCTCTTCAACACTCCAGTGCTCTAACCTCTTCAACACTCCAGTGCTCTAACCTCTTCAACACTCCAGTGCTCTAACCTCTTCAACACTCCAGTGCTCTAACCTCTTCAACACTCCAGTGCTCTAACCTCTTCAACACTCCAGTGCTCTAACCTCTTCAACATTCCAGTGCTCTAACTTCTTCAACACTCCAGTGCTCTAACCTCTTCAATATGCCAGTACTCTAACCTCTTCAACACTCCAGTGCTCTAACCTCTTCAATATGCCAGTACTCTAACCTCTTCAACACTCCAGTGCTCTAACCTCTTCAATATGCCAGTACTCTAACCTCTTCAACACTCCAGTGCTCTAACCTCTTCAATACTTCAGTGCTCTAACCTCTTCAACATTCCAATGCTATATTTGACTACTACAATGCTATATTTAACTACTCCAGTGCTATTTTTAACTACCCCAATGCTATATTTAACTACTCCAGTGCTATATTTAACTACTCCAGTGCTATATTTAACTAATCTGGTGTGCTATATTTAACTACAATATTGCTTTATTTGACAACACCAGTGCTATATTTGACCAGTGCTCTATTTGACCAGTGCTCTATTTGACCAGTGCTCTATTTGACCTGTGCATTACTTGACCAGGGCTCTATTTGACCAGTGCATTACTTGACCAGTTCTCTATTTGACTAGTGCTGTATTTGTGGAATAGAAGACATCATGCTTATATGTTTAAACTATATTAGAAACAATATTATTCAATACATTACATCGAGTTATCCACTGGATATCCATATAATACACTGGATATCCATATAATACACTGGATGTTTGTGTATTGAGTACAGATTCCTGCTGTAGTCATCAGTTTTAGTCTTGTCAAGGTGGTGACATCATTCTTCAAATCATTCATAAACCTCACTAATTTCCTTACATGACTCATGACCTGAAGTTGGTAGTGGTGGTCTGACATACTGGTCAGCAGATTCTCACAGTTATTACCTGTACACATGTTACACCCCAAACAGGTGGGCGTTGGTGTGGGTGTTCTCTGTATTTAAAACATCCTCCAACGCCAGATTGAAAGATTTATTCCCAGTCATAAATTGTTTACTGTCATCCACCAGTCATTCACAATGCGGTTGTTTTGGTTGTTGGTGATCGGTTTCATTAATTGAAAGTCTCGGGAGGTTATTAGGGAGTGATAAATCAATTTGAAGTTATTCACTTTCCCAATTATATGGTGCTGTTTACGAATCCTAAATCTAGATGTTGTTTTGTTTATGGTATGCTATTTCAAACAGAGCAGTGATCATTATCAATGCCTTTGAATGCAAATGTTACAGAAGAGTACTTAGAATATCACGATTAGAGAAGAGAACAAATGCTTCTGTTCTGCAACAGCTTGATATTAAAGAGAGTTGGTTATTAAAGAAGATAACGCCAGTGTGTTGTCAGGGCTCTCAAGGGAGCAAAGAATAGTAACACTGCTACCTACAAGGCATGTTGTAAGAGGTGATTACAGTAGCGGCCTAGGAAGCTACCTAGTAAATAAAAGCGTCACAGAGATCGGATATGCTGGCCTACTTGTAGACGCATAACTGGCCTACTTATAGACACATAATTGACCGGCCAACATACAACCATTCTTAGGCTCAGATCACATACAAATCACAGAGTAGAGAAGGTCATCAATGTCTTTGAATGCAAATGTTACAGAAGAGTAGTAGGACGTAAAGGTGCTATTGGTATACCACATGGTATATTGGGTTTCAGTTTGGAATAACTTCATTGCACTATGTCCATAGGTGCTCTGATCTCCTTCGCATTATCACCAAGTGTCCAGCGACTGACCGCACTAGAATGTTTTTGACTGCTGAGCCTGCTCATATACCTGTTGTGCTGTTCTTTTCTTGCTACTCAAATCTTCAATCCAAGCTCTTGCAATCTAGCAGTTGACGTTGATTGGTTTAAATGAAAATCTTTTTGCGGCACACTCTTGAGTGTGTTCAAAATATCAGTTCTTATCCATTGGGTAATACAGTGTTAGGCCCATATTTTTCATGAACTGTCAGCACACGATGGATGATATGGTCGACATCACGCCGACGACTTTACTTCCCAGTGTTTTTCCTGGTATCCAATTGAGGCTGGGTTGACCTGAGAGCAGTTGTGGTTGGTTATAGAAGAGTACTTAGGATATCATGGACAGAGAAGAGAAATGCTTCTGTTCTGTAATAGCTTGATATTAAAGTGAGTTGGTTATTAAAGAACATAAAATCAAGGAAAATTAAATATTTTGGACACATTAAATGACATGAGTGCCTGGAGAAAATAATTCTAGAAGGGACGGTGAATGGTAGAAGAGCGAGAGGAAGACCTAGATGACAATGGCCGCAGGATGTCATTGACGAGTTGAGAATGACTGCTGCTGACATCGGCATCTTGCACAGGATAAAGAGTTTTTCAGGGCTGCTGTCATGGGAGCCAAGTTCCAGAAGGGACAAGCTACTTGATAATGATTTTAAAGTCTTCGTGTTCATTCTCTCTCTCCTGTGATGCCCATGACGTTTAGGGCAGCAACCGCCCGAGTGATTACCGGGGCCCAAATTTGGGGTATAAAGAATAGAACCACCGTTACCTGCCATACATGTCGTAGAGGCATAAGGAGGTTTGGCTGAAATCTGATGCATGTGTCCTAAACGTGTAGAAGTCTATGCGTTTAGGGCCTACCAAACCAATGTGCAACGTATACACGTTCTTGGCAAAGATCAAACATGTCACAAAAAGTGATTAAAATTGATCAGAAACGACATAAGAAAGAAGAAGAAGAGAGGACAGCAATAAATGCACACTGTTCTTCTATATTCTTGGCCATCTGTGTTTCAAGTATGATTCATTTCTTCCAGTTCTTTATCTACTGTTCTCCTCCAGGTTGTTTTGTGTCTTCCACGTTTTCATTTACCCTCTGGTGTCAATCTCAGTGCAGTTTTTATGACATAGTTAGACTCCATGTGTATCACATGTCCTATTCATTTCCAACTTCTCTTTTTGGATGATGGTGCTCATATTCTCTTGTTGACGCTTGATAAGCTGTGTTATTGTTCTTTGTCCCCCAAAAATCTACTGTCCTGGGTATGCAGGTTGATTGGGCCAGAGAGATAGCTAACATGCTTGCATTGATTGTTGGGGAGGTTAGAATGGATAAGGGGCATATTCTTCTGTCTCTTGGTAACCTCATGTTGGACAAGGACACTGAAATGAGGTTTTTTCCCGATCATCCAGAAGCACTTGAGCTTTTCAGCACTTTGGCTCGGTGCCATGGACATCATAACCCTTCTGTTCGGTACCACGAACATCGTCAATCTGGAGAACCTGTGGCTTTTCTGCCAGCTCACGGAATTGAACAGTACTCACAAGGGGCTTGTCACCCGTCGTCCAACGCGCTACGAACCACTGGGCAGGCAGGCAAAATTGGTGTTAAATCTATCCAACAATTGAAGGAGTTTGAAATTATACATTGTACAAGTAGAGCTGGATAAATGAGGGACAGAGAGAGAAGTGTGTTTAATGAGCGAGCCACAGGACCCATTAGTATGCATACCCTTCAACATATGTTGGGTGAGACTGAGCACCTATGGTTCTGACAGAGTGATATGATGTGTGGGTATGCAGGTGTTTGCGGTAGAAAGACAGCGAACATGCATTGATTGTTGGGGAGCTCAGGATGGATAAGGGGGATATTCTTCTCTCTCTTGGCAACTGACCTCCTGTTGGATGAGGACATTACAATTGATGTTAAATCTATCCAGTGATTTAAGGAGTTTAGAATTACATGTTGTACAATTACAACTGTAGGGGCAAAGAGAGAAGTGTGTTAAACCAGCAAACCATAGGAACCATTAGTTTGCATACCCTTTGACATCTATTGGAGGAGACTGAGCACCTATGGTTCTGCCCGAAGTGATATGACGTCAGCTGTCATGGGCCATTGACATATTGAATTGAGATAACAACATTGTGTGATGCTCTCAGGTCAACCAAGACTCAATTGAGTACTAGGAATAATAGTGAGAAGTAAAGGCCAACGTGATGTTGACCACATCAACCATCATGTGATGAAGGTCAATGAACGGGTCCAACATTATATTTCCCAGTATACCTCTAGGTATGAACAATTGTTCCTTTTTCCCTTTCTTTTATGTGAGAGTCAGTTAACAACGGACATTGACCAATAAGATGTCAGATTGATATTCCAACACCTGGTGGTCAAGACAACTAGAAGTGATCAGCAAGATAGTAGATTCATCGCCCGAGTGATTACGGGCCCAAATTTGGGGTGTAAAGAATAGAATCACTGTTACCTGCCATGCATGTCGTAAGAGGCGACTAAGGAGGTTTGGCTGAAATCGGATGCACATGTCCTAAACATGTAGAAGTCTATGCGTTTAGGGGCCTACTAAACCAATGTGCAACGTATACACGGTCTTGGCAAAGATCAAACTTATCACAAAGAGTGATTAAAATTGGTCGTAAAGAACGAACGCAAAGAAGAAGAGAAGGAGTAGATTCATTTTCAATCAACACCTGTGGACATAACAACTGAAGGACCAGCAAGATAGTAGATTCATTTTCTATCACCTGTGGACATAACAACTGGAAGGGACAAGAAGATGAGGCCCATAACAATTCATCATCATATAGCATGTCTTGGCGAACGTTGCCACCCTAATAGTCACTTATAATTTATCTCTCTCATAAGCCAGTGTGTCTCTGTGGCTAAGTGATTAGGCCTTTTCCTTCCATTGTGAAGGTCATGGGTTTGAATCCAGACCTCTCAGTTCTGTTCACGAGTACATTTTTGACAGAAACCCTAGGATTGTTGCATGCAGTGGCTACGAGTTTGTGCTTTGTGCAATGCTCTCGGCAGGTAGCGAGCCATTTCTGCCAAGAGTAACCAAGCCATATAGGGTAACACCCAGTATAATAGTAAATCCTTTGTCTTTAGGCTTCTTTTGCAAAGGCCAGATGTTCCATCTCAGCAGCTGTCATGCTCAAATCATTAGTTACATCCTAAATCCAGCTTCTCCATGGTCTTCCTCTTCTTCTCTTTGTCGGGATGCCTCCTTCTATAAGGGTCTTCTCCAACCCTCAGTGTCTTTTTATATGTCCAAAATACTAAAAACAATTTCATTATTTTTTGCAGCATCAGCCAGTTTTCTTTAATTTTGAGTTCTTTCTAGATAGATCTATTTGTTCTCTTCTCTGTCCATGGTATACGAAGGACTCTACTGTAACACTTATATTCAAAAGCGCAAATATGGTTTTCCACTGCCTTATTAAATGTCCATACTTCACACCCATACGTTGCCACTAGGAGTAAGCATACACTTAGTATTCTGATATTTATTTTCATATCACTTCCATTCCATAACAATTGAAAATCCTGGTTGTGGAAATCAAGAAGACGGTTCAAATTTCAGTGTATAATCATAGTAATGGTAGAAGTTACTACCTACACAGATAACTAGAAGATAATGGTTGTTCTTGATGAGGAACCAGTTACTAGGAAGTAACCACTATCCTCAACTTGTTCATTATTTTATTTGGCCAAAGTTCATATGTCAAGTGATGGAATAAACTATTATTAGAAACCGTGGGTTGGAAGGGTCAGGATATGCAGGAAGTATATACAAATCACGCATAGCCTTACAAAAAACGGAAACAACTAAAAAAACAATCTTGAATGAAACGGATAACAATCTTGAATGAAACGGATATGATAAACCTACATGACTTCCTTTTTTAAAAGTGTTTCTGCTTTGCTAGAATAGTTTAAATACATTGGAGTCCTGGTAACATCAGATGCAGATCAGAAATAAAGAGTAGAATAGGGCAGGTCAAAGCAGCGTTTCAGAAAATGAGAAGCATTGTATACAAGTCATTGTTAATTGAGATCAGAATGAGAGTTATGCAGTGCTACATAGAACCAATACTGACATATGGATGTGAGTCATGGACAATGAACAAACAGATAGACAATTGAGATTAGAATGAGAGTTATACAGTGCTACATAGAACCAATACTGATATATGGAAGCGAGTCATGGACAATAAACAAACATATAGACAATTGAGATCAGAATGAGTTATACAGTGCTACATAGAACCAATACTGACATACGGATGTGAGTCATGGACAATAAACAAACAGATAGACAGTTGAGATTAGAATGAGATTTATACAGTGCTACATAAAACCAATACTGACATATAGATGTGAGTCATGGACAATGAACACAAACAGATCGAAAAATCTCTGAGGGTCACAGAGATGTGGTTTTGTAGAAGAATGATGAGAATCCCATGGACTGCTAAAATGACTAATGTGGAGGTGTTGAATGAGGTCAAGACACAGAGAAAGCCTATCACCAATATAAGAAAGAGGCAGTAATCATTTTCGGACATCTGGTGAGGAGGGAGGTTTAGAACACATTGTGACAACCGGTAAAATCGAGGGTAGACGAGACAGAGGAAGACAGAGAGAATATTTTGTATATCCTGACTTCATGGCACGGTAGAGCATCAACATCTGAGATGATACACAAACATCAGAGACAGAAATTTGTGGAGATCCATGATCGCCTACGCCAGCCGGTACGGCACATGATGATGATGTTGATAATAGTTGTACCGCATGTATGAGTGGATGTCGTCTATAGAAGTTTCTAATCTCCAGAGGCTTACGTGGATCTACTGTCCTGGGCATGCGAGTGTTTACGGTAATGAGAGAGCGGACAGGCTTGCATCGATTGTTTGGGGAGTTTAGGATGGAAAAGTAAGATGTTCTTCTGTCTCTTGGTGACCTACTGTTGGATGAAGACACTAAAATAAATGTTGAATCAATCCAGCGATTTAAGAAGTTTGAAATTACGCGTTGATATACGCCAATGTTCTGTGGCCCCTGTAGCCATTCATTTCAATTGAATTGACCATTTGGGAGCTCGCGATGTCCAGATCACAGCCATCAGATTATGTTCCACTGATGATTGAAGTTGATTTGCTCTAGAGCAGCGTTTCACAAAGTGGGGGTACTGCCCCAGTGGGCGCTGAAGCCTTCTGGGGGATAGTGGATTCAGAAGAATTTGGGGGGTGTTCAGGCGATTAGGGTCGGTGGCTCCTTAAAGAAGAAATTAATCATAAATATTTTTTAATAAATTATTTTCGTGATTTGGCCATTGAATAATCATTTAAAATTTGAATTCTGCATTTTAATTCATCTTATGCCCATCTTACACGATCCATTTTGTCATCAATTTTCTATATCATGCATATAATCATTTGAAAATTGACTATGTATGACATAAATATATATCAATTTTCTATGTCAAAGAGAAAAAGGAGCATGTATATATATGTGGGGGTGGCGTTACAAAGTTTATGTTGTGCAAAGTGGGCGGTGGAGGGAGGGCGTTACAAAGTTTATGTTGTAAAGTGGGCGGTGGGAGGAGGGCGTTTCAAAGTTTATTTGGGAAAGTCGGATGGACGAGGGCTATAAAGTTTATCATTGTAGTCAAAGTGGGCGGTGGGAGGGAGGGCGTTACAAAGTTTATGTTGTGCAAAGTGGGCGGTGGGCCGAAAAGTTTGGGAATCTATGCTCTAGAAAATTGATGAAAAAATGGATCGTGTAGATGAACATATAATGAATTAAAATGCATCATTCAAATTTGAAATCATTATTCAATCGCAAAATCACGATAAATTAACTGCCCCAAATGTTTCTGAACCCACCATCGTCCCTCTGGAAGGCTTCAGTGCCCACAGGGGGCGCTATCGCCCACTTTGGGAAACGCTGCTCTAGAGAATCGTTTTATATCATTATATGGTACATTGCGACCTCATGGACTCAACGCACTACATTCCTATGCTTCTTAATACTGTCTGTTCTCTTGCTCCATTTTCTATATGTCTGTATGTTAATTGTATATAATTATATATATATATATATATATATATATATACACACATATATATATTGCCCGTCTGCCCAGCGTGTTCGTAGCGCGTTGGACTACGGGTGACTATCCCGATGTCCACGATGTCCACGACACCGAGCCGGAGAGCTGAAAAGCTCAAGTGCTTCTGGATCGAAAAAAAATATATATATATATTTGATTTGTATTGTTTATCTTCTTTTCCACTTTTTTGGGCATTTATTTCGTTTTTAGTCACATATTTTCATTGTAGGGACGTTTATAAACTTATTGTTTGATTCTACATGTTGAAGATGGAGTTATTGTGTGTTGTGCGAGAAGTGAAATTCTTTACCTCTCTTGTATCGTTTGATTGATAAAGGCATTTTGGTCGAAACGTTGCTGTGTATTGTTATTGTCAAACTACAGTACTTTGATTGTTACGTGTTTCGCTATTACTACATAGTTTTACTGCAGTCTTCTCCTCTATCAATAAAGTACACGTTGTACATGTAGAGCTGTATGCTTGAGGGCAGAGTGTGTTTAACCAGCGAACCACAGGAACCATCAGTATGCATACCCTTCCAAATCTTTTGGGGGAGACCGAGCACCTATGGGTCTGCCTGGAGTGCTGTGACGTCAGTTCAAAAACCAATGCATTTGCACTTCCAATCTTTGTTTAATTTCGACTATGTTGTTCTTATCTGAAGAAACAGTACTGCCAAAAATAGTTATCGAAAAAGGGGAAGACTGCAGTAAAACTTGGTGAAATAGCGAAACACGTACAAATGACTAATGACTATAGTTTTACAAAATACAGAAACAGTGACGATAAACAGCAACGTTTCGACCAAAAGGCCTTTATCAAGCAAACGATACAACAGGAGTGACGAATTAAAAGAACACTTACAAATGGACGGTTACAGAAACATTAAAAGTATCTAATGAAAATCTGGGAATAAAAACGAATAACGAAATGAGTGCAACACAAAACTAGAAGTGGAAAAGAAGAGAAACAATAAACAATCAAGTAAAAATATAACATATATATGAAGCAAATACACATATAGATTACAAGGCATGAGATGAGAAAGTACTAAGAAGCATAGGAATGTAATACGTTGAGTCCAAGAGGCCGCAAGGTACCATATAACGAAATAAAACGGTTCTCCAGAGCAAATCGACTGCGATCATCAGAGGAACATGATCGGATGGCTGTGACCTGGACATCGCAAGCTCCTGAATGGCCAGTATCATTGAAATGGGTAGCTACAGGATTGACAGAGCATTAGCGTATGTCGCGCAAGTGTTGGGCGAATCGGTCACTGAGCCTCTTGGGATGACTTCTGTCCCGTCTGTACGCCACCAAAGGATAGTGTTGGAAGACTGAACGTGTCTCAGGATCAGACTGAAGAATGGAGAGATGACGGAATAAGACTTTCTTCACAAGGGAACTATGAGGGTGGAAAGTTAAGATAAGTTTCACCCTGTCAGAATTGGAAGTTCTATGCTGGTTAGAGAGGGCCTCCCGGCGATAAATTTGCTGAACGCGCCGCATAGCAGATGCAAGCAGATTCTCCGGGTATAGGCACTTGCGGAAGAAATCAAGCATCTCATGAGCTCTATTATTATAAATAGTGACAATTTTTAAAACGAAAAAAATAGTTACAAAAATAACTGCAGAAAGCTAAGTTCAACGATTGTTTACTTTGAGAAGTGACAGATAATCTAAGGCGTAACATTGTCACACAGTCCACCAAGTATTCATGTTGCCTGTTTGTATTAGTATTGCTAGATGCCGCCCCCTCCTCATGAAAGCTAAACATCAACATTGATTAATTAGCACTGACAGTGTCAATTTTCTAACAACTATATCGGTCATATTATCATTCTTTATAGTTTACATATCTTGGTAGCGTACTGACACTAAATGGTGGCACGAGGAAGATATAAAATCACGTCTAAGTAAGGCCAGAACCGCTTTTGCCAGAATGAAACCAGTATGGAAGTCCAAAATCTACAATAGGACCACAAAGCTTAAACTCTATAAAGGCATTGTTTTGCCAGTTTTGCTCTACGGATCGGAGTGTTGGAGGATGACCAAAGGAGATACTAGCAGGATGTCAGTTTTCCACCACTCTTGTCTTCGCAGAATCTTGGGAATCTTTTGGCCAGTAAAAATATCCAATAACCAACTACTCCAAGATACAAGACAAGAGGCAATGAATGACATACTCAAAAGAGAAGATGGAAATGGCTCGGACATGTTATGAGAATGAGACAAGAAATGCCTGCAAGGGTAGCCCTCACTTGGACACCAGAAGGAAAGAGAAAGAAAGGCAGACCACGGACAACATGGAGGCGCATGGTGGAAGAGGAACTGGACACCGCATCTCTGACGTGGGCTCTGCGCTGAAGGTTGCACGGACAGGAGAGCATGGAAAGTCCTTTCTGAAGCCCCATGTGTCACTAGGCATGACGGGATTAAGTAAGTAAGTAATCATTCTTTAACCGCCCACCCACATCCAAATCATGCAAAGTACTGCTTGCTTCCCAGTGGGACCACACACTGAAAAATAATGCTGAAATGTAAACCATTTCACGTGCTAATATTTTGTAATGTGATCGTACTCTCTGCCATGTTTACAACACAGCTGTCCTATCTGCAACTTTCGGTTTAGCACATTCGATTTCCTCATGAATTTGTGTGTGTGTGTTCGGACTCGCTCTTCCTGTTGTTTTATGTATATAAGTGTTACAGAAGAGTCCTGCGTATATCATGGGCAGAGAAGAGAACAAATCGATCCATCGAGAGAGACCTCAAAATCAAAGACAACTGGCTTCTTCGTCTTTGCGTTCGTTCTTTACAATCAATTTTAATCAATTTGATCTTTGTCAAGAACGTGTATACGTTGCACATTGGTTTGGTAGGCCCCTAAACGCATAGACTTTTACATGTTTAGGACATATGCATCCGATTTCAACCAAACCTTCTTAGCCGCCTCTTACGACATGCGTGGCAGGTAACAGTGGTTCTATTCTTTACACCCCAAATTTGAACCCGGTAACCACTCGGGCGAGACAATTGGCTAATGCTACAAATAAGAATGAGCAAATTGAAGTATTTTGGACATATAAAGAGACACAAATGGCTGAAGAAGACCATCTTAGAAGGAGGCGTTCAGGAAAAGAGGAGAGGAGGAAGACCACGGAGTAGATGGATTCAGGATGTGACTGATGGTTTGAGCATGACGACTGCAGAGGCGGGATATCTGGACTATGAGAGAGAGAGAGAAATTCCGAAGGAATGTTAGGTTGGCAAAGTTCTGCTCAGGATGTAGTAGGGCATTCCTTTTTGGTAGGCGTAATGATTACTTTTGTTGTATGATAGATGATGGAACGACCGAAGAGTTTTGGTAGGCGTAATGATTACTTTTGTTGTATGATAGATGATGGAACGACCGAAGAGTTTTGGTAGGTGTAATGATTACTTTTGTTGTATGATAGATGATGGAACGACTGAAGAGTTTTGGTAGGCGTAATGATTACTTTTGTTGTATGATAGATGATGGAACGACCGAAGAGTTTTGGTAGGTGTAATGATTACTTTTGTATGTATGATAGTGATGGAAAGACCGAAGAGTTTTGGTAGGCGTAATGATTACTTTTGTTGTATGATAGATGATGGAAAGACCGAAGAGTTTTGGTAGGTGTAATGATTACTTTTGTTGTATGATAGATGATGGAACGACCGAAGAGTTTGATGTTAAAAGAAACCAACTCAGTTCTGTTAGCTTCATCTCATGTTTATTGATGTTTTCTGTATGCTGTTTACAAAACACGTCCACACTGTTCTGGTGTTTCTATTGGTCTCTAATGTTGTCACTATCGTCGCTAAGCAGTCCTAACTAATCTACGTCAAACTAGTCTCGTTCTGGTGCTGCTATTCTCATCATAGTGCGCAGCTTTGGCGTGCAAACCCTACGGTGTCTCCTTATACTATCTATCTCGTTTCTACTATCCTATCTAGTCTGTTAACTGCTACCTTGGGTCTCGTTACTACTATCCTATCTAGTCTGTTAACTGCTACCTTGGGTCTCGTTACTACTATCCTATCTAGTCTGTTAACTGCTACCTTGGGTCTCGTTACTACTATCCTATCTAGTCTGTTAACTGCTACCTTGGGTCTCGTTACTACTATCCTATCTAGTCTGTTAACTGCTACCTTGGGTCTCGTTACTACTATCCTATCTAGTCTGTTAACTGCTACCTTGGGTCTCGTTACTACTATCCTATCTAGTCTGTTAACTGCTACCTTGGGTCTCGTTACTACTATCCTATCTAGTCTGTTAACTGCTACCTTGGGTCTCGTTTCTACTATCCTATCTAGTCTGTTAACTGCTACCTTGGGTCTCGTTACTACTATCCTATCTAGTCTGTTAACTGCTACCTTGGGTCTCGTTACTACTATCCTATCTAGTCTGTTAACTGCTACATTGGGTCTCGTTACTACTATCCTATCTAGTCTGTTAACTGCTACCTTGGGTCTCGTTACTACTATCCTATCTAGTCTGTTAACTGCTACCTTGGGTCTCGTTACTACTATCCTATCTAGTCTGTTAACTGCTACATTGGGTCTCGTTACTACTATCCTATCTAGTCTGTTAACTGCTACCTTGGGTCTCGTTACTACTATCATATCTAGTCTGTTAACTGCTACCTTGGGTCTCGTTACTACTATCCTATCTAGTCTGTTAACTGCTACATTGGGTCTCGTTACTACTATCCTATCTAGTCTGTTAACTGCTATCTTGGGTCTCGTTACTACTATCCTATCTAGTCTGTTAACTGCTACCTTGGGTCTCGTTACTACTATCCTATCTAGTCTGTTAACTGCTACCTTGGGTCTCGTTACTACTATCCTATCTAGTCTGTTAACTGCTACCTTGGGTCTCGTTACTACTATCCTATCTAGTCTGTTAACTGCTACCTTGGGTCTCGTTACTACTATCCTATCTAGTCTGTTAACTGCTACCTTGGGTCTCGTTACTACTATCCTATCTAGTCTGTTAACTGCTACCTTGGGTCTCGTTACTACTATCCTATCTAGTCTGTTAACTGCTACCTTGGGTCTCGTTACTACTATCCTATCTAGTCTGTTAACTGCTACCTTGGGTCTCGTTACTACTATCCTATCTAGTCTGTTAACTGCTACCTTGGGTCTCGTTACTACTATCCTATCTAGTCTGTTAACTGCTACCTTGGGTCTCGTTACTACTATCCTATCTAGTCTGTTAACTGCTACCTTGGGTCTCGTTACTACTATCCTATCTAGTCTGTTAACTGCTACCTTGGGTCTCGTTACTACTATCCTATCTAGTCTGTTAACTGCTACCTTGGGTCTCGTTACTACTATCCTATCTAGTCTGTTAACTGCTACCTTGGGTCTCGTTACTACTATCCTATCTAGTCTGTTAACTGCTACCTTGGGTCTCGTTACTACTATCCTATCTAGTCTGTTAACTGCTACCTTGGGTCTCGTTACTACTATCCTATCTAGTCTGTTAACTGCTACCTTGGGTCTCGTTACTACTATCCTATCTAGTCTGTTAACTGCTACCTTGGGTCTCGTTACTACTATCCTATCTAGTCTGTTAACTGCTACCTTGGGTCTCGTTACTACTATCCTATCTAGTCTGTTAACTGCTACCTTGGGTCTCGTTACTACTATCCTATCTAGTCTGTTAACTGCTACCTTGGGTCTCGTTACTACTATCCTATCTAGTCTGTTAACTGCTACATTGGGTCTCGTTACTACTATCCTATCTAGTCTGTTAACTGCTACCTTGGGTCTCGTTACTACTATCCTATCTAGTCTGTTAACTGCTACCTTGGGTCTCGTTACTACTATCCTATCTAGTCTGTTAACTGCTACCTTGGGTCTCGTTACTACTATCCTATCTAGTCTGTTAACTGCTACCTTGGGTCTCGTTACTACTATCCTATCTAGTCTGTTAACTGCTACCTTGGGTCTCGTTACTACTATCCTATCTAGTCTGTTAACTGCTACCTTGGGTCTCGTTACTACTATCCTATCTAGTCTGTTAACTGCTACCTTGGGTCTCGTTACTACTATCCTATCTAGTCTGTTAACTGCTACCTTGGGTCTCGTTACTACTATCCTATCTAGTCTGTTAACTGCTACCTTGGGTCTCGTTACTACTATCCTATCTAGTCTGTTAACTGCTACCTTGGGTCTCGTTACTACTATCCTATCTAGTCTGTTAACTGCTACCTTGGGTCTCGTTACTACTATCCTATCTAGTCTGTTAACTGCTACCTTGGGTCTCGTTACTACTATCCTATCTAGTCTGTTAACTGCACTGTAGAGGAATGGTTGTCCTTAGTCACCTCCGTGTACAAGGACAAGCTATTTAATGATGATAAGATTTAGTAGGAATTATCTTTATATTTGTATATGGAATTTGGAACTGCTGCCGCATCTGTCTGCTGAACTCCGCATCGTGTGCTGCTGAACTCCGCATCGTGTGCTGCTGAACTCCGCATCTGTGCTGCTGGAACTCCGATCTGTGCTGCTGAACTCCGATCTGTGCTGCTGAACTCCGCATCTGTGCTGCTGGAACTCCGCATCTGTGCTGCTGGAACTCCGCATCTGTGCTGCTGGAACTCCGCATCTGTGCTGCTGGAACTCCCATCGTGCTGCTGGAACTCCGCATCTGTGCTGCTGGAACTCCACATCTGTGCTGCTGGAACTCCGCATCTGTGCTGCTGAACTCCGCATCTGTGCTGCTGGAACCGCATCTGTGCTGCTGGAACTCCACATCTGTGCTGTGATCTCCCATCGTGCTGCTGGAACTCCGCATCTGTGCTGCTGGAACTCCGCATCGTGTGCTGCTGGAACTCCGCATCTGTGCTGCTGGAACTCCGCATCTGTGCTGCTGGAACTCCGCATCTGTGCTGCTGGAACTCCGCATCTGTGCTGCTGGAACTCCGCATCTGTGCTGCTGGAACTCCACATCTGTGCTGCTGGAGCTCGCAAGGAGCAAGAATAGTAACATTACCAAATGTTCTCAGAATGTGTCAGCCATTATTGGCGGGAAAGGAATCGACACATACGGATGATTCAATTGTCAGATACCAGCTCAGGGGAGATGGATTAACGTCATGCATAAACGTTCGCCTGTCGACTCGGGTACAAACGGGTTTCGGGTTCAAGCCCACACTCAGCGTTCCACAAGCGAGGAAAGTAATTTGCCCTCCTACCTCCTGCACACTAGTACTTAGAGATATTAATTGACATACACTTCATACACTAAGATCTGACAAGGCTACGAGGAATTTAACAAATATTTGAAGATATTAATTGACATACACTTCATACACTAAGATCTGACAAGGCTACCAGGAATTTAACAAATATTTGTTAGTTTATGCCGCCGTGAATATTCTTCTTCCAACGCTCCATATCGATCACTTGTTAACCACTCTGTAGGATTTGTATGTGATCTGAGCCTAAGAGCGATTATACGTTGTGCCAGTTATACGCCTACCAGTAGGCCAGCACATCCGATTTCTGCAATGTTTTTTATTTACTAGTGTAGCTTCCTAGGTCCTACATTAGTCGCCTCTTACGACATGCCTTGTAGGTCGCAGTGTTTCTATTCTTTGGTTCCTTGCGAGCCCGACATAGTAATTCTCTCAACTTGAAACTTGCTGAAGAGAGCATAATCACAAGCGTCAGACGGCGCAGTGTTTGAAAATGCAAGGTCTGCATATTTGCCTTCAGAAGAAGAGAGACGTGACTCAAGATTGGGTAATTAAACAAACACGCAACACGATGTTTGTTGTCTGTGTTGAATCTCGATTGTAATCCGTGTGAAAGAAAACACCTGTATTGTTACAGTAATGCCAACACACACACGGACAGGTAAGGTTGGCTGGAAGACTGTTCCAAGTTCTCAGATCTTTGTGATACGGTCGTCACCTGTACAGACACACCTGGAGTGGTTCTCAAACTGAGGAACTGTCAGCGACACGGTCGTCACCTGTACAGACACACCTGGAGTGGTTCTCACACTGTAGAACTGTCATCGACACGGTCGTCACCTGTACAGACACACCTGGAGTGGTTCTCAAACTGAGGAACTGTCAGCGACACGGTCGTCACCTGTACAGGCACACCTGGAGTGGTTCTCACAATGTGGAACTGTCAGCGATACGGTCGTCACTTGTACAGACACACCTGGAGTGGTTCTCAAACTGAGGAACTGTCAGCGACACGGTCGTCACCTGTACAGGCACACCTGGAGTGGCTCTCACAATGTGGAACTGTCAGTGATACGGTCGTCACCTGTACAGGCACATCTGAACTAGTTCTAACATTGTGGAACTGTCAGGTCTTCATGATAGGTCTCCACCTGGCAGACACATGGACTGGTTCTAACATTGTGGAACTGTCAGATTTTCGTAACACTGTCTAAAGATGAATAATTGACTTCATTGCACTGGGTTTCCATTGACCCCGTCCATTTCTGGCAAAAATGCACGCCATTTGTCGAGAGTGTTGCACGAACTGCGTAACTCTAGCAACAATCCTAGAAATCTCATGAAAAATGTGCACACCAGATTCCGTCCAGATTTGCACCCGTGTGTTGTGGGCTCGCAAGGGAACAAAGAATAGTACCACTGCGACCTACAAGGCATGCCGTAAGAGACGACTGAGGTAGGGTCTAGGGAAGTTACTCTAGTAAATAAAAAGCGGCGCAGAAATCGGATGTGCTGGCCTACTTGTAGGCGCATCACTGGCACAACGTACAATCGCTCGTAGGCTCAGACAGTCAACTCTAAATTGGGACACATAACTGACCAGGGAAACCGTGACCTAATTTGAGTTGGGGGCTGGATTTTGTATATGTTTGACAGTACACTGCAAGCTTTTCTGCAATTGTTCTCAATTCTATTTAGTATATGTTTGACAGTACACTGCAAGCTTTTCTGCAATTGTTCTCAATTCTATTTAGTATATGTTTGACAGTACACTGCAAGCTTTTCTGCAATTGTTCTCAATTCTATTTAGTATATGTTTGACAGTACACTGCAAGCTTTTCTGCAATTGTTCTCAATTCTATTTAGTATATGTTTGACAGTACACTGCAAGCTTTTCTGCAATTGTTCTCAATTCTATTTAGTATATGTTTGACAGTACACTGCAAGCTTTTCTGCAATTGTTCTCAATTCTATTTAGTATATGTTTGACAGTACACTGCAAGCTTTTCTGCAATTGTTCTCAATTCTATGGTTATATATTGATGAAAGATATTAATAACACTGATATTTCTTATTGTTAAACTGAACTTGTGACATAATATAACTTTGATTTAACATATAAATAACACTGATATTTCTTATTGTTAAGCTGAACTTGTGACATAATATAACTTTGATTTAACATATAAATAACACTGATATTTCTTATTGTTAAGCTGAACTTGTGACATAATATAACTTTGATTTAACATATAAATAACACTGATATTCCTTATTGTTAAACTGAACTTGTGACATAATATAACTTTGATTTAACATATAAATAACACTGATATTTTATTGTTAACTGAACTTGTGACATAATATAACTTTGATTTAACATATAATACACTGATATTCCTTATTGTTAAACTGAACTTGTGACATAATATAACTTTGATTTAACATATAAATAACACTGATATTTCTTATTGTTAAGCTGAACTTGTGACATAATATAACTTTGATTTAACATATAAATAACACTGATATTTCTTATTGTTAAACTGAACTTGTGACATAATATAACTTTGATTTAACATGTTGTTATGTTGTTTTTAAACATGAATTCATCTTTATACAACAATACTGGAATGCGAGCTCACACGACGGTTAATTTTTACATGAGTCCGCTGGCCGTATGGTTATCGGAGTCTACGGCCATCTTTATACAACAATACTGGAATGTGAGCTCACACGACGGTTAATTTTTACATGAGTCCGCTGGCCGTATGGTTATCGGAATCTACGGCTCAGATCACATACAAATCACGAGGAGTGGTTTAACAAGTGGTCAATATGGAGCTTTCGAAGAAGGAGGTCCAGACTCGAACCAACAACCTTTAGAGCGACAAGCAAACGTATTAACCACTTCGCCATAGAGGCCTCCCATTGTTTAGAGAAGTTGACATGGAATCTGCTCTGGGCGTGTTAGCTGTCCTCAGTGCCACCGATATGTGTGCTGACCCTGGCCTGGTGCGAATTGTTGTCTCTCGTTCATCTGACTACATCCGCTACATCAAATTTCTCACAGGCAGTACATCATTGATTGAACCAGACACAGTTAGCTTCGCACAAACAGGAAACCTGGTTGGAAATTAAACAGACGTCATAGCCGACGCCTTTGTATGATGCAGGAGTCTGTATATTGACTTTGTTACAAGTTTTCATTAGATCTGCTTGACAGAGGCGGCGAGTTCGTGGGGGGTTGCTTCAGAAATTGAGTAGTTCGATATCCAGAATAATTTACACGATGCATTATTAGAGAACATTAGTGTTGAGACCGGAGACAACCAGCCAAGAGACAAACTATAACAATCAGTGACCTACCCTATTCTGATCTTTATTCTGATCTACCATTCTAATGTTATCAGAACTCGGAGGTATTTGATAATAAATAGTACTGTTGGAATAACGAACATAGAACAAAATATGCAGGCCTGGTTTATTTAATATGCGTGCCGTCCACCGTTTTTATATATTGGGGCGCACCTGGCTAGTGGTTGTGGAGGCACGGGCGCCATGTGATTGAAATACTACTGACAATTTGTGGCATATACTTTACACAACGTCGTCATCAAGCACAGTCAACGAGTCGTTGATTTTCTAGGCATCACTTATACGTACAGTAGTTTGCCTTTGCTTTCTGATCGGCCAAGTCTATTTTTACCGTTCGCAAAAATCCACGGGAACAAATTTATTTCCAAATTGACCCACCGCGGAGTTTGAACCAGGGCTTTTGGTTGTGATCGAGCTCACTACCGCTAATCCACAGACGCCTAAAACTACTACTACTGCTACTACTACTTACTACTACTGCTACTGCTACTGCTACTACTACTACTGCTACTGTACTACTACTGACTACTACTACTCTACTCTACTGCTCTACTCTGCTACTACTCACTGCACTACTACTGCATGCTACCTCTGCACCCTGCTACTACACTACTCTACCTACCACCACTCCTGCTACCACCAGCAGCTACTACCGTCGCAAATCCACGAACATTATTCAATACCACCGCTTAACAGCTGTGATAGCTCACTACCGCTAATCACGCGCCTAACACACTACACTACTGCTACTACACTACTGCACTACTACGCTACTACTACTACTCGCTGCAACTCGCTACTGCTACTACCGCTGCTCTACTACTGCTCTACTACTCACTGCTATACTACCTGACTACTCTACCTACTCACTGCATACTACTACCTACTGATACACTACTACTACGTACTACTACTACTCACTGCTACCTACCATCCTACTACTCACTACCATACGCTACTCACTACTACTCACTGCATAGCACACTACTACTACTACTGCATACCTCTACCTGCCATACAACGCATACTCACACCACTGACTACTACACGCTGCACAGCACTCACTGCTAACTAGGACTACCTAGCAACCTACGCATCACTACACTGCTATACTGCCTACTACTAGCACTACTGAACTACCTACTGCCGCAACACTACAATCCATGATAATAAGTAGTAATATTAATATAGTTGATAGCGTGGTACCGGGCCCTCATGAGAAGCAAAGAATAGTACCACTGCCACCTACAAGGTGTCGTAAGGGCGACTGATGTAGATAGGAAGCTACCTAGTAAATAAAAGCATCGCGGAAATCGATGTGCTGGCCTACTTGTAGGCGCATAACTGGCACAACGTATAATCGCTCTTAGGCTCAGATCACATACAAATCACACAGAGATGTTAGCAAGTCGTCAATATGGCACGTTCGAAGAAGAAGATTACAACTATTACTGCTACTACTACTACTACTACTACTACTCTACTGCTGCTACTCACTACCATGACTAATAACAATAGTAATATTTAAAATAGTTTAAATGTGCCGAGGCTTTCTCCAGCGAAAAAGCAAAGGGCGAGGTTAGCATGGTTACAAAATTAAACTAGCTTGCATATTTGTTATGTAGGAATTAAAGCCTCTTTAAGCCAGGGCTCGGCCTTTCAACCTAAGACGAATATTTTATTGGTTATAACCAGTGTCGGCTCGTGATCATTTTTGTTGGTGGGACCAGACAGATATTTTCGGAAAAATCATGTTTTCAGTTAGGATATATTTTAATGTATAAAATAATAAGTACACGTTACACCTTATTTTTGGTGGGGCCTCGCCCCACTGGCCCTTAATGACGAGCCGCCACTGGTTATAACAGCGTGTATGCCAACAAAGAGGACAACAAACAAGATGTGCAAAAAACGAGAATGTCGTATTTATAGAAGTATTACGAAAAAAGGGACAACTTATTTGTTTTCATAAAATCTGATAAATGTTAAAGTTTTGAGAGTCAAATATGATGTGATGAATGGGCGCCATGGCCGGCACCGCGTTGAACAGCGCTGATCTCTCTATATCTACTTCTACTATATATATACAAATGGATGTTTGTCTGTTTGTTTGTGACCTATAGACTCGGAAACTACTGAACAGATTTAGCTGAAATTTACAGGATATGTTTGTTTTGATGTCGGGATGCTACCTGTCATAGTTTGAAATAGGTAGCGCTGAAACTTTTCGAAAAAACTAAAAATCGAAAACACGCTAATTTCATCGAGAGTTTCTAAGTTTGTTTACAATTTGCTATGAACGTTTCCGGAAGTCTACGATATACACATTAATATATACACAAGATTCGATGACGTATGTTTTAAAACTATGGAAACCTCGATCTCTTTCATAGCATAAAATAATCGTTTCAAGGCAATTTTACAAACAAGCTGAAGTTAAAATACGCAATCCAGGTTTGTTTCTTCATAGGATTTCTACTCATTTCGAATCATGATAAGAGAAATATCAACTGGGACGCGACATTAGTAGCAATGAAGCAGTATGTCAACTGGGACGCGACATTAGTAGCAATGAAGCAGTATGTCAACTGGGACGCGACATTAGTAGCAATGAAGCAGTATATCGACTGGGACGTAATTCAATTTTTGGCTGGAGGCGTAGCAACGCGCGCAGGGTACAGCTACTCTATCTATATGTATAGAGACCATCTACATGTCCCATTTGATACATAAGACTTCCTTCCTCACAAGATTTCTATTTTTTCCTTTCTTCCGCCTGGCTTCTAATTGTTTCTCATTTATACACATACACGTCAAACTGAAATTCGCCACTTATGACGATTGCTGACATAGTTGTGTATCTATGGCTACCAGATGTTACAACAGAGAAACCGAAACATTTCTTGTCACACGTCCGTGTTTAGGGACATTTCTTGTCACACGTCCGTTTTTAGGGACATTTCTTGTCACACGTCCGTTTTTAGGGACATTTCTTGCCACCAGTCCCTGTTTTCCGAAACAGTACACGTATGGTACAAGGCTTACAACTATAGTCTGTCCATTAATTCGTGAGCACGTTTGAAATTGATTTTCTCGAAAACTACCTTTTGGGATCTCAGTGATTTTTGCATGCAGCCATAGAATATCCATGACGCTAAAATAAAGCTAACCAGTAGTCCATAGATGCTACGGATTTTGCACATCGGCGAATTCCTTTGATCTTTTATGACAATTGCAAATACGGGGCTCAAATTTTAGATTTTACAGTATCCCTAGAATTTGTCCATGTCAATTCTATTCATAGGTGTATCTCCATATTAACTTGATAGGTCAAGTAATTAAGTGTGTTGCCCTTTATGTGCAATCGTGAACTTGGATACAATATGCAACAGTTAGTCCTCCCTTCGGTCACCATTAGACCCCGGGGTGTCTTAACTTCACCACAAATTGTATGATGGTAGACGCATTTGGATATGGAAATGTATACGTTGCTATTTCTCAGTCTGTAATCAAAATATGATTTGTATCATCCCGAATCTGACGATTCCATGAGGTTGATAATTGTTACTGGCTGGACAAATTGTAATCCATCTCGGTGCCAGTACTCGTCTTCCTCTCGGAGCACATGTTCAACACACTTCTTCCAGAACTGCATGTCTATCATTGAAAAGGACTCACGTGTCAGAACTTCAACATCACACATTTTAAACGTCCTGTTCTGTTCGGCAACTTGCCCTTTTACTTTAGCCCAGACAAGCTCTATCGGATTGAGCATGATATGGAGGTAGTCGCAAAGACGTGTGGCCGTATTCCGGAATGATTTTGTCAATATGAAACACCTTTGTCTTATTTGTCATCCTCACCAGGTGCAACAACTCGGGTTTCAAATATGTATCATCGAAGCTGACATTTTCCTTAGCAAGCCAAGTCCTAATTTGATCTTTTGTATTTGATGCAGTTGGTACTTTGTCTTCCGCTGATACTGCGTTGTGATAGGGTGCATTATCCATTACCAAGCATGATGGTCTGTTTAGAATTGGAAGTAGATCTTTCTCCATCCAGTGCCTGAAAATATGTCCATTCATTTCTGTGTGGTAGTCCCTACCGTCGGTACTTTTGATTGGAAAATAAGTCCAGCGTCATGGACAAGACCTTCTTCACTGCTTCCTGCATGTGTTAGTATAATACGCTGGCCTTTGCTGCTTGGTATTTTTCTTTTCTGTTCACCGTCTACTGATTGCCATTTTTAGCATTGGTGTGGTGAGCATTGACCCAGGATTCGTCCAAATATACAATATCATAGCCTTGCCTCCGCCGCTCACGGATCTGCTTCAGGTATTTACTTCGGGCAGCAATTAAATGTGGCTTTTCACAAATAATATTCCTGCCGCCTATAGTTTTTCTGAAGGTGAAGCCGGCGGCTCTTACAATTTTTCATAGAGTACTTTTAGAAATGTCTATGCTGCAATCTGATTGCAGTTTTAATTTCAGTTTCCTGAGAGTAACAAGTTGATTTGTCGCAAACATTTTCAAGAGCTTCCGTCTTATAACATCTATGTCAAAGTCGTCAATTGTTCTTTTCCGTCCTTGCTTGACATTAGTGCACTTTGTGTCCTGTTTAATCCATCGGGAAAAGGATTCTCTATTCAGACCAAGCGCCAGTTGCGCTCGTTTCTCAGGGTTATGAATATCGCAATATAGATGACCTCTCTTAGATTCCCTACGGAAGTGTTGGTATAGTAAAACTGTAACCTTCTGCATTGTTATAAATGTGCACTTCAGACTCATTATGAATGTGATATCAATGTCAGTTTTGATAAGCCAACAAATATGATACAATAGCTTCATACAAATAGCGAGATACGCCTATAACTATACAACGGTATCCCAATTATAACGTCATATGCTTTCCGCTTTCAAAGTCGACTGGGTTAGGTGCACGGGATTTCGTGAAATTGTTGTTTACTCACAATATTTCTATGTTACCATAATGTATTTTAGAACAACGCGTCTGTGTACCGTAGATCTGTTACTATTGTGTACAATCCGGTGAGGTTGATTTTAATATAACCTGAAGAAGAAATATTTCAAACTACATCAAATTTTCTTGGAAAAAATATTTCTCTAGCGTCATGGATATTCTAAGGCTGCTTGCAAAAATCACTGAGATCCAACAGGTAGTTTTCGAGAAAATCAATTTCAAACGTGCTCACGAATTAATGGACAGACTATAGCTATGAGTTATACCCAAGCAACAACTCACAGAAACCGATATACAAAGTCTACTTCTTTTCCGAACGCTCCATATCGACCACTTGTTCAACCACTCTTTGTGATTTGTTTGTGCTAAGTGTGATTGTACGTGTGCCAGTTACGCATCTACAAGTAGGCCAGCACTTCCAATTTCTGCGATGCTTTTTATTTAATAGGTTAGCTTCCCTAAGCCCCTACCTCAGTCGCCTCTTACGATATGCCTTGTAGGTTGCAGTGTTACTATTCTTTGCTCCCTTGAGAGCCCCGGCAACACATGGGCGGACCAAGTGTACTAACCACATGGGCGGACCAAGTGTACCTAACCACATGGGCGGACCAAGTGTACTCACCACTTGGGCGGACCAAGTGTACTAACCACATGGGCGGACCAAGTGTACTAACCACATGGTCGGACCAAGTGTACTAACCACATGGGCGGACCAAGTGTACTAACCACATGGGCGGACCAAGTGTACTAACCACATGGGCGGACCAAGTGTACTAACCACATGGGCGGACCAAGTGTACTAACCACATGGGCGGACCAAGTGTACTAACCACATGGGCGGACCAAGTGTACTAACCACATGGGCGGACCAAGTGTACTAACCACATGGGCGGACCAAGTGTACTAACCACATGGGCGGACCAAGTGTACTAACCACATGGGCGGACCAAGTGTACTAACCACATGGGCGGACCAAGTGTACTAACCACATGGGCGGACCAAGTGTACTAACCACATGGGCGGACCAAGTGTACTAACCACATGGGCGGACCAAGTGTACTAACCACATGGGCGGACCAAGTGTACTAACCACATGGGCGGACCAAGTGTACTAACCACATGGGCGGACCAAGTGTACTAACCACATGGGCGGACCAAGTGTACTAACCACATGGGCGGACCAAGTGTACTAACCACATGGGCGGACCAAGTGTACTAACCACATGGGCGGACCAAGTGTACTAACCACATGGGCGGACCAAGTGTACTAACCACATGGGCGGACCAAGTGTACTAACCACATGGGCGGACCAAGTGTACTAACCACATGGGCGGACCAAGTGTACTCACCACATGGGCGGACCAAGTGTACTACCATGGGCGGACCAAGTGTACTAACCACATGGGCGGACCAAGTGTACTCACCACATGGGCGGACCAAGTGTACTAACCACATGGGCGGACCAAGTGTACTAACCACATGGGCGGACCAAGTGTACTCACCACATGGGCGGACCAAGTGTACTCACCACATGGGCGGACCAAGTGTACTAACCACATGGGCGGACCAAGTGTAGTAACCACATGGGCGGACCAAGTGTAGTAACCACATGGGCGGACCAAGTGTACTAACCACATGGGCGGACCAAGTGTACTAACCCATGGGCGGACCAAGTGTACTAACCACATGGGCGGACCAAGTGTACTAACCACATGGGCGGACCAAGTGTACTAACCACATGGGCGGACCAAGTGTACTCACCACATGGGCGGACCAAGTGTACTAACCACATGGGCGGACCAAGTGTACTCACCACATGGGCGGACCAAGTGTACTCACCACATGGGCGGACCAAGTGTACTAACCACATGGGCGGACCAAGTGTACTAACCACATGGGCGGACCAAGTGTACTCACCACATGGGCGGACCAAGTGTACTCACCACATGGGCGGACCAAGTGTACTCACCACATGGGCGGACCAAGTGTACTAACCACATGGGCGGACCAAGTGTACTCACCACATGGGCGGACCAAGTGTACTCACCACATGGGCGGACCAAGTGTACTAACCACATGGGCGGACCAAGTGTAGTAACCACATGGGCGGACCAAGTGTAGTAACCACATGGGCGGACCAAGTGTAGTAACCACATGGGCGGACCAAGTGTACTAACCACATGGGCGGACCATGCAACACATGCGGACAGTGTACTCACCACATAGGCGGACCAAGTGTAGTAACCACATGGGCGGACCAAGTGTACTAACACATGGGCGGACCAAGTGTACTAACCACATGGGCGGACCAGTGAGAACCACATGGGCGGACCAAGTAGTAACCACATGGGCGGACCAAGTGTACTCACCATATGGGCGGACCAGTGTACTCACCACATGGGCGGACCAGTGTACTCACCCATGGGCGGACCAAGTGTACTAACCACATGGGCGGACCAAGTGTACTAACCACATGGGCGGACCAAGTGTACTTACTACATGGGCGGACCAAGTGTACTCACCACATGGGCGGACCAAGTGTACTAACCACATGGGCGGACCAAGTGTAGTAACCACATGGGCGGACCAAGTGTACTCACCACATGGGCGGACCAAGTGTACTAACCACATGGGCGGACCAAGTGTACTAACCACATGGGCGGACCAAGTGTACTCACCACATGGGCGGACCAAGTGTATCCACTGGGCGGACCAATGTACTCTCCAATGGGCGGACCAATGTACTCACCAATGGGCGGACCAATGTACTCTACATGGGCGGACCAAGTGTACTCACCACATAGGTAATGAAACCAACAACTACTGCTTCTACGTGGACTATTCAATTTAACAGTACAGTTTCAGATTACAACAGACAGTGCACCTCAAAGAGCACACTATCGATACAATTGATACAGAGCAAAAAGCGGCCACGCCACAAGATGGACCTCCGAGATAACAGAGGCAACGAAAGACACTATTTGTGAAGCGCACACATGGGCTCGTTCTAGAAATCTCTACTTATCCTGACGCTGTGAAGTAAAACAAGATTGGAGAAAATACAAGAAGAAGGTTTCTTATTAATCACAGCGATAATGAAAACAAAATTGTTGTAACAAAACTGCTGGTGTGTGTTATCTGTGGACGTGGACATATCAAGTTTTCAAATTAAACCAGCTCTCTCTCATCTGAAAATTGAGAACAAGTTGCATTTATGTGCAGCTTTCATTTAACAAAGAAGAAATTATGATACGAATTATCAAAGCAACATCAGCTTTTAAAAGTCTAAATAAAATATGGAACTACAAGTTATATAGTATTAAAACTAAATTACGAATTTTCAATTCAAATGTTGTATCAATCCTAACATATGCCAGCGAGAGTTGGAAAATGACTAAAGATATAGAAAGCAAGTTGAATGCATTTGAAAATAGATGTCTGCGAAAAATAATAAATATAAAATGGAATGAATTCAGGATAAGTGATGAAATCAGAGACATGTCTGGTCAATCACTAGTGACAACTGTTATAAGAAGGAGAAGATGGAGATATATTGGACACGCCTTGAGGAGAAATGTTTGGTCAATCACTAGTGACAACTGTTATAAGAAGGAGAAGATGGAGATATGTTGGGCATACCTTGAGAAGAAATGTCTGGTCAATCACTAGTGACAACTGTTATAAGAAGGAGAAGATGGAGATATGTTGGGCACACCTTCAGGAGAAATATCTGGTCAATCACTAGTGACAACTGTTATAAGAAGGAGAAGATGGAGATATGTTGGGCACACCTTCAGGAGAAATATCTGGTCAATCACTAGTGACAACTGTTATAAGAAAGAGAAGATGGAAATATGTTGGGCACACCTTCAGGAGAAATATCTGGTCAATCACTAGTAACAACTGTTATAAGAAAGACAAGATGGAAATATGTTGGGCACACCTTCAGGAGAAATATCTGGTCAATCACTAGTGACAACTGTTATAAGAAAGAGAAGATGGAAATATGTTGGGCACACCTTCAGGAGAAATATCTGGTCAATCACTAGTAACAACTGTTATAAGAAAGAGAAGATGGAAATATGTTGGGCACACCTTCAGGAAAAATATCTGGTCAATCACTAGTAACAACTGTTATAAGAAAGAGAAGATGGAGATATGTTGGACACACCTTGAGGAGAAATGATCAACGAATATCAAAGCAGGCATACAAAGGGTTCAGAAAAGAGGACGACCTAAGGAGACCATGAAACGAGCTTTGCTGAGAGAGACAAGAAATATCGGACTCAGTTCCATGGAGGAGATTGAGCGAGTTGCCCAGGATAGAGCGATATGGAGAAATTGCTTAACGGTACGAGAATTATTATTATTTTCATTTAACTGGGACAAAAACCGGCACAAATAAGTGTCCCGAAAGCAATTTTCGGGACATTACATATTTTAGTTAAAAACCGGGACTGTCCTTTGTGTCTCTGGCAACCCTATGTGTATCCCAGCTACGCTGTGTTTTTGTTTCGACTGTGTGTGTATACAGAAGATGGATCATAGTGTCCGTGCTAAAAGCTCACGTTTCTCTTCCTATGGATTACTTCCCCTTTTATTGATTTGTCTCTGTGGGCCGTTTTGATTCCAGCGACACAACACGCGCGGAGCACACACGACACACGCAGACACTAACGCGCCTTCAAAGCAGGTATTGGCAATGGAGAATCGTCGTGATTTCAAACGCGAGGGATTTAAAGACACCAACAAGGAGGGAAAGAGAGAGAGGAATAGTTTGTTAGAAATTTACTGATGAAATGTGAGCGCTCCACTCGTTCTGTCCCAGAAGGATGTTGACCGTCTCTCTTACATCCAGAAATAGATCTTGCGTCTGTACTGTTATGGAATGAATTTTACAGAAACGGTTTCCACTAATAAGATTGAGCATCTACGATGAAGAATAAGTATTATTACAAGCGAGTTATAGGAACAGTCAGCATGCATACCCTCAGATATCTGCTGGGGTATATCTATCCGCGAAATATTGACTTCATTGCAACGTGTTTCTCCATATGGCTCTGTAGCTTAGAGGTTAGAGGCTCGTCTCTCGTGTCAAAGGTTCCAGGGTTCGCTCCTTCGTGGAGCCATCTGGATATTTTTTTTCCAGAGATCCCTGATCTCAGTGTAGGTTAGATCGAGTTCCTAGTCATATCGGAAACGGACGATAAAACGTAGGTTCCATGTTCGTAAGTGAGCACGTAAAAGAGTCCTTGGCACTTCCAAATCTAAAAGAGCAGGCTGACAAGCCACTGCCCGGGCAAAATTCATAAGAAAAATTCCTGCAAAATATCTTTACCATCTTCAATATTGCACGGGACCTCGCGGTGCTACAGAGTTTGTACACTGCATCTGAGATCTTCCTGTGTAAGAAAGAGATCGTAGCACACATGGTTACTCACCAAAGTGCAAGGATGATGGTCCTATAATCAATCAATCCCCATATGGCTCCATCCTTCTCGGCAGAAATAGCATGTCACCTGCCAAATGTTGCACAAATTGTGAATTCCGTAGCCCCAACACCAATTCTGGGCCTTGCAGTGATATAAACTATGCCCAAGACGCTGATATAGATTGTGCCCACATATATACACACACACACACACACACACCTACACTTATTCAAAGATTCATCATCATCAAATAGCTTGTCCTGAGCAGAACTTTGCTACTCCAACAGGTCTTCAGAATTTCTCTCTCTTATAGGCCAGATGTCCCGCCTCTACAGCCATCATGTTCAAACCATCAGTTACGTTCTGAATCCATTTTCTCTGTGGTCTTCCTCTTTGCATGTATGCCTCCTTCCATGATGGTCTTCAGCCCTTCGTGACTTTTTATGTGTCCAAAATACCTAAAAAGAGAACTGTGGCATTTCAGGCAATGAGAGTACCGATGTCTTAGCTAAGGAGGGCAGTGCCAAAGAGCCAATTTATCAACCCCTGTCTTTTCAAGAGGTCAAAACTCTCATACAGAGAAAATCTGCAGTAGACTGGAAGACAAACACTCGATATGATTATGGAAAAGACTCCCTCAAAGACCTAAGCAGAACAGACCAGGTCATTATATTTTGACTATACACCGGACACTGCAGACTCAACAAACTCTTATATAGACTAGGAATAAGTCAAACAGCTCTCTGCTAGTGTCAACAGGCGAAATAGACATCGGAGCTTATCCTGCAAGACTGTCCTCTCCTGGATGAGCTGAGAAGCAACATGTGGCCACACCCAGTCGACCTGAAAACTAAGCTTTGGGAAACCTGACAAACCTGAAGCTGACCGTCCAGTTTCTGGTCCACAGTAAATTAAGCGCATGACCAGAGATGGCTGAAGAAGAAGAGTTCTTTCTAGATATTTGTTCTCTTCTCTGTCCATGGTATACAGCGAACTCTTCTGTAACACTTATATTCAAAGATTACCACAATAATATCAGCTTGTTTACATTAGCTGTGTGTAGATATTTGACATTTTACAGTATTATCTCAGTGTTAACTTATTGTTCATCTTTCACCCCCTACAGCCAACAGGTTTTATGGACTTGGCTGTGCCCTACTCAAGTATAGAGGACGTTCACATTGTCTCCAGGTGGGACGCAGGTCAGAAGTTCTGTCTGCGTATCACTATATCAGATGGTTCAGTTCTTTTACAAGTGAGTGTAGTTAGTACATTTGTTGGTGGTTAACAAGCTTACTGGTCATCCATTGGTTAATAGACTTGGTGACCATTCATTGGTTAATAGACTTACTGGTCCTCTATTGGTTAATAGGCTTGGTGACCATCCATTGGTTAACAGACTTGGGGACCATCCATTGGTTAACAGACTTACTGACCATCCATTGGTTAACAGACTTGGTGACCATCCATTGGTTAACAGACTTGGTGACCATCCATTGGTTAATAGACTTACTGGTCCTCTATTGGTTAATAGGCTTGGTGACCATCCATTGGTTAACAGACTTGGGGACCATCCATTGGTTAACAGACTTACTGACCATCCATTGGTTAATAGACTTACTGACCATCCATTGGTTAACAGACTTGGTGATCATCCATTGGCTAATAGACTTGGTGACCATCCATTGGCTAATGACTTACGGACCGTCTGCTTGTCAATAGACTTCCTGACATCATCCAGCATTTGGTACCTGAAGAGGTGGCAGGGAACGGTTTTATGATGAAATTTTTCTAGCTGGCACTCTGAACTGTGTTGTGGTTGAACTGACTCTGGAGTCTGTTCATGTAATTATTTAATAGTATTTGTTGGGTTCGGGGGTTGAAAAATGGTGCTCTGATCTCGTGGAGAAGAGTAGAACAAGAACTGAAAGAAATGGATCATAGCTGGAGCACAATACAGAGGACGGCCAAGGATAGAGAAGAAAAGCGTGCATTTCACAGGCTAGAGAGAGATCGAGAGAGAGAGATCTCTCTCCTTGTAAAATGGTTGATGTTGTCATTGGGATTAAAGTGGTTAGTCATGTGTTTGTAGACATATCTTCTAGTGTCTGCCAAGCTTATTTATTGTTTGTAGACATATCTTCTAGTGTCTGCCAAGCTTATTTATTGTTTGTAGACATATCTTCTTGTGTCTGCCAAGCTTATTTATTGTTTGTAGACATATCTTCTTGTGTCTGCCAAGCTTATTTATTGTTTGTAGACATATCTTCTAGTGTCTGCCAAGCTTATTTATTGTTTGTAGACATATCTTCTAGTGTCTGCCAAGCTTATTTATTGTTTGTAGACATATCTTCTAGTGTCTCCCAAGCTTATTTATTGTTTGTAGACATATCTTCTAGTGTCTGCAACTTATTTATTGTTTGTAGACCAGCGCGGATTAGCCTAGTAGCAGAAGTAGCAAATGCTACGGGCCCCGCGCTTCTAAGGGGGCCCGCGCCTATGTGACAGATGAAAATGGAAAAAATAACCAGATGTTATATCAAAAACACGCAAGCTGCCTGAATTTTTAAATGTCGTGTGTGATGGTGCTGAATCCAACGAAATCGAAGCAGAAAATACAGAAGACATGTCCTACTGTGTAGTAGATGAATGCAGTGCTATAGAAGCAGCATCATTACCAATACTACC
This sequence comes from Arion vulgaris, assembly GCA_020796225.1. NCBI lineage: Eukaryota > Metazoa > Mollusca > Gastropoda > Stylommatophora > Arionidae > Arion > Arion vulgaris. The sequence continues at coordinate 18,403,167 of CM036755.1, read as the reverse complement.
ATTAAGATTAGCAACTCTTCACGATTTAGCCACATTTTTCACAAGACAAACTGAAATCGAATGTACAAGTCCTCCCAATTTAGCCATATCATCTTCAAGCCAAAGAGAGGCAGAAAGCACAGCACATGCTTCTAATGTAGCAACATCATCTACAAGCCAACAACACAACGAAAGTAAAATGTACTTCAACGATATTGGTGAATGGCCAAACAACTTCAAACAATCCACGATTTTGTCGAAAGTCGTTTTTCACATACACACTTTCACCAACAAACAAAACTCACGTGAGAGATTGGTTGTGTTATACAGAAACTAAAGGACAACAGTTCTGTTTTGTTTGAAAAGTTATTGATTTAGGCTGTACCATAGAGTGACTGGTGTATTTGGAATACTTCTGCAGTTAAAATCTATTACAGAGGAAGAGATCTTGAAAAGAACTCCAAATATTGTCAGCTCTTACCAAGAGGATTTGGAAGAAAGCCTAGGCGACTAACTTATGCAGTTCACTGAACTTCTTAAAACTAATGTAGATGCTGCTATTTGCAACTAAAAGCATGAGGCTCTAGAACTGCAATTTTATAAACTTATAATGGAAAATTTATTAGAGTCGTGTTTCCCAAATGTAGAAATAGTCTTACAATTTACTAGTTTTTAATGATTACTAACTGCAGGGGAGAACGTTCTTTTTCAACATTAAAGCGTATAAAAAGTGAGTTAAGGAACATGATGGGACAAGATCGTCTAAATATAATAATAGCCTCCATCGCAAGCATGATGACAACAATCTCAGACGTGTACTGTTGCACCTCTCTGGTGTGTGCGGAGGTGACTGTAGAGTCCAATCCTAGAACAGAATCCCGACCACAGGTGGGGCATACATGATCAAGGTTAGACATGTGCGTGTTGTGTGCTCTGTCTTTCGCGCTGCTCGTTTCTCTGTGACTCAACAATACGATGATTCTCAGCTATTCGGTTCCTCTTTTGTTGTTACAGCGCCACATTTGGCGATCTTGCGCAAGGGATTCCAGCACGTATTGTCTATATCGAAGCATTTCAGAGACACTTTAAGAGTGTCTTTAAAGCGTTTTTCTGTCCACCAGCTAAACGTCTGCCCCCTTCAAGCTCGCCATACATCAACTGTTTTGGGATGCGTTTATCAGGCATTCGAGCAACGTGACCGACCCATCTCAGTTGGGCCTTCTGCAACAGGGTGTTGACACTTGGGATCTTTGCTCTTGTGAGGACTTCGCTGTCTGGAATTTTGTCCTGCCAGTTTATTTTTAGTATTCTGCGTAGACAGCTTGTGTGGAAATGATTTAATTTTCTTCCGTGTCTGCTATACACTGTCCATGTCTCGCTTGCGTACAGCAGCGTGGTTAGCACTATGGCCTGGTAAACTTTCAGCTTTGTGACTATGCTTATCCCCTTCCGTTCCCACACAGTGACACGTAACCTTCCGAACGCAGCACTGGCTTTGGATATCCTATTGTGGACCTCAGAATCTATGTTTGCCGATCTGGATAGGAGGCTGCCAAGATAAGCAAAGTTGTCCGTTGACTGGAGACGCTGGTGTTTAATGTTGATGACTGGATCGTAATACTGTTCTCTAGGGCGGGCTGGAACATGACCTGTTTTTTGGTGTTAATGGTGAGGCCAAACCTATCACAGGCCATTGAGAACTTGTCCATGTAAGTCTGCATTTCTTCCTCAGAGTTGGTAGCGAGGGCACAGTCATCAGCAAACAACAGGTTTGAGATAGTTGATTCTTTTACCTTGGTGGAGGATTTTAACCTCCGAAGATTGAATAGGTTACCGTCTGTCCTGTATCTAATCTTTACCCCATGTTCGTCGCCTTCCCAAAAGACATCCGTGAGCATGGCAGCAAACATCATGCTGAAGAGTGTTGGGGCCAGTACACATCCCTGTTTGACGCCGTTGGTGACATGGAAGGCTTCCGACAGCTCCCCTTTGTCAAGTACACGTGCCATCATGCCCTCGTGAAACTGTTGAACGATCTTGATGAATTTCCTTGGGCATCCAAATTTTTCCATGATCTTCCATAGACCCTCCCTGTTAACATGTGAAAGCCTTTGTCAGATCGACAAAGACCATATAGAGGTTACGGTGCTGCTCTTTGCATTTCTCCTGTAGTTGGCGAGCAGCAAATATCATGTCTGCTGTTCCACGACCTGCCCTGAAGCCACATTGGGTCTCAGGGAGTAAGTCCTGTTCCAGGTGATCGATTAATCGATTGAGGAGGACTCTGGCCAGTATTTTGCCAGCGATTGACAGGAGGGAGATCCCCTGTGGTTATCGCAGGCCTGGCGGTTTCCTTTCCGCTTGTACAGGTGGACAATAGTGGCATCCTTTAATTCCTGTGGCACACGTTCGTTGCACCAAATGGATGTAAATAACTCTGTCAATTTTAGCATCAACGTGGGCCCTCCTTCTTTGTAGACTTCGGTTGGTATTGAGTCCGCACCCGGTGCCTTCCCGCTGGACATCTGGCTTGTTGCCTTCTTGACCTCTGCTAAGGTAGGTGGAATATCAAGCTTGGCATTGATTGGGACCTGGGGCATGCGCTCTATGGCTTCATAACATATAGTGGATGGATGGTTGAGGACAGAACGGAAGTGTTCTGCCCAGCGATTTAGTATCTGAGGCTTGTCAATTAGTAGCCTTGCTCCATCTGCATCGAGTATGGGAGTGGGGATCGTCTAAATAACCTCACCTTAATGAACATTGAAAGTAATTTACTTAGAGAAATTGATTTGTCTAGTATTATCTCTAAATTTGCTCACATTAAATCAAGACAAGTTTGTTTGTAGAAGTTGTGTTTTATTTTATTATCATACAAAACCTAGGGCCCCGTGCTAAAATTTGCTACGGGCCCGCGACTAGCCTAATCCGGCACTGTTGTAGACATATCTTCTAGTGTCTGCCAAGCTTATTTATTGTTTGTAGACATATCTTCTAGTGTCTGCATAGCTTATTTATTGTTTGTAGACATATCTTCTAGTGTCTGCCAAGCTTATTTATTGTTTGTAGACATATCTTCTAGTGTCTGCCAAGCTTATTTATTGTTTGTAGACATATCTTCTTGTGTCTGCCAAGCTTATTTATTGTTTGTAGACATATCTTCTAGTGTCTGCCAAGCTTATTTATTGTTTGTAGACATATCTTCTAGTGTCTGCCAAGCTTATTTATTGTTTGTAGACATATCTTCTTGTGTCTGCCAAGCTTATTTATTGTTTGTAGACATATCTTCTAGTGTCTGCCAAGCTTATTTATTGTTTGTAGACATATCTTCTAGTGTCTGCCAAGCTTATTTATTGTTTGTAGACATATCTTCTAGTGTCTGCCAAGCTTATTTATTGTTTGTAGACATATCTTCTTGTGTCTGCCAAGCTTATTTATTGTTTGTAGACATATCTTCTAGTGTCTGCCAAGCTTATTTATTGAACCAAATTTCTTTTTTTGGATCATATTTATGTAATTGATTGATTGATTGATTGATAGGTGAGTAACCATGTGTGCTCCAATCTCTTTCTTGCACATGAAGATCTCAGCGGCAGTGCACAAACTTCAGAGCACCGGCAAGTGTCCTCTATGTCATAAGAGAAGCAGGTCGTGTAGATGACTTTTAAATATTTCAAAATCTGCATCCCTATCCAGAGGGAAGGAGATGGGGGTGAAAATGGGAACTATCAGACACTAACATTTTGTTAAAGGATTGTTGCTGGAGCTACGGCGTTCGTGCTTTGTACAACACTCTCTGCAGATAGCACACCATTTCTACAGACGGGGATGGACCCATATGGGGAAACCTAGTGCAATGAAGTAAATCCTTCACCTTTAGACTTTGTTAGATGCACAAGACATTTGATTAATCAACACAGAGACACCCGAGTGGTTACCAGGGCTCTCAAATTTTGGGGTGTAAAGAATAGAACCACTGTTACTTGCCACACATGTTGTAAGAAGCGACTACGGAGGTTTGGCTAAAATCGGATGCACGTGTCCTAAACATGTACAAGTCTATGCGTTTAGGGGCCTACCAAACCAATGTGCAAAGTATACACGTTCTTGGCAACATATCACAAAGAGTGATTCAAATTGGTCGTAAAGAACGAACGCAAAGAAGAAGATCAACACAGAACGGCTGTGATTAGTCTTTATACACTGGTAAAGATATTGGAAAGCACTTATGGACGTGTCGGAAGTGATGTGATAATAAAATATATAATAGAATAAATAAAGGAACTCTTTTTTATACCTCATGGTATATAGGGTAATACGGTGTTAGGTCCATATTTTCCATTGACTGTTGGTACATGATGTGTGATGTGGCTAACATCATACCGGCTGCCTTTACTTCCCAGTGTTTTTCCTGGTACCCAGTTGAGGCTGGGTCTACCTGAGAGCCGTTACGGTTGGAAATAAACTCCACACCCACTGTAGAATTGAACCCGGACCACAAACCTAAGAAGCGAGTTCACTAACAACTATGCAACTGCGGCTCTCCACGCTGTGATGATAATTCTCACTAATCACTCAATTATTTTCATGACTTTCTTCCACCCCAGGCAAACAACGCATACATTCGTGACCAGTGGCTTCATTCTATTCAGTGGAAAGTAAGTATTTATTCTCCTCCATTCAACTCCGAATTGATTTATTATCCGATATATTGTCGATTGATTTATTATCCTAATATATTTATTGTCTGAATTGATTTATTGTGGTCTAATTTATGCCAGGGTTGTTGTAGGAGACATCAAATGTTGACAGATTTAAGGGGGCAGTCAAGTAATTAAACTTACTACCTAACATTTATATTTATTTCTTTATTATGGGGTCACAGTATCTGATAAATTCAAGCTGTATGTATATATATATATAAATCTTTGTGTTTGCTTTTTTTTAAAAATTTTGATTTTGTTTGTGGTGATAATTTATGAATTCTGTGTATTTTTTTGGGTTAAATCGCTTACTAGCTATCTCTATTCTTTATCTTCTTTGTCAAATGCTCCACATCGACTCACATGTTAAACCACTCTTTGTGATTTGTATGTGATCTGAGCCTTCTTGTTTCTTCTGCTTCAAACGCTCCACATCGACCACTTGTTAAACCACTGTGATTTATATGTGATCTGAGCCTCCTTTCTTCTCCTTCTTCGAACGCTCCATATCGACCATTTGCTAAACCACTCTTTATGATTTTATGTGGTCTAAGCCTTAGAGCGATAGTGTCAGTTATGCACCTACAAGTAGGCCTGCACATCAGATCTTTCCGAACAGAGAAATTTCAGGGTTGTGAATCCCAGACATTGATCAGATCGAGAGAGATGGGTGTTGATATTGGTAATACCCGAAAAGAATGACATACCAAATATGCAAAAAAGATTGATTAATCAATATCGAACTGGCGTGTTGGGCCGCTGGACGCTGCTGGATTTGTTGAAGTGGGGATCGGAGCCCCTATGGACGTGTCTAGAGTGCTATGATGACAGTCCTCATATAACTCTGGAGGGTCTCATTTCTTATTCCAAAGGTGTTCGGTTTGCTCCCTTGTGGAGCTATCAGGATATTTTTCCAGAGATTCCTGTTCACATTGTAGGTGAGATCGAGTTTCTAGTCCTATCAGAGACAGACAATAAATGTAGGTCCCGTGTTCAAGTTGAGCACATAAAGAAACACTTGGCAGCTCAAAATTGAGAAAAGCAGGCTGGAAAACCCCTGCCTGGGCAAAATTCATTAGAAAGATTACAAATAAAATTCCTACCAAATATTTCAACATCTTCAAAATTACATCGGGGCCCTCACCAATGCTACAGAGTTTGTGAACTGCAACTGAGAACTTCCTGTGTAAGAAAGAGATCGGAGCACACATGATTATTCATCAAAGTGCAATGATGATAGTTCTATCAATCAATCAAACCTCATACAACTAATAACCTTTGACCAGATGTATACATAAGATATTTCTCTGGCAACTTTTGTTATTAAATGTCGAATAATTAAACAGAACGTTCAGTTATTAATTTTATTTATTTTCCTTCCCAGCGACACATCTTCAGGTCAGAGCGATTGTTGAAAAACGCAAGAAGGCCGGAGATACTTGTGAAAGAAATCAAGGTAAGTAATCCTAATGATAGAACCATAGTAGCGTAGTTGTTAGTGAACTCGCTTCTTAGACTAGTGGTCCAGGTTCAAGTACACAGTGGGTGTGGAATATTTCAGACCGTAATGGCTCTCCTTCGATAGAAAAATAGATCTACATAGAAAGAACTCAAAATTAAAGAAAACTGGCTGATGCTACAAATAAGAATGAGAAAGTTGAGGTATTTTGAACATATAAAGAGAGCGAAGGGCTGAGAAGACTATTATGGAAGGAAGCATACCGGCAAAGAGAAGAGGAAGACCACAGAGAAGATGGATTCAGGATGTAACTGGTGGTTTGAACATGACGACTGCGGAGGCGGAACATCTGACCTATGGGAGAGGCAAATTCTGAAGGACTGTTGGGGGTGGCAAAGTTCTGCTCAGGACAAGCTATTTGATAATGATGTCTGTCGACCCAGCCTTAATTGAATACCAGGAAAAGCACTGGAAAGTAAAGGCTGCTGCCTTGATGTTGACCATATCAGCCATCGTGTGCTGACGGTCGTGTGGAAAATACCATATATTACCCTATATCACATGATATAAAAGGGTTCCAAAAAATAATCAAGTGGAGAAAATAGCAGAAAACAGCAGTGAGGAATGGCTCAAAACAGAAGAGAGGAGAAACACCATCGTATATGGAGGCAAAAGAGAGTGCAGAGGGACCATCCTCTGTATCAGCTCCAGTCACCAATTTCATCTGCAGCAACTGGCAAGTATCAGCCACAACAGAAAATGTGATTTACCACAGAATGTGGCGCAAAAACCGATTGCCTCCTGAGGTAATGATACCAATGATGATGAATCCTTAAAGGCTCGCCTGCTCAGCGTGTTCGTAGAGCGTTGGACCACAGGTAACAAGCCCCCCCGAGGGCGGTTCAATTCCGCGGGCTGGCAGAAAAGCACAGCCAGATCTTACAGTGTTCGTGGCACCGAACCGAAGGGTTACGATGTCCATGGCACCGAGCCGAAGAGCTGAAAAGCTCAAGTGCTTCTGAATCAAAACAAAAAAATCCTTAAAGACAACAGTGCACCATATAATTTGTCATTTGATCACTTTATAATAAATAATTGTTAACCTTCTATGGGGAGCCTCAACCACAATTTTAGAACCTTTTACTCTTGGTAGACTAGTGACCTGTAATGATTCAGCAGTTAATCATAGCCAACATAAATACAGAGCTGCCACATAGAGTGGCTTTCTAGATAATGTAATTGTTTGAGTGTATTAAAAAGTTGTTTTTAAGCTGGTTTGCAAAGAGTTAATATCGTAATTGTTAAATATTCTTCTTCTCTTCCACCATTTACTGCTTTATAAAAGTGTTGGAGGGAGAGGGGGAAACTAGTGATCTTGTGTGTGCTTGTTTTAAGGCACTTTGTCAGCTGATAATCAATTTTGTAAGGCTGTTCTTGATGCTGTCACTCCATCTTTGCATGGTCTTCCTCTTGCTTTGTACTCATTATACTTTTTCTGTGTAGCTCTCTGTGGTAGACGATACCAGGGCATTCTTGTCAGGTGTCCAAATAATTTAATCTGTTGTTCTTTTATGAATTGCAGGACTCGTTTCACAACCAGTCTTCTTCTGATTTCTTCATTTCTAATTTTGTCTCTTATTGTCACACCTGCAGCTCTTCTAAGACACCTCGTCTCTGCTGTTATGATTTTCTGCTCATTAGCTGCTGTTATTGGCCATGTTTGACACTGGTAACATAGTGTTGGCCAGAAAATCGTTCTAATGAGATATCTCTTTATGTGACAACAGTGGTGTTAACTGTCCCAGTACCTGGTTAACTTTTGTTATATATTAACTTCTGATAAAGAAAGTTGGGATAGAACCTTACTTGAATTACATTAAGAAACGAAGTGTGAAGTGGTTTGGCCACTGAATAAGAATGTAACCAAACTCCACAGTATATAGAATCTTCTACAACAGAACATCAGGAAAGAACGCCAGAGGAAGACCATGAAAAAGATGGTTGGATGGAATAGCAGAGTCCTGTCAAAAAGCAAAACTTATTGTAGGTGAGATTGAGTTGCTAGTCCTATCAGAGCCGAACGATAAAACGTAGGCTGCATGTTCAAGTTGAGCACGTATAAGAACCCTTGGCAGTTTAAAATCGAGAAGAGCAATCTGGAAAGCAGCTGCCCTACCAAAATTCATGAGAAATATTAAAGAAAATAAAGTTCATACGCAATATTTTCACCATCTTCTAAAATATATCATGGACTCTCGCAATTGTTACAGAGTTTGTGCACTGCCACTGTGATATTCTTGAGTAAGTAAGAGATTTGAGCACACATGGTTACTCACCAAATTATGCAGTCATGATGGTCTTATCAATCAATCAAAGTATTTAATCAATCAAAGAGAAAAGAAAGAAAACAAGATAAACCATGACACTGGGCTGTAACCTGATTTAACGATGTGACGACAGAAGAAAGAAAACAAGATAAACTTCTGAGTGACATGTCCGTAATGATGTCTTGATATTTCTGTCCACAGAATATGATTGACATCTCCTTAATGACGCCCATCCAGGATCCGTCAGTGTACAGGTTTCCTCTTGACCTGGTTTCAGATTTACTTCAACAGGTATGTCACATATGTAGGAAAACTTCGGCCTGATCTTTTCTATATAATTTTAACCCTTTGAACCCTGGCCACCAGTACCTTAAAAAACCCCCTTTCCCTGAGCTGTCGTTAAAAAAAAAAAACTCTTGTTACTGCTTGTAGTACTGTTTTTAGGGCACTGTAGGACAGGTGGGACTAGAGCTTGAGGAATTTAATGGCTGCATAGCTGGTACAGTCGCTACAAAGCTGTTCAGGTTAGGATTTTTCATAGGAGCAAAAACAGCCCATATCAGAGTTATATTAAAAACATAATAATTTAGCATACTTAACTATTCTATAATTTGTTATTGACTTACCCCATCATCTCCGTTATTCTTGCTTATTAACTAATTACAGAATACTCAATGTGTTAATTTCATTGATATAATATGTGGACACAGCAATACTCATTGTGTAGTCACGTGAGATGGATGATAAAACTAGTCCTGTGTTCAATTTGAACACAGTAAAGAACCTCAAAATCAGAAGAGCAGGCTTGAAAGATTAAGAAAAATCAAATTCATTCATAAAAATTTTTACCATTTTCTAAATTATATCGGTGACCTGCGCTGAGTAGCTGAGTTCGGTCACTGCTGGGAGGTCCTCCTGTGTGAGAAGGACAAAGCACTCACCGGAGTACAATGATGATGGTCTTATCAATCAATCAATCAATCAATCACTGCAGCCAAGTTCTGGCGACAGTGCCTCCTCTGTTTCCTTAGCAACCACATACACAACTGATCTGATGGAAGGAAACAGTATGAACTTATGAGCTTCTTCAGTGTGATCAGAATTTTGTTTTTGGGAGGTTTCCTGTTTGCTCTATTTTTCAGAATGATGAGTTCCTGAGCACAGAGTTACAGGAGAGCATCATTGTGGCCTTGGACCCGTATAGAAAAGAACCACCCTACACAGGAGATTTGTGAATTTCTCAGCAAGGTAGGCAGAGCTTCTCAGTTTTAAACAAATTACAACCTTAGAAACAGAGAATGAAATGACAGAAGCCAGTGTCAGTAACAGACCTGACAAGACTCTACTCACCTATAAATGGTGTCTGATAGGCTGCATCACTGCAGTCTGACTAATCAAGATAGGATCAGAAAGAAAATACAAGCTCGGTTTTAAAAAATGGCATGTATATGTCAGAAGAAAAAACTTGAATGCCTGATAAACGCATCCTAAAACAGTTGATGTATGGCGAACTTGAAGAAGGCAGATGAGTGGTTGATGGACATAAAAAACGCTTTAAAACACTCTTAAAGTGTCTCTAACAAGAATAAATGTAATTCATGTCTTGATGTCTCTTCTGCATCCCTAGATGTCTGATGTATAGAAACATAGTCTTCATTTTGTTTGCCTATATCGTTCTTGATAAAGACCTTTAAGTCGAAACTTCATGGTATCTTGTTTTTTTATCGCACTGTTTTTGCCAGGACCGCAAGTGGAGCAAAGAATAGTAACACTGCGACCTACAAGGCATTTCGTAAGAGATAACTGAGATAGGGCCAAGGGCAGCTAACACAGTAAATAAAAAATGTCACAGAAATCGGATGTGCTTGCCTACTTGTAGGTGTATAACTGACACAACATACAATCACTCTTAAGATCAAATCACATACAAATCACAAAGAGTGGTTTAACAAGTGGAGCATTTGGAGCGTTTGAAGAAGTTTTTGTACATTATAAAACTACCTGATTTTGTTTCTACATGTTTTGCCTTTTGATACCTAGTTTTACTGCAGTCTTCTCTCGTATTGCTTTTGTTACAGCACTGCAGGCACAGCCCACGGTCAACTTTAGTCATAGAACTTCTTACACCAGTTGTTCACAGAATATTAAAACATAACACAGTAAGTTTGTTTCTATTGTTAGTCTTTGTTAGAATACCAGTTGTTGTGTTTCTCTTGTTTATTCATCAACCCAGTGTCTGCTCATTTATGTGATATGGATCGTCAATGAGGACTGAGATGGTATGATAGGGACACAATGGAACTTATGAAGAGAACAAGACAGAATAGAGGAACTGAGATGGTATGATAGGGTCACAAATGTGGAACTTATGGAGAGAACAAGACAGAATAGAGGAACTGAGATGGTATGATAGGGTCACAAATGAGGAACTTATGGAGAGAACAAGACAAAATAGAGGACTGAGATGGTATGATAGGGTCACAAATGAGGAACTTATGAAGAGAACAAGACAAAATAGAGGACTGAGATGGTATGATAGGGTCACAAATGAGGAACTTATGAAGAGAACAAGACAAAATAGAGGGACTGAGATGGTATGATAGGGTCACAAATGAGGAACTTATGGAGAGAACAAGACAGAATAGAGGACTGAGATGGTATGATAGGGTCACAAATGTGGAACTTAGAAGAGAACAAGACAGATTTCCAGTGAACCAAGAGGTTTAAAAGAGGTTGAGGCGATAGGATACACTTTGCAAACCTGAGGGAATATAACAAGAAGGGTTCTTTCCTGGTACCCCAGGAACATGAAAAGAGGAGGCAGAAATACATGGAGATGGAATTTGGAGGCAGAGATCAACAATATAAAGGACAGCTGGAGGAGCTGCAGGAGATGGGACGACTTGGCATGAATTGGTTGAAGGCCATGCCTCAATCTGGGTAAAACAACAGGTATCAGAATATGAGATTATTTATAGCATTGGGGCTCCTCCTCCGTTAATACTGTCTCTATGATTATTTTTTCTCTCTCATAAACTATGAGTTCAGGTGTAGCTATAACACCAAATATGGCATCTCTGACTGATTTTCGCATGAAGTTTGATTTCCATTATCACCAGTGTCCTTTGCCATTCAGGTGAGCCTTTTCCAACTTAGAAGTGCTTGTAATTTAGATCCCAAGAAGATCAGGGTTTCATGAGTCTTACCATGTGCCTGCCTCATGGTGCCTGGGCTGAAAGGGGAGGAAAGAATATGCACAATGTCCACCTGCCAGGCATGTTGAAGAGGCGACTGAGGAGGGTAGTGATAGGCTGGCTACCTCACTCCGTAGAAAAAATTAACAACAAATTCCACAAACATGAAAGAACAACCATAGATATGAACCAAACCAACCATCCGAGACAGGAGAAAGTTCTCCAACATGGGAGGGCAATGACATATCACCGAAAGCCAAAGGATCGGTGATGCTGACAACTGTCTTTACTGTCGGAAAACTGCCAGAATGGTTGCTGGAATGTGAAAATGTTGCTGAGCAAGAAAACGAGCCCAGCTTGCAACAGATGAAGAACTACCAGATGGACATTGTGGAAAAGAGCTGGAGACTGTTATTAAAAGGATAGGTAAAACATGGAAAAGAATTGGCAGGAGAGAAGGAGAAGCTGGAAGACTTTTGTTTAAGACCTGTGTCGCTGGGAGTTGAAAAGTGAAGAACCATGCACCATGCACACTGATAATTTGTCCAATCTAGCCTCGCACTCGGCATGTCTACTACATGGTCATTAGTACAGCGTGTACTATTTAAGACAGAGAAATGAGCAGGCGAAAAGACAGCTACACAACACGCACATGTCTAACCTTGATCATGTATGCCCCACCTGTGGTAGGGGATTCTGTTCTAGGATTGGACTCTACAGTCACCTCTGACACACCAGAGAGAGTGCAGCACGACGATTGAGATTTTTGTCACATCGAACTATGGATGGATGGCATTAGTAACTATTTAGGATGACTTATTTCCTCGCTCAGATTTTGTCTTTCTGATATAATAACTCTTCTATTGTCTTTCTCAATATGATCAACTCTCATGAATGTCCTGCAGGACTTTGGAAAGTATCCACGAATGAGGACATTTGTTCAAGAGTACATCCAGGCCTTGAACTGTCAGAATGATAGGGGTCAGAGTGAGATGGGCGCTAGTAAAAAGGTAATTACTCAAATCTTTAATCATTTATTTGTTTAAATCTGCAGATTTCAATTACTGGTTATTAGTTACTGAGAGAGCTGCAGTAGCGAGTGTTAGTGAACTTGCTTCTAGGCTAGTGATCCGGGTCTTCTTCTTCGATCGTCTTTGCCATTTTGATCATTCTTATTGTGATATATAAAAACAGCCTCACAAGAATGGGTGTGATATGTCACATCTTCAGTACCATTTGGAGCTCTGGTGCTTATCCTTAGCATGTGTCCGATTTCAACCAGCATTTACTGGTTCACTCTCCATCAGCCTTTGGTTCCCAGCCGACCTGAAGGCGCAGCTGATCAGGTTCAATTCCCAAGTGGGCGTGGAATTTTTCTAACCGTAACAGTATCAGGGACCTAACCCTAATTAGTACCAGGAAAAGCACTGGCAAGTAAATGCGACCATCGTGTGCTGATGGTCAATTAAAAATATGGGCCTAACACTGTATTACTCTATATACCACCTGGTATCAAATATGTTCCTTTACTTTTACCATCATCACAGTCACCAGACAGGTTCATAGGCTCTGGATCTTCTCCTGGGCTTTTACTAGCGTATTATGACTGATCACCCCGATCAGTGTTGAATAACTCCTAGTGACCAAATGTCAATCGTGACTTGGGTTGGATGCATTTTTACAGGAGCTTCACTATGGGACGTTTTTTTATTCTTAAAGTTAAACAGTTGTAGTAAATTTGTTTCAGTCCATCTTTATTAATTTAACGTAGTCATTTGTGATTTCCATCTTCACATCTGACATAGCTGTTTAGCTAGGTAAATATTTAAAGCTAATTTTTACAAATAATTTTACACTTGAAGTAATGGTGGTCAGTGTTGAACTGTTACTGTATCCCCAGCATGCATGGTGCAGGCAGTTCTTGCCCTCATCCAAGAGTGCTGCCAAACCTGGTCCATGTGCCTTGTTGCTATATACAGCTGTTATGAAGACAGGAAACAGTAAGTATTTGAGAATTTTCTTTTCACCTTCAACTCCCAACTGAGCACAGGTCTTCAACAAACTTCTTCCAGTTCTTCCTTTCTCTTGCCATTCTTTCCAATTCTTTTCACCTCTTGTCTATTCTTTTAATATCATCAGTCTCTAACTCTTCTTCTTCAGGTATTATTTGAGAATTTTACATTTAATAAATATTGAAGTAAATCAAATCATATGACAAATGGCACCAATTATGAAATGCAACCATGTTACCATGAACACTAAATGAACATTGTTCAACTCAATCTTTCTCCCAACATTATGTTATCAGTGCCAAACATGGATGCTGACATTAAATGATAGAAGAAAACTTGTCACGACAGAGATGAAGTGTCTATGCAGAATGCTGGGGGTAACAAGAAGAGACGGTTTAGAAATGAGAACATCAGGAAAAGAGTGGGTACAACATCAGTACTGAACTTCATCAAGAAACAACAAATTAAATGGTTCGCCACATAAGCAGATTACCAAAAGAGAGTGCGCACAAAGTGCAATGTTATTCCGATACAGTGGATACAAAGCAAAAGGCCGGCCACGCAAATGGTGGACCTCAGAGATAACAGGGCGACAAAAAAACTATTTATGAAGCACACACAAAAACCTGTTCTATAAATCTCTTCTTACCCTGAAGCTGTGATATAAATCAGGACTTGAGAAAAGAAAAGATCGCTCGAGATGGTTTTTTTTCCAGATCTGACACTGAAAGACAAAACAGGATTAGAGAATAGATAGATAGAAATGATCTTACAAACCTGGAGCCAAAGTCTTCTTGAGGAACTGAAGGGTGCCTACTATCCTGGGAGACCATAAAGAAAACATTCAGAGACCAGGAAAAGTGACGAACAACTGTTGAGGCCCTATGCTCCACGAGGAGCAGAGAGGAATAAGACAGTAGGTCACATAACTAGTCACCGAGTAGATGAGTCTAAATATCACATACCCATGTAAGACGGCTTGACTAATGGTTTCTATGTGTTTATTTTTGATCGGCTTTATTTTGTGGCAGGGCATGCAGGTGTAAGGGGGATTGAACGTGCAGATAGGCTTGCAGGTATGGCTGCTGTACAAAACGGGCGAGCATTGGACCAGGCTGATATTATAAATTCCCTAAGGGAGAAAGGTCATGTACATGATTCACGTAATAGTGGTGAATCTACAACACTAACCAGACTGCAAGAATTCCAAGTCAAGTGTAGTGTAGCTAGACAAGAACACTATGCTGGTAGACAAAGAAGAATAGTAAACGAACAAAGAACTGGTGTTAGTCACCACACACTGAGAGACGTACTGAGGGAGAGATCGGAGCACTTATGGACAAATTGGTTTGACTTGCAGTGATGATGATCCGATGATTAAACTAATGTGTTTGTTTCTATCGCCAGCTCAACACATAACAACGACAACAATTCTGACAACATTGAGTGGGAGAACAAGTTACTATGTTATGTTTCAATGATGGAAGTTATGTACGTATACCTTTGTTGTCCTTCACTTGTTCTCTTGATATGCATATAATATCTCTTTTCTTACTTTCTTTCTTTCAATAAATATATGTATATATAAATAAATAAATATATAAAGAAATTATGTTAGGAATTGGCAAAGCAACATCAGCTTTTAAAAGTCTAAATAAAATATAGAACTGCAAGTTATATAGTATTAAAACTAAATTATGAATTTTCAATTCAAATGTTGTATCAATCCTAACATATGCCAGCGAGAGTTGGAAAATGACTAAAGATATAGAAAGCAAGTTGAATGCATTTGAAAATAGATGTCTGAGAAAAATAATGAACATAAAATGGGAGAAATATCTGGTCAACCACTAGTAACAGCTGTTATAAGAAGGAGAAGATGGAGTTATGTTGGGCATACCTTGAGAAGAAATGTCTGGTCAACCACTAGTAACAACTGTTACAATAAGAGAAGATGGAGATATGTTGGGCATACCTTGAGAAGAAATGTCTGGTCAACCACTAGTAACAACTGTTACAATAAGAGAAGATGGAGTTATGTTGGGCATACTATGATAAGAAATGTCTGGTCAACCACTAGTAACAACTGTTACAATAAGAGAAGATGGAGTTATGTTGGGCATACCTTGAGAAGAAATGTCTGGTCAACCACTAGTAACAACTGTTACAATAAGAGAAGATGGAGTTATGTTGGGCATACTATGATAAGAAATGTCTGGTCAACCACTAGTAACAACTGTTACAATAAGAGAAGATGGAGTTATGTTGGGCATACCTTGAGAAGAAATATCTGGTCAACCACTAGTAACAACTGTTACAATAAGAGCAGATGGAGATATGTTGGGCATACCTTGAGAAGAAATGTCTGGTCAACCACTAGTAACAACTGTTACAATAAGAGAAGATGGAGTTATGTTGGGCATACTATGAGAAGAAATGTCTGGTCAACCACTAGTAACAACTGTTACAATAAGAGATGGAGTTATGTTGGGCATACCTTGAGAAGAAAGGATCAAAGAAACACAAAGCAGGCATCAAAGGGGTTCAAGAAAGAGAGGACGCCCTAGGGAAACCTTGAAACGAACTTTGTTGACCGAGGCAAGAAATATTGGAATATTCAATTCCATGGAAGAGATTGAACGAGTTGCACTGGATAGAGTGGTATGGAGAAATTGCTTGTAGACATTATGTAACCTATAACGGTCTGAAAGTAATATAATACAAATATATTTATATACCCGGTTCAGGATATAAAGATATCCGTATCGTTAGATTGACCTACTGCATTTTCTAGTGAATGGAGACAATAGTTTGTATGTGTGTGTGTGTGTGTTGACATTTCACATTTATATATTATTATTATTGCAGTGTGTGTGTGTGAACGTTTAATGTTTGTATGTGTTTGTGAACATTTTGCATGTGAGTGTATGTAGCTTACGCAGTAGTGAGTTCAACCACAACCCAAGAGTATCTGGTTCAAACTCCGCCTAGGGTCTGTTTGGAAACAAATTAGTCCTAGTGGATTTTTACAAATGGTAAAAATAGACCTCACCCTTCAGAAAGCAATGACAAACTACTGAACATATAAGTGGTGCCTAGAAAAACCGACACTCGTTTACTGTTGTTGATGGCTAAGTCCTGTAAAGGATATGCCAGGAGTTTTCATGTGTGTGTACGTGTTTGTTCCTGTGGCACCAGGAAAACACTGAGAAGTAAAGACGGCCGCGTGATGTTACCACATCACCCATCATATGCCGACGGTCTGTGAAAAATACGGGCTTAACACCGTATTACTCAATATACCTTGCATTGGAAAAATAGTTTCTATTGTATATGTGTGTGTGTTAATATTTCATATTTATGGGCTGTATGTGTTGCCTGTATGTGCGTGTGCATGTATTAATATTTCATATTTATGCTTGTGTGTGTGCTAGTGTGCGGGCTTATTAATATTTCAAATTCTTGGACTGTATGTGTGTTGTGCATGTCATTGTTTATATTTCATATTTGTGTGATGTTTCTGCTTTTTGTGGTGTTGGTTTTTGATGTTTAATTTTGTATAATCTTGTTTAGGTCAGAGTTTGATGACTGGCGCTACGTGTTGGGCAGTCTTCTTCAGCCGATCCCGTTCCCTGACGAGTAAGTTTTACCTTTGCTATCTGTTGTACTTTTAAAAATATATAACTTTGGGCTTTTTATTGCGATTAAGTTTCATGTCTAGTAGTAAAGTACTATCTTAGCAGGTAATGTCATCATGAGTAATGTCATCACATGCAATGTCATCGCAGGTAATACCATCCACAGATTTCCTAGTGCGATGAAATGACAAAACACAGAATAAAGTACCGTATTTTTACAAAGTACAAAAACAATATACAGTGACCACAAGGCGATCGATATACATTGAATCCAATTTTAGAGCTGTTATGGATTTATTGTCCGACTGTATATGTTATGTCTGCAGTTTAAGGGGTCTGTATTTCTTTGCTTCTTTTCTATCCTTTGCTCGATAAAGACCTTTTGGTAGACACGTCGCTGAATATTGTTTTTGTATTTTGTAAAACTACAGTACTTTGTTTTTGAAATGTGTTTCATCATTGCTACATAGTTTTACTGCAGTCTTCCATTATGTCGATAATAGTATGATGAAAGCTCTTCTTGCCTTCTGTATTCTTATTCTGACATTTCTATCTGTTTCACCCTCTTTGTCCGACATTGCTGCCGAAGTATGTGTTTGATTCTACCTCTTAACTCTTTCCACGCTTTAAGCCGCACACTGCGCCACGCGGAAATCCGTTGCTGAGCTTTAAGCCGCACACTGCGCCATAGAGTTGTTTTCCTTATAAGAAGTCTTTCTAGTTTTACTTCTACTGTTTTACTTATACTACTTTTCAACCTTGTTATTCTATTTGGTTGTCCAGTTTTCTTTAATTTAGTATATAATAAGATATATATGTTTATTTATGTGAAGTAGTTGGGATCGTAATTTAATTTATTTTTTTTTTTACTTCCTTGAATTAACTGTAAAAATTGGAAAATAAATGGCGTGGAAGAGTTAATCTATGGCAGCTTTAAAAAAAAAAAGATTTGAAATGTTACAACTGATATTTTGTTGTTCTTCTGATTACAGCGCAATTGCAGACTCCTTGTTCACTTCGTAAGTATTCATGCCGGATTTGTGTTTGTTGTTTGTTGTCAGAATTTATTTCCCTGGCACAAATTTGAGATGTGACCATACAGTGTCCCATAGGTGAAAATGAGTTTCTAGTCCTATCAGAGATGGACGATAAAACATAGGTCCTGTGTTCAAGTTGAGAATGTAAAATAACCCTTGGCAGTTCAAAATTGAGAAGAGCAGTTTGGAAAGACGCTGCCCGGACAAAATTTATTAGAAATGTTAAATAATAAAAGTCATACAAAATATTTTTACCATCATTTAAATTACATCAGGGACACTCGCATGTGCTACAGAGTTTGTGCACTGCAGCTGAGATCTTCCTGTGTAAGATTGGGATCAGATCACACATGGTTACTCGTCGAAGTGCAATGATGATGGTCCAATCAATCAATCAATCTAGTGATTAGACTATTTTCCAGTGATCTCTGGTTTGTGTAGGTGAGATCAGGTGCCTAGTTCTGTCGGAGATGGATGTTGATAAAATATATCTCCAATGTTCAAGTTGAGCCAGTTAAAGAATAACATAGCGATTGACAATTTCAAATAGTTTGTAAAGTGGTTGCTCAAGCACAAATTTGAGATATGAGTTGAACTGGAGCAAATGAAGGGTGCTTTTATGTGGTTAATAATAAATAATAATAATTACTCTGCACTCGTATACTGCTACATAGGGCCTGCAAGAAATTTCTCCATACCGCTCTATCCTGGGCAACTCGCTCAATCTCCTCCATGGAACTGAGACCGATAATTTCTTATCCTCTCAACAAAGTTTGTTCAGGTCTCCTTAGGTCGTCCTCTCTTTCTGAACCCTTTGCATTCCACTTCAATGCCTGCTTTGATATTCGTGATCATTTCTCCTCAAGGTGTGTCCAACATATCTCCATCTTCTCTTTCTTATAACAGTTGTCACTAGTGGTCGACCAGACATTTCTCCTCAAGGTATGTCCAACATATCTCCATCTTCTTTCTTATAACAGTTGTCACTAGTGGTCGACCAGACATTTCTCCTCAAGGTATGTCCAACATATCTCCATCTTCTCTTTCTTATAACAGTTGTCACTAAGGTAGGGGCATGGAGAAGATGAAATGAAAATCGTGGCATATCCTTTACAGAACGTAGCCATCAGCCCCAGTAAATGAGTCGTTGTTTTTTCTAGGCACCACTTATACATTCAGTAGTTTGCCATTGCTTTCTGAGCAGTGAGGTCTACGTGAGGAAACGTAGTGATCTTGTGTGTGCTTGTTTTAAGGCACTTTGTCAGCTGATAATCATTTTCGTAAGGCTGTTCTTGACGCCATTGCTCCATCTTTTGTGTGGTCTTCCTCTTGCTCTGTATTTGTTATACTTTTTCTGTGTGGCTCTTTGTTGTAGGCGATACCAAGGCATTCTTGTCAGGTGTCCAAACCATTTAATCTGTTGTTTTATGAATTGCATGGCTTCTTTCACATCCAGTCTTCTTCTGATTTCTTTATTTCTAATTTTGTCTCTTATTTTCACACCTGCAAGCTCTTCTAAGACACCTCATCTCTGTCACTATGATTTTCCACTCATTAGCTGCTGTTACTGGTCATGTTTGACACTGGCAACATAGTTTTGGCCAGAAAATCGTTCTTATGAGATTTGCTTTAGTTTTTAGCGGTGTCTCTTTATGTGACAACAGTGGTGTTTAAGTGGTTAC
This sequence comes from Arion vulgaris, assembly GCA_020796225.1. Taxonomy (NCBI): domain Eukaryota; kingdom Metazoa; phylum Mollusca; class Gastropoda; order Stylommatophora; family Arionidae; genus Arion; species Arion vulgaris. Next base: position 18,383,136 of record CM036755.1, on the reverse strand, counting down.
ACGAGAGAAAATAAAGGGTTTTTAAGTGGTTACACAAGAGCAAATGAAGAAGGCCACCAAAAAATGGATTAATGATGGAATTAATAGACTTTACCATGTCTATGTACGCTGTATGTTCTATATGCCACTGAAATAACACTACTTCTATATATCTGCAGACGTATGAAGATGACCATACGCAATGTCTCAGCTGATGAAACCTGTGGTGTTCATCAGACGTTGCTAGGCATTAGAGAAGGCAAGGAGGGATGGTTTCATCTTTACTGTCCTGGGGGCATTGCCTGCGATGATGATGGACAACTTTGGGGACTAATGGTAAGCAATTTGAGCACATCAACACTCAATTCTCATATGAAAACACTTAAGTTAATTGCATATCCTTTACAGGACTTTGCGAATCAAACCCAGCTTTTTAACGCTGTTTGTGATTTTTCTAGGCATTATTACGTCCAGTAGTTTGCCATTGCTTTCTGAACGGGTGGTGCCATCGCCCTTTTGTTAAAATCCATACGAAACAATTTGCAACCAAACTGTCCGCAGCGTGATTCGAACTCTGAACATCAAGGTTAATAGACCGAGTCACTAACCCCTAGCCCACAGATGCCACCATGAAAACACTTAGAGATGGGAAATATATATATTGAAGGAGATACATTCTTCTTCGCCTTAGGAAGCATAGGTCCGCAACCAAGGCCTTCCAAGCCGCCTATCCAAAACCATCTTTTCCAGCTGTCGCCACTTTCTCCCCATTTTCTTGCATTCCGTCTCCAGGTGTTGACAGAGATACATAGATAACAAAGACCTTCATGTAGTATGTCAGAGAAAATCTGCAGTAGACTGGAAGACAAACACTGCATAGGATTATGGAACAAATTGCTTAAAAGATCTAAGCAGAACAGACCAGGTCATTATATTTCACCTACGCACGAACACTGTAGACTCAACAGACGTTTACATAGACTAGTAATAAGTCAAACAGATCTCTGTGTAAGAAAGAGATCAGAATACACATGGTTACTCACCGAAGTGCAATGATAATATTCCTATCAATCGTCATCACCATCATCATCAGTTTTGTGTGAAGTTTTCTTATATCTTTCTCTCAACTTTCTACAGCTCAACACTTTAATGAAATGCTGTTGCAAGAGGAAAAAGTTTTTACTGAGTATCAGTAAAATGATTGGTCCAATCATGCTGCTGGCACTCCGAGATAATGTTGCTGCTATAGAGGTAGGTGATAGTAGACAGAGCGCTATAGTTTGTTTGTGTGTGTTTGAAACTGGCTGGAATGTATTTATGCAGTCTGAATATGTTAGTAGAAGATCTGGTTTGAGAACAGAAGGAATACAACATTGGATAAATCCTACATCAACATGGACTCACAACAGAAGGGAGAGAGAGAGACAACATTGGATAAATCCTACATCAACATGGACTCACAACAGAAGGGAGAGAGAGAGAGACAACATTGGATAAATCCTACATCAACATGGACTCACAACAGAAGGGAGAGAGAGAGAGACAACATTGGATAAATCCTACATCAACATGGACTCACAACAGAAGGGAGACAGAGAGAAACATTGCAGAAATCCTATCAGAGCACCTATGGACATGTCCGGTGTGCTATGATGATAGACCTCATATAACTGAACTGGTTTGTTGGGCTGCTGGATGCTGCTGGATTTGTTGAGGCAGAGATCGGAGCACCTATGGACATGTCCGGTGTGCTATGATGATAGTCCTCATATAACTGAACTGGTTTATTGGGCTGCTGGACGCTGCTGGATTTGTTCAGGTGTAGATCTGAACACCTATGAAGATGACAAGCTAACTTGTACGGACTGATTGCTGACGGATTGATTGATTGATAGATAGAAGCAACATCATTGCACTTCGGTGAGTAACCATGTGTACCATCAGTTACATCGTGATCCATCTTCCTCGTGGTCTTCCTCTTCTTCTCTTTGCCAGGATGCCTCCTTCCATGATGGTCTTCTCCATCCCTCGTGTCTTTTTATATGTCCAAAATATCTAAATTCTCTCTTTCTTATTTGTAGCATCAGCCAGTTTTTTTTGATTTTGAGTTCTTTCTGGATAGATCTATTTGTTCTCTTCTCTGTCCAAGATATATAGAGAACACTTCTGTAACACTTATATTCAAAAGCACATATATGTATTTCCACTGCTTTATTAAATGTCCATGCTTCACATCCATACGTTGCCAATGAGAATATGCATTTTCTTAGTATTCTGATCTTTGTTTTTCTATCAGGACTGAACTACCAAGGGTTCTTTTACGAGCTCAAATTGAACACAGGATCTACGCTTTATCGTCCGTCTCCGATAAAACTAGGAACTCGATCACACCTACACTGAGATCAGGGATATCTGGAAAAATATCCTGATGGTTTCACGAGGAAGCGAACCAATTACCTTTGGCATGATAGGCGAGCACCTAACCTCTACGCCACAGACCCTTACTTATACAGACTGATGACTGACATATATTAACTTGTGTACTGAAATCTTGGTGTCGTCTTGTCACCAGGTGCTGTGTGCTATGTTAGAGCTTGAAGTCGTTGAGGGACATGACATGAAGATGCAGATGATTACAACACTACAGTCCACATGTGAAGGCAAACGCATGTACGCACAGTTATGTGAGAAACAGATTGCTATCAAGGAAATTGTAAGCAATACATTGCACTAAATGTCTGTATTCTTGCATTGCCTCTCATCTCGGAATGTCTGTATTCTTGGCTATTGTCTTGGAATATCTGTATGTTTGCATATTGTCTTGGAATATCTGTATGTTTGCATATTGTCTTGGAATATCTGTATGTTTGCATATTGTCTTGGAATATCTGTATGCTTGCATATTGTCTTGGAATATCTGTATGCTTGCATATTGTCTTGGAATATCTGTATGTTTGCATATTGTCTTGGAATATCTGTATGTTTGCATATTGTCTTGGAATATCTGTATGTTTGCATATTGTCTTGGAATATCTGTATGTTTGCATATTGTCTTGGAATATCTGTATGTTTGCATATTGTCTTGGAATATCTGTATGTTTGCATATTGTCTTGGAATATCTGTATGTTTGCATATTGTCTTGGAGAGTCTATATTCTTGCATTGTCCCTGTCTTGGAATGTCTTGTTCTTTAAATGTCTGTATTTTTAAAATGTCTGTATCTTTGAAATATATATATTTTGTCTTGGAGTGTCTATATTTCTGCATTGTCCCTGTCTTGGAATGTCTGTTCTTTAAATGTCTGTATTTAAATTCTTTAAATGTCTGTATTTAAAAAATGTCTGTATCCTTGAAATATCTGTATTCTTGCAATGTATTGAAATGTCTGTATTTTTAAAAAGTCTGTTTTGAAAAAGTCTGTATTCTTCTTATGTTCATATTCTGGAAATGTCTGTGTTTTGGAAATGTCTGTCAGCGTTGACGCTTTGTAGATAGAAGAACTGAGAGAAAGAAATTTGGGATGGCAGATATAGTTGTACTCCTATGTTCCTCAGGGAACACGATTGACTTGTCTTGTCAGAATATGTGGCATAGATTGTTTGTTTTCTGCCCCAGCAACAGAAAGGTGGGCCAAAGAAGTTGACATTGCCAAGCAAGTCCACAGACCTTGACCTGACCAGGTTATTGAGTTCAGGGTCATTTGGTAACCTTGAGTGCCTGAGCCTGGCCTTCACCCAAGTGACCAGTGCATGTGCTGGGGACTTGATCAAACTACCATCACTGCGTTATCTCAACCTATGGTCCACACAGGTGAGAGTTTCTTTCTTGCTAATATTGGAATACAGGTGAGAATTCTTGCTAATATTAGAATACAGGTGAGAATTTCTTTCTTACTAATATTAGAACACAGGTGAGAATTCTTGCTAATATTAGAATACAGGTGAGAATTTCTTTCTTACTAATATTAGAACACAGGTAGAATTCTTGCAGTATTAGAATACAGGTGAGAATTTCTTCTTACTAATATAGAACACAGGTGAGAAATTCTGCTAATATTAGAATACAGGTGAGAATTCTTTGCTAATATTGAATACAGGTGAGAATTCTTCTACTAATATTAGAACACAGGTGAGAATTCTTACTAATATTAGAACACAGGTGAGAATTTCCTTGCTAATATTAGAATACAGGTGAGAATTCTTCACTAATATTAGAATACAGGTGAGAATTCTTGCTAATATTAGAATACAGGTGAGAATTTTTTCTTACTAATATTAGAATACAGGTGAGAATTCTTGCTAATATTAGAATACAGGTGAGAATTTCTTTCTTGCTAATATTAGAATACAGGTGAGAATTTCTTTCTTGCTAATATTAGAATACAGGTGAGAATTTCTTTCTTACTAATATTAGAATAAAGGTGAGAATTTCTTTCTTGCTAATTTCTTGAAGAGTTTTAGATGATATGGAAGAGGTTTAGATGATATGGAAAAGGTTTTAGGCTAAATATTTGAGCCTAACATTTTACAAAAACAGACCAGTAGTCCATAATATGAATATTCAATTGTTTTTCTCAACAGTTCGGAGACCAGGGACTGCAGATTATTTCTGAACATCTACAGAAACTCCAGGTACTCAACTTATGTGAGACTCCAGTTACAGACAGGGGACTGATCTGTCTTGCTGGTATGAGAACCACTGTTGTTCTGTCCTCCTCTTGATATTGTTAATCCAAGATTTTCTATATCTTCCTCTTCTCCTGGTTAATCCCAGATTTTCTCATAGTATCTTCCTCTCTCCTGGTTAATCCAAGATTTTCTATATCTTCCTCCTCTCCTGGTTAATCCAAGATTTTCTTCTTCCTCTTCTCCTTCTACTGTCACTGTCCCTCTACTCAGAAGTTAATCTTTGACAGTGAGTCATGCTTCATTATCTGTTTCAACCATGCAAGCTTACATGATTTCCTCACTGTCAGAACTGGTTCCTGTCTGCCTGCTAGCATATTTATTTTGTCTTTTGCATATATATATATATTCAATTCTTTATCCTGCACTTTCTCAGTAAATTGTCTCTTAAAAAATGGTTCTAATGCCAAAGGATTGCACCAGGTTTTTACACCATATGGCCTGGTCCCTCTCTGCAGAAATGGCACACTACTTGCTGAGAGTATTGCACAAATTATGAACTCCGTAGCTCCTGCAACAATCCTAGGGGTCTCTGGAAAAAAATACACTCCAGAAACAGCACAGTCTGAATTTGAATCCACAACCTTTGAAGCACATTGCAAAAGCTTAACCACTTAGCTACAGAGACCCCCACCGAGTAGATTGTGTCAATTTGTGACAAGTAAATTGTGCATGTGTGACAAACTATTTGTACAGTTTGTTTTTCCAAAATAGTTAAAAATTGTGGGAATTTTACCTTTCTTCCCCCCGGAATGAAATAGTCCATCTTGGCAACTTTGTAGTACAGATTTGGACTCTTCCAGATTTTGGATATGTCAGGTTGATTATTCTGAAATATATATCGAAACATGTAAAAAACAAAATACTATAGTTTTACAAAGTACAAAAATACTGCGATGATTGGATCAAAAGAACTTTATCAAGCAAAAGATACAACAGAAGTAAAGAAATTATGACTTCCAAAATTTATTCTGATTTTTTTCTTTTCTTTTGTATTCTTTGTTTGATAAATGACTTTTGGTAGAAACGTCACTGAATATTGTATTTAAAAGGGTTTTAAAGCCATAGGATTGACTTCATTGCACCAGGTTTTACCCCATATGGCTCGGTCCCTCTCTGCAAAGTAGCACGCCACCTACCGAGAGTATTACACAAAGCACAAACTCCGTAGCTCCAACAACAATCCTAGGGTCTCTGGAAAATACTGCACTCGTGAACAGAATGGCACGGTCCGGATTCGAACTCACGACCTTCGACTCACAAGGCAACAGGCTTAACCACTTAGCGTAAAACTACAGTAATATGAACAGTATAACCTTTGCTGCACTAACATTTGAGAGATTAAGTAACTTGTACTTTATTTGTTTCTCTGTTTTGTTCTAACTTCTGCTGCTCCTTGTGACATTTGAATAGTTGTTCTTATCTTACATGCTGTTGTTTTTCACTGTGTACTGTTTCCTTTCTGCTGCTGTATTTTTTTTCTTTGCATTATATATTTCTTTTTTCCTGCATTTAATTTCTCTTATGTTTCTATGCATGATTCTCAGTTTTACACTATTACTGTCTCTCATGATACTTTCTGGTCTTTATATACTGTTCTGCTACATTCTGGTGTCTGTATCATCTGATACTTGCATGTTGAATTGATCTCACACTTTACAGCTGAGTTACTTTCTCACAATTGTTATTTTGTGCAGTATGATGTAAACTTTTGTACTTTTTTGTCCTGTTGTATATTGTGAATTTTACTTTCTGCTCGTGATGAATGTTCTCTTACTTCTGTATACGTTTGCTCTTCCATTTGATTGCGTATTTCTCTACTTTCGAACTGTAAAAACTGCTTAGTTTCAGTAAATACTGTTCTTTACTCTGCTTTACTGCCATTACATTTCTGCTGTTATGTTCTTACTTCTGCTGTTACTGTTCTCTTACTTTCTGCTGTTATGTTCTTTGCTTTGTATGACTGTTCTTACTTTCTGTTGCTGTCACTTTGCTGCTGTTAACTGTTCTCTTCTTTCTGCGCTGTTACTGTTCTCTTACTTCTGCAGTGTTACCTCCTTTACTTCGCTGCGTTACTGTTCTCTCTTACTTTCTCTGCTGTTACTGTTCTCTACTTTCTGCTGTGTTACTGTTCTCTTACTTTGCTGCTGTACTGTTCTCTTATTTCTGCTGTTACTGTTTCTTACTTTTGCGTTACTGTTCTTTACTTTCCTGATTACGTTTCATACTTTCGCTGTGTTACTGTTCTCTACTTTCTGCTGTAATGTTCTTTATTTGCTGTGTTATGTTCTTACTTTCTCTGTGTTACTGTTCTCTTACTTTCTGCTGTGTTACTGTTTCTTACTTTCTGCTGTTACTGTTCTTTATTTCTGCTGCTGTTACTGTTCTCTTACTTTTGCTGTTACGTTCTTTATTTCTGCTGTTACTGTTCTCTATTCTCTGCTGTTACTGTTCTCTTACTTCTGCTACTGTTACTGTTTTTACTCTGCTGTTACTTTCTCTATTTGCTGCTGTTACTGTTCTATACTTTCTCTGCTGTTACTGTTCTCTTACTTTCTGCTGCTGTTACTGTTCTTCTCTGCTGTGTTACTTCATTTATTTCTTGCTGTTACTGTTCTTTACTTTCTGCTGCTGTTACTGTTCTCTTACTTTCTGCTGCTACTGTTCTTATTTCTCTGTGTTGTTTTCTTTCTGATGCTTTACTGTTGTCTATGCATGTATATTTCTATCTGCTGCTGTTCAGTGATTACTATTCTGTCTGTGTATTGTTCATATTATTTGTTTGTATGATGTATTATCTAATCCTTCTGCTATGCTACTACTTAAATTGCATGTAGATTAAAAACATCTGAGTTCGCAAAGCTGATAGTTCATTTACATATCGCTGGCTTCGCTGCATCATCCTGCAGATTGTCTCATACTGTGCTGTAGATATGCATACATTGATATATTTCCTATTGCTGCCTGCATCTGTTATACACTGCGTACTAGTTATTTGTGATGTCCTTGACTTCACTGTATGCATTATTTTGTGGACGTTTATCATGTGTACTTATTTCGTTTGTGTTCTCTGTATCTGTGAATTTTCTGTTCTTCTCTGTATGTTATATTCTTTTGCTGTAGTGTTTCTTCTCATTGTGTATATTTCTGTGTTCGTTTATTCTGTGATTTTCTTGTGTGTTCTATGTATCAATGTACTATATTTCTCTACTTCTGCTGTGTACTGTCTATCAGGTTACTTTTCTACTTTCTGTACTGTATATATTTCTTGTACGTCCTACTTGTATTCTATTTCTGCTGTTATGTTTCTTTTTGATATATCTTTTTGTGTACTGTATCTTTATTTTGTGTTCTATTGCCATATTGTTCTTTACTTTTCTGTGTTACTGTTCTCTGTCTCTGTATTACTTGCCTTACTTTCTGTGTTACATGTCTATTCTGTGCTGTACTGTTCATTGCTGTACGTATCTCTCTGCTTGTTACTGTTCTTTACTTTGTGCTTTACTTTCTCTTTTGCTCTTCTGTCTTTATTTTTTGATGTTCTTTCTTCTGCTGACTATTTCTTGTTCTGCTTATTACTGTTTATTTCTGTACTGTTTCTATTCTGTATGTTCATATTTCTGTCTGTTACTGTTCTATTCTGGTATATTTCTTTTCTGTCTGTATATTTTCTTTATTTCGTTCATGTGTTATTTTCTGTGTTGCTTATATGTGATATTTTCTTTTCGTTGTACTGTTATATTTCTTGTGTCTGTATCTGTTATTTCTTGTGTTTACTGTATATATTTCTGTGCTACTGTTCTCTACTTTCTGCTCTGTTACTTGTCTATTATTTCTGTGCATGCTGTTCTTTACTTTTGTGCTATGTTTCTTACTTTCTGGTGTTCTGTCTGTTCTTTCTTGCTGTTTGTTCTTTACTTTCTGTGCTTGTTCTCTTACTTTTCTTGCTGTTGTTGTTCTTTCTTGTGCTGTTACTTGTTTTCTTGCTGCTGTACTGTTTTCTATTTGTGCTGCTACTGTTTTGTGTACTCTGCAGGAATGTCTGTGTTGTTAGGTTCATATTCTTGTTGTTATGATCTGTATTTGTGGTCATGTATCATACTTCTGTGGCTAATGCTCGATAACTTCGAGTATTTGACAATTCTCGAGATTGAAAGACCATCTGGACAGTCATCACGAGAGGAAACTGTGAAATGATTCGATATATTCTGCTGCGGCATGTATCTTATTGGGCTGCATCATGTAATGTTGCTCTATACTGAACTGTGTACTGTTCTTGATATTCTGTGCTGTTACGTTCTTATTTGCGTGTTCGTTCTTTATTTTCTGTGTTATTTTCTTATTCTGTGTTTACTGTTATTTCTGGTGTTACTGTTCTTATTTCTGCGTGTTATGTTTCTTTGTGTGTTTGTTCTTATTTCTGTGTGTTCTGTTCTTATTTCTGGTTGTTCTGTTCTTTATTTCTGTGTTCTGTTCTTTATTTCTGTGTGTTTGTTCTTTATTTCTGTGTGTTCTGTCTTTATTTCTGCTGTCTGTCTCTACTCTGCGCTTTTTCTCACTCTGGTTATTTTCTTATTTCTGCTGTTTGTTCTTTACTTTCTGCTGTTTACTGTTCTCTTATTCTGCTCTTTTGTTCTCTTACTTTCTGCTGTGTTGTTCTTACTTGCTGTTTACTGTTCTCTTACTTCTGCTGTGTTACTGTTCCTTACTTCTGCTGTTACTGTTCTTTACTTTCTCTTACTGTTCCTACTTCGTTACTGTTCTCTACTTTCTGCTGTGTTACTTTTCTACTTTCTGCTTTACTGTCTCTACTTTCTGCTGCTGTTACTGTTCTCTTACTTTCTGCTGTTACTGTTCTCTTACTTTCTGCTGCTGTTACTGTTTCTTTTTCCTGCTGTTACTGTTCTCTTACTTTCTGCTGCTGTTACTGTTCTCTTACTTTCTGCTGTTACTGTTCTCTATTTCTGCTGCTGTTACTGTTCTCACTTTCTGCTGCTGTTACTGTCTCTTACTTCTGCTGTGTTACTGTTCTCATTTCTGCCTGTTACTGTTCTCTTACTTTCTGCTGGTGTTACTGTTCTCTTACTTTCTGCTGCTACTGTTCTCTACTTCTGCTGCTGTTACTGTTCTTTACTTTCGCTGCTGTTACTGTTCTCTTACTTTCTGCGTTGTTCTTACTTGCGCTGTTACGTTCTTTACTTTCTGCTGCTACTGTTCTCTTACTTTCTGCTGCTGTTACTGTTCTCTTACTTCTGCTGCTGTTACTGTTCTCTTACTTTCTGCTGGTGTTCATTGCTGGTTACTGTTCTCTTACTTCTGCTGTACTGTTCTCTACTTTCTGCTGCTGTTACTGTTCTCTTACTTTCTGCTGCTGTTACTGTTCTCTTACTTCTGCTGCTGTTACTGTTCTCTACTTTCTGCTGTGTTACTGTTCTCTTACTTTCTGCTGCTTACTGTTCTCTTACTTTCTGCTGCTGTTACTGTTCTCTTACTTTCTGCTGCTGTTATGTTCTCTTACTTTCTGCTGTACTGTTCTCTTACTTCTGCTGTGTTACTGTTCTCTTACTTTCTGCTGCTACTGTTCTCTTATTTTCTGCTGTACTGTTCTCTTACTTCTCTGCTGTTACTGTTTCTACTTCTGCTGCTGTTACTGTTCTCTTACTTTCTGCTGCTGTTACTGTTCTCTTACTTTCTGCTGTTGTTACTGTTCTCTTACTTTCTGCTGCTGTTACTGTTCTCTTACTTCTGCTGCTGTTACTGTTCTCTCTTTCTGCTGCTGTTACTGTTCTCTTACTTCTGCTGCACTGTTCTTACTTCTGCTGTGTTACTGTTCTCTTACTTTCTGCTGCTACTGTTCTCTTATTTTGCTGTTACTGTTCTCTTATTTCTGCTGCACTGTTCTCTTACTTGCTGCTGTTACTGCTCTTACTTTCGCGCTGTTACTGTTCTCTTACTTCTGCTGCGTTATGTTCTACTTTCTGCTGCTGTACTGTTCTCTACTTTCTGCGCGTACTGCTCTTACTTTCTGCGTTACTGTTCTCTTACTTTCTGCTGTACTGTTCCTTACTTTCTGCTGCTACTGTTCCTTACTTCTGCTGTTTGTTTTCTTCTGTGCTACTGTTCTCTTACTTTCTGCTGTACTGTTCTTACTTCTGCTGCTGTTACTGTTCTCTTACTTTCGCTGCTGTATGTTCTTACTTCTGCTGTTACTGTTCTCTTACTTTCTCTGCTGTTATGTTCTTTACTTTCTGCTGCTGTTACTGTTCTCTTACTTTCTGCTGCTGTTACTGTTCTCTTTACTTTCTGCTGCTGTTACTGTTCTCTTACTTTCTGCTGCTGTTACTGTTCTCTTACTTTCTGCTGCTGTTACTGTTCTCTTACTTCTGCTGCTGTTACTGTTCTCTTACTTTCTGCTGCTGTTACTGTTCTCTTACTTTCTGCTGCTGTTACTGTTCTCTTACTTTCTGCTGCTGTTACTGTTCTCTTACTTTCTGCTGCTGTTACTGTTCTCTTACTTTCTGCTGCTGTTACTGTTCTCTTACTTTCTGCTGTTACTGTTCTCTTACTTCTGCTGCTGTTACTGTTCTCTTACTTTCTGGTGCTGTTACTGTTCTCTTACTTTCTGCTGCTGTTACTGTTCTCTTACTTTCTGCTGGTACTGTTCTCTTACTTTCTGCTGCTGTTACTGTTCTCTTACTTTCTGCTGCTGTTACTGTTCTCTTACTTTGCTGCTGTTACTGTTCTCTTACTTTCTGCTGCTTACTGTTCTCTTACTTTCTGCTGCTGTATGTTCTCTTACTTTCTGCTGCTGTTACTGTTCTCTTACTTTCTCTGCTCTGTTCTGCTCTTACTTTCTGCTGCTGTTACTGTTCTCTTACTTTCTGCTGCTACTGTTCTCTTACTTTCTGCTGCTGTTACTGTTCTCTTACTTTCTGCTGCTGTTTCTGTTCTCTTACTTTCTGCTGTTACTGTTCTCTTACTTTCTGCTGTTGTTCCTATCTGTACTGTTCTCTTACTTCTCTGCTCTGTTGTTGTCTTTCTTGATGCTGTTACTGTTGTCTTGCTGCTGCTACTGTTGTTCTAATTTGCTGCTGCTACTGTTGTTGTGTACAATCTCAGGAATGTCTGTGTTGATTGGTTCATATCTCATTGTTTGTAATAGATGTGGTATTGGGATCAGTAGCATCCTTCATCATGGCTAATGCTACAAAAAAGAATGAGAAACTTGAAGTATTTTGGACCAATTAGGGAACACGAAGGATTGAAGAAGACCATCATGGACGGAGGCATCCAGGCAAAGAGAAGAGGAAAACCATGGAGAAAATGGATTCAGGATGTATAAGGACATAGCCATGCAAAGGGACATGGCTATGCAGGGGCATACGGCCATCATCCCGTGGCAGAGATTGCCTCATACTAGACAAGTAGATAGGACAGTAGAAATGATCTAGAGATAATATAAGAAGACACAGATAGAGTTTGCATGCCAAAGCTGCACACTATGATGAGAAAAGTAGTAATAGAACGAGACTAGTTTGACGTAGGTTAGTTAGGACTGCTAAGCGATGAAATAGGAACAACACGGGAGACTGATGTAAACAACCGAAGCTGATGGACATGAAAGTGACAAATAAACCCATACTACCACCATGAAATGGAATTTTGTTGTCTGTTTGTCCAGTCTATAACAGTTTGAGTTGATGCCTTGTGGCAGTGTTCCTATAACAAGGATGTAACTGATGGTTGGAGTGCATGACCTCTACAGAGACACAAAATAGAAACTGCCATACACAGAGACTTTATTCGAGGCATGTGATATTTGATTCATTTACTGTATTGAACAAAGAAATATCTCATTCTTTGACTTGTTGTCCTCCTCAGGAAAAGTTGCCAGCTCTCCAAGAATGTGACGTCAGATACACCGACGCTTGGTGACAATGAATGTGGGTTGTACAAACAAAAACCTGAATACATTATTGACAGCTGGTGGCAGTATAAAAACAGTCTGGTCTCGATGCCTTATCGTTGTTAAACAACTTATCAAGTTGTTCCTCAGCTTCTATTTAATGTCGTCACACAAGTACAACCTACAACACCGTAGATAATAGCAACTCTCTTTTTACTTCAAAGTTAATAGTCATCGAGAAATATGTTGGCTGACATTTCTCTGATGATAGTGTGGTACACCCCTAATCATCAGAAATGAAATGTTCCAGTATGTGTTACTTTTTGATATGTATATTTTGGCATTAAGATTTGAGGGGTGAAAGCTGTTTTGTACAGATTTCATATTCATGTTTGGAAGTAAGAAAATATTGTATATAAGAAAGAGAAGATATATATATAGTAAGATTGTTATACGTTCAGATGTTATCTTTTGTTTGTTGTTATCGCCCATGTGTTGCCGGGACACGCAAGAAGCAAAGAATAGTAACACTGTGACCTACAAGGCATGTTGTAGAAGCACAGAGTCGGGGCCTAGGAAGCTACCTAGTAAATAAAAGTGTTGCAGAAATAAGATGTGCTGGCCTACTTGTAGGCGCATAACTGGCACAACGTATAATCGCTCTTGGGCTCAGATCACATACAAATCACAAAGAGTGGTTTAACAAGTGGTCAATATGGAGCGTTCGAAGAAGAAGATTGTTGTTATTAGTTATATGAGAACTATAGGTGCTCCGCCTCGACAGCGACTAACGGTCCAACATACCAGTTCGATGTTGATTAATCAATCTCTTTGCATATTTGGTATGTTGTTCTTTTTGTGCCACACCAATATCGACACCCACGGGATTCACAATCCTGAAACTTCTCTGTTCAGAAAGACTCTCAGTGCATTCTTCATCACCTTTCAACTCCCAACGGAGCACAGGTCTTCAACAAACTTCTTCCTTCTCTCTTGCCATCCCTTCCAATTCTTTCCATGTTTTACCTATCCTTTTAATATCAGCCTCAAGCTCTCTTCTCTAGGTCTTCCCTACTCCTCTTTCCCTGCAGGTTCCAAAACAGTGCCTGTCTTGCAATGCTTCCAGTTGGTCTTCTCAATGTATGGCCTATCCTTCGCCAGCTCTCTTCCTGAGCTCTTTCTCCACTGGTATCTGCTTTGTTCTTTCTCTGAGTTCCTCGTTCGTAATCTTGTCATACCATCTCAGTCCCTCTATTCTACGTAAACATCCATTTACGAAGGTCTGCAGTTTCTCGGTGCATTACGAATGTCATTTTGGTCCATGGCAGTTCCCTCTGAAGAATTAAAGGACCCGAACAGACCGAACCTAAATGTCTGACAGGACAAAATGAAAGATCATTTTAAGTTTCCTGCAGTCTGAGAAATTGGAGCCAGCTTGACTGATGGTGTGGTGTAATAATAACTCCATCACTAAAAGATTGTCACATATAGAAACTTTTGGGGCTTCAGCAAGCAAATGTATATAGAAACTTTGAGCGTCGCAGCAAGCAAAATGTATATAGAAGAGGATCCACGGTAATGCAAAGTTTTGGAATTGCTGAGCTAGATGATGATGATGATGATAGCGACCTTTGTCATTATGAAATCACATCTGGAAATGAAGAGTCTACAATTAGGAAACCAAACTTAACGTCTGCTCATGGAATGGGTGGACAGCATTCAGAGATCACATCTCAAGAAAATAACATGGCTGTACACACCTGGAGTGCAGGGTAATGACTTTCTTGCAAACAATGCCCTAACTCAAGCGGACAGAAGTATGGACAGAGCCGATGTCATCAATGCGGTACGCGCTCATTTATGTGATATGGGCGAGTCTCAGACACTGGACTGATTGAGAATTAGGGTTGAGTGTGTACATGCCAGATAGTGTCGTCTTCGTGGTAGAGAGAGAAGATATACTAATAAACTTTTCATGGGTACGGTGAGCAAGTGGACTTTGGGATGGCTGCTGCAGCAGAGGACGGAGCACAAATGGGAATGCCCAATTTGCCATGATGTTGATCGTATAACATAACTTTGTGATGGCTGCAGTAGTGCAGGACAGAGCATGCATGGGAATGCCCAATGTGCCATGACATTGATCGAATGACATCAACTTGATACGAGCATCATTTTACCAGTTCTACTGTAGGAATAAGAATATTGGAAAATGACAATAAGTGAGGGCAGAGAGATTCTCTACCTTCCACCCTTCATGTCTGCACAGAATCATGAGAATATTAGTGAGGCAGAGGATTCTCTACCTTCCACCCTTCATGTCTGCACAGAATCATGAGAATATTAGTGAGGACAATAAGAGAGATTCTCTACCTTCCACTCTTCATGTCTGCACAGAATCATGAGAATATTAGTGAGGACAATAAGTGAGATTCTCTACCGTCCACTCTTCATGTCTGCACAGAATCATGAGAATATTAGTGAGGACAATAAGTGAGATTCTCTACCTTCCACTCTTCATGTCTGCACAGAATCATGAGAATATTAATGAGGGCAGAGAGATTCTCTACCTTCCACCCTTCATGTCTGCACAGAATCATGAGAATATTAATGAGGGCAGAGAGATTCTCTACCTTCCACCCTTCATGTCTGCACAGAATCATGAGAATATTAATGAGGGCAGAGAGATTCTCTACCTTCCACCCTTCATGTCTGCACAGAATCATGAGAATATTAGTGAGGACAATAAGTGAGGGCAGAGAGATTCTCTACCTTCCACTCTTCATGTCTGCACAGAATCGTGAGAATATTAGTGAGGGCAGAGAGATTCTCTACCTTCCACCCTTCATGTCTGCACAGAATCGTGAGAATATTAGTGAGGACAATAAGTGAGGGCAGTGAGATTCTCTACCTTCCACCCTTCATGTCTGCACAGAATCGTGAGAATATTAGTGAGGACAATAAGTGAGCGCAGAGAGATTCTCTACCTTCCACCCTTCATGTCTGCACAGAATCATGAGAATATTAATGAGGGCAGCGAGATTCTCTACCTTCCACCCTTCATGTCTGCACAGAATCATGAGAATATTAGTGAGGACAATAAGTGAGAGAAGAGAGATTCTCTACCTTCCACTCTTCATGTCTGCACAGAATCATGAGAATATTAGTGAGGACAATAAGTGAGAGAAGAGAGATTCTCTACCGTCCACTCTTCATGTCTGCACAGAATCATGAGAATATTAATGAGGGCAGCGAGATTCTCTACCTTCCACCCTTCATGTCTGCACAGAATCATGAGAATATTAGTGAGGACAATAAGTGAGCGCAGAGAGATTCTCTACCGTCCACTCTTCATGTCTGCACAGAATCGTGAGAATATTCATGGGAACTCAATCTCACCTACAGTGAGATCAGGGATCAATATCTCTGGAAAAATATCCTGATGGCTCCAAGAGAGAGCAAAACTGAGTACCTTTGTAACAAGAGGCTAGCACCTAACATCTACACTACAGAGACATCTTATATATTCATGAGAATATTTGTAACTAGTTACGACGGTTGAATTATCTGAAACATGAAAAAAAAATGTCATTATTTTTGTTTACCAAGCAACAAATCAAACCAATGTGATCAATGCCAGATTGGTCGTCTCCATAAATATGTTTGGTCTTATTTTTTTTTTAGCTGTCTAATATATATGAAGCGTCTGGGCGAATGGATTAGAGCGTGGCTCCTGTGCGAGAGACCCATGTTCAATTCACAGTAAGAGCAAGGATATTTTTGTCGAGGGCATAAAAGAAAAATCCTAACCTGAAAAGTTTCATGGCGACTGCACTAGCACTAGGTCATTAAATCTTTCAGCTCTCATCCCCCCCCCTTTTCCTACACCACCCTAAAAAGTGGTATAGACAGTAATGACAATTTTTGTTTTTTAAAACTCTAATATGCTTTTCACAATTATTTCTATTTTGGAATGAACACTTTGTTACCAGTGCTAAACCTGGTCTCTTACAGCAACACATCACAGAGAACTCACTACGTATGAAATCCTTGAGGAAGGCGGTGGGCTCACCAGGAAAGATAGACTACGAAACAAGGACGTCAGAAGCAGTAGAGTGGGCATAACTTCATACACTGAATGCATTGAAAGACAACAAATGCAATGGTTGAACATTTAATGAGAATGAATTACAACCAATCACTAATAACAGCAGACAATAAAAAGAAATCAGGTACTAGAGCCAAGGGAAGACCAAGACAAAGATGGATAGACAGTAACAAGACCACACTAA
Source organism: Arion vulgaris (assembly GCA_020796225.1). Lineage (NCBI taxonomy): Eukaryota > Metazoa > Mollusca > Gastropoda > Stylommatophora > Arionidae > Arion > Arion vulgaris. The sequence goes on along the minus strand of CM036755.1, from coordinate 18,366,274 downwards.
ATAAACACTGATACAACACAACAAGGGCTACTCACCTGAAACACAAATTAAAGCTCCCACCCCTATGCTTAACGACAAGAGTGGACAACCCATTCTATCATCCATCTGGGGAAAGACAATATTTCTATAACGGCTTTCACACAGTATAATGTTGGTCTGGGTTCAATTCCATAGTAGACGTGGAATATTTTTTTATTTAGTGTTAACTATGCAGGAAATAACATTAACATACATTACACATTGGAGCCCGCCTTCCCAGCGTGTTCGTAGCGCTTTGGACTACGGGTGACTAGTCCTCTGTGTGTGCGGGTTCAATTCCGTGGACTGGCAGAAAAGCCACAGGTTCCCCAGATTCACGGTGTCATGGCACCGAACCAAAGGGGTTCCATGGCACCGAGCCGAAGAACTGAAAGCTCAAGTGCTTTTGGATTGGAAAAAAAAAAAAACAGAAATTACACATTGGAAGAACACAAATACAACTGTCCAAGAGTCTTGATGAAATATAAGTTGAAAAAACCAGTCCAGCTGCTCTCTTTATATTGATAATTCCTTTATAAAGCATGGTCGTAAAATGAATTTATGAAAAATGAAACAATGATTGCATTATCATAAAATATTGTATTTGTTGTTGGTTGAAATACAACATGGAAAACACTATTCCACAACACATAATGCTGTAGTAATTTGAAGTATTAGAGACCTCACAATACTAGAACTTAGTATTTGAAGATCAAGACCGGTTATGTGTGAAGGTAATGAACACACTTAATACAAAACATGACAATCAAGATGCTCGTCTTCATTTTTGTCCCAGGTCATTCTGGGGTCAAGAGCAACGAGGGAGCGGATGCACTGGTGAGTAATGTTGTGATCTTGAATGGGTCTTCTATGGACAAAATTGACATCATCAACGCTCTAAGAGAAAGAATACGCTCTGAAGATTTCAACGAACAAGATAAAGGGTATTCTCTACCTCGGCTGAGCAAGCTCAGTGTACTGATTGGTACAGAAAAACTATGAGAGAAACCCCAGTGGATGCATCAACTAGCACAGAACGGGAGTTGTTAGTCTAAACTCACTGAAAGACATGCTTAGGAGGAGATCGGAGCAATTATGAATATGACCGATGTAGACATTAATCTGATCTAGACAAAATGTTGGAGATCTATTACAGCCAATCTTTCCATGTGGAGATGGCACTTGGTGTAAATATGTTAGAAGACATGTCATTCTTATAATATAATAATGCTTTCTCAAATCAACTATCATCATGTGTACATACATGCGCAACAATTTGGTGGCAAGTTTATATAAAGTATGTACATAAGTATTGCCTTTATGTTGCATTCTTGCAACTGTTTATAAATTTTTTGTATTGGGGGTCAGTATGTCATGTTTTTTTTTTAAATATTGATTCCATGTTCATTTTTACTGTTTTCATTCATGAACTTTTGACATAACTTGAACTTTTGACATGAACTGTTGTTATTTGCTTGTCTGTTGTAATGTTTGTTTACTAGTTTGTCCGTCAGTCTGCTGAAAACTTTGTCGTCTGCTGGTTGGTAGAGCTGCTAATCTGTCCAGGCATATTCGCAAGTGCTGACTATCCACTAAATATATGTTGGATAGTATCCATACTAGTGGATCGTATCTCACTTATTATACACACTTCTTATCCAGTTTTTGGACATTTCTGCAGATCTCGTTTGTGGAGAATTTGGTCTTGGAGAAGAAACTGACTGGAAGACCTCCAAATTGGTCTCAGAGAAGGAATCCACTGCAAGACCCCCAAATTGGTCTCAGAGAAGGAACCTACTGGAAGACCCCCAAGCTAGTCTCAGAGAAGGAACTCACTGGTAGAGCCCCATGTGTTGTCTCTGAGAAGGAACTCACTGGAAGACCCCCAAATTGGTCTCAGAGAAGGAACTCACTGGAAGACCCCAAAATTGGTTCCAGAGAAGGAACTCACTGGAAGACCCCCAAATGTTGTCTCAGTAAAGGAACTCACTGGAAGACCCTCAAATGTGTCTCAAAGAAGGAACTCACTGGAAGACCTCCAAATGTTGTCTCAAAGAAGGAACTCACTGGAAAACCCCCAAATTCGTTCCAGAGAAGGAACTCACTGGAAGACCCCCAAATGTTGTCTCAGTAAAGGAACTCACTGGAAGACCCTCAAATGTGTCTCAAAGAAGGAACTCACTGGAAGACCTCCAAATTGGTCTCAGAGAAGGAATCCACTGCAAGACCCCCAAATTGGTCTCAGAGAAGGAACCTACTGGAAGACCCCCAAGCTAGTCTCAGAGAAGGAACTCACTGGTAGAGCCCCATGTGTTGTCTCTGAGAAGGAACTCACTGGAAGACCCCCAAATTGGTCTCAGAGAAGGAACTCACTGGAAGACCCCAAATTGGTTCCAGAGAAGGAACTCACTGGAAGACCCCCAAATGTTGTCTCAGTAAAGGAACTCACTGGAAGACCCTCAAATGTGTCTCAAAGAAGGAACTCACTGGAAGACCTCCAAATGTTGTCTCAAAGAAGGAACTCACTGAAAACCCCAAATTCGTTCCAGAGAAGGAACTCACTGGAAGACCCCCAAATGTTGTCTCAGTAAAGGAACTCACTGGAAGACCCTCAAATGTGTCTCAAAGAAGGAACTCACTGGAAGACCTCCAAATGTTGTCTCAAAGAAGGAACTCACTGGAAGACCTCCAAATGTTGTCTCAAAGAAGGAACTCACTGGAAAACCCCCAAATTCGTTCCAGAGAAGGAACTCACTGGAAGACCCCCAAATGTTGTCTCAGTAAAGGAACTCACTGGAAGACCCTCAAATGTGTCTCAAAGAAGGAACTCACTGGAAGACCTCCAAATTGGTCTCAGAGAAGGAATCACTGCAAGACCCCAAATTGGTCTCAGAGAAGGAACCTACTGGAAGACCCCCAAGCTAGTCTCAGAGAAGGAACTCACTGGTAGAGCCCCATGTGTTGTCTCTGAGAAGGAACTCACTGGAAGACCCCCAAATTGGTCTCAGAGAAGGAACTCACTGGAAGACCCCAAATTGGTTCCAGAGAAGGAACTCACTGGAAGACCCCCAAATGTTGTCTCAGTAAAGGAACTCACTGGAAGACCCTCAAATGTGTCTCAAAGAAGGAACTCACTGGAAGACCTCCAAATGTTGTCTCAAAGAAGGAACTCACTGGAAAACCCCCAAATTCGTTCCAGAGAAGGAACTCACTGGAAGACCCCCAAATGTTGTCTCAGTAAAGGAACTCACTGGAAGACCCTCAAATGTGTCTCAAAGAAGGAACTCACTGGAAGACCTCCAAATTGGTCTCAGAGAAGGAATCCACTGCAAGACCCCCAAATTGGTCTCAGAGAAGGAACCTACTGGAAGACCCCCAAGCTAGTCTCAGAGAAGGAACTCACTGGTAGAGCCCCATGTGTTGTCTCTGAGAAGGAACTCACTGGAAGACCCCCAAATTGGTCTCAGAGAAGGAACTCACTGGAAGACCCCCAAATTGGTTCCAGAGAAGGAACTCACTGGAAGACCCCCAAATGTTGTCTCAGTAAAGGAACTCACTGGAAGACCCTCAAATGTGTCTCAAAGAAGGAACTCACTGGAAGACCTCCAAATGTTGTCTCAAAGAAGGAACTCACTGGAAAACCCCAAATCTGTTCCAGAGAAGGAACTCACTGGAAGACCCCCAAATGTTGTCTCAGTAAAGGAACTCACTGGAAGACCCTCAAATGTGTCTCAAAGAAGGAACTCACTGGAAGACCTCCAAATGTTGTCTCAAAGAAGGAACTCACTGGAAGACCTCCAAATGTTGTCTCAAAGAAGGAACTCACTGGAAAACCCCCAAATTCGTTCCAGAGAAGGAACTCACTGGAAGACCCCCAAATGTTGTCTCAGTAAAGGAACTCACTGGAAGACCCTCAAATGTGTCTCAAAGAAGGAACTCACTGGAAGACCTCCAAATTGGTCTCAGAGAAGGAATCCACTGCAAGACCCCCAAATTGGTCTCAGAGAAGGAACCTACTGGAAGACCCCCAAGCTAGTCTCAGAGAAGGAACTCACTGGTAGAGCCCCATGTGTTGTCTCTGAGAAGGAACTCACTGGAAGACCCCCAAATTGGTCTCAGAGAAGGAACTCACTGGAAGACCCCCAAATTGGTTCCAGAGAAGGAACTCACTGGAAGACCCCCAAATGTTGTCTCAGTAAAGGAACTCACTGGAAGACCCTCAAATGTGTCTCAAAGAAGGAACTCACTGGAAGACCTCCAAATGTTGTCTCAAAGAAGGAACTCACTGAAACCCCAAATTCGTTCCAGAGAAGGAACTCACTGGAAGACCCCCAAATGTTGTCTCAGTAAAGGAACTCACTGGAAGACCCTCAAATGTGTCTCAAAGAAGGAACTCACTGGAAGACCTCCAAATGTTGTCTCAAAGAAGGAACTCACTGGAAGACCTCCAAATGTTGTCTCAAAGAAGGAACTCACTGGAAAACCCCCAAATTCGTTCCAGAGAAGGAATCACTGGAAGACCCCCAAATGTTGTCTCAGTAAAGGAACTCACTGGAAGACCCTCAAATGTGTCTCAAAGAAGGAACTCACTGGTAGACCCTCAAATGTGTCTCAAAGAAGGAACTCACTGGAAGACCTCCAAATGTTGTCTCTCCAAATATTGTTTCAAGAAGGAACCCACTGTAACACTGACCTACAAGGCATGTCAAAAGAGGTGACTCTAGGAAAGCTACCCTAATAAATAAAAAGTGTCACAGAAATTGGATGTACTGGCCTACATGTAGGCACATAACTGGCACAACATACAATCGCTCGTAGGCTCAGTTCACATACAAATCACAAAGAAGCATTCGAAGAAGATCGGTGATTTCCCAAGATAGTCCAGCATACTTCAATTCATCAAAAAGACTCTCCAGGTCGGTTGTGGATATCCTCTCGTCCACAGTAAGCCTGACCCACTGCCATTTTCTACTGCTGAACAGGGTCATCATGGGTTCCTGTCCTGCTCTTGCACAGGTCTGTGTTTTTCCTTATACCATCTCAGTTTGAGAATCCCTAAAAAGATAAGTTAACTAAGCTTGATAAAGGTTGTCTAGATATTTTAAAGTTTGATTATTGAAACTTGGTGACTTGCCATGAAAGTGGAGAGTCTGGTCGAATATATTAAAGTGCTGGCTCCCATGTGGGAGATCCAGGTGCAATCCTGGTAAGAAGGTAAATGAGTTTTTGTCTCTGTTGGGGCCATAAAGAAAAATCCTAACCTGAACAGTTTTGGTGCGACTGCATTAGCCATCCGGCCATTAAATTCCACAAGCACATGTTCCCCTGTCCTACATCGTCCTAAAAAGTGGTATTACAGCAGTAATGAGTTTTTTGGTGTTTTATGTTCTAGAGGTTCTCTGTGACGTAGAGATTAGGTGCTCGTCTCTTGTGCCAAAGGTACCAGGTTCGCTCCCTTGTGGAGCTATCATGCTATTTTTCCAGAGATCCCTTATCTCAGTGCAGGTGCGATCAAGTTCCTAGTCCTATTGGAGACAGATAATAAAATGTAGAAACCGTGCTCAATTTGAGCATGTAAAAGAACCCTTGGCAGTTCAAAATGGAGAAGAGCAGGCTGGAAAGTCTCTGCCCAGGCAAAATTCATTACAAAAGATTAAAAATAAAATTCCTACAAAAATATCTTCACCATCTTCAAAATTACATCGGGACCTCGGTGCTATGGAGTTCATGCACTGCTGTTTGAAATCTTCCTGTGTAAGAAAGAGATTAGAGCACACATGGTTACTCACCAAGTGCAATGATGATGGTCCTATCAATCAATCCTAATGTTCTACTCAAACATCTTTCTTCTTCGAACACTCAATATCGACCTCTTGTTTGTCACTCTTTGTGATTTCTATGTGATCTGAGCTTAAGAGTGATTGTACGTTGTGCCAATTATGGCTACAGTAGCCCAGCACATCCGGTTTCTGCAATGTTTTTCATTTACTAGTGTAGCACCCCTAGTTCCTACATCAGTCACCTATTATGGCATGCGTTGTAGGTTGCAGTGTTACTATTCTTTGCTTCCGTTGTAACAACACACGAGTGAAGCAAACAAGATTTAAATTCTAGACTTCTCGAGTATAGATGTATAATCAGTCTTGTGTTCATCCTCCTCTACACGCAGGTGGTCTTTGAGTAGTTGCAGCATGTGTCTAACATATGATACCTGTACCGTGATACACATGATACGATACTTTCATATATGTACCTGTACCTTTGACCTAGTGATGGTTCTGTTTGTTGAACTTGATCTGTCTATTCTCTAACCATGGTTTGCCTTTCATCATCATGTCACAAAAGGAGACACCTGGAGCGAGCCTCTCTATGCACCTTGTCTTTCTTCTTTTTCCAGTTCTGATTTGCCTCACAGCTTCAGGGTAAGAAGAGATTTCTAGAATGGGCTTTTGTATGCGCTTCATAAACAGTATTTTGTTGCCTCTGTTATCTCTGAGGTCTACCTTTGCATGACCGCCATTTGCATTGTATCCACTGTATTGGAGTAACATTGCTCCCTGTGGCGCACTGACTTTTGGTAATCTTGATAATGTGTGATTTCTTGGATGCATTCATCTTCATCTGCTGAACACCAACCACTTGTTAAACCACTCTTTGTGGTTGGTATGTGATTGCGCCCTAGAGTGTGCGTTTGTTTCACCAGTTAGTCACCTATGGACCCATAGACCAGCAGTGTTTCAGCATGCATTTTAATTGGGTTCACGTCCCTACGTCGCCCCCAAAGAGTCCATCCCTAGGCAAGTCAAAGCCCCTTTGGTCTTACAGCAATAGATTCCCAATCTACACAGCTGGGAAGTGGGATTGACTTGTTTGTTCAATGGGTCATCAGCATGCTACTAATTGTCACCCTTCCTAAGAATGACTAGCCGACCCCAACTCTGCTTGATGCAGTGTGATCCATATTCTTGTAATATAAAACTGTACTACATTTCCTGCAAGACCTGCCAAATCTGGTCAACATGCAGTGACATTTGAAGTCAGTCCAGATTTGACTGCAAACAAGGTTAAATGTATATTTCAATAAAATATTATTTCAACAATTTGTTGCTATTTATTACTTATAAAAAATTAGCACATCAGAAAATAGTTACAATATTTGTTGTGTATTTCAGTTTGGAATATCTTCATTGCTTGTCAGACATGTCCGTATGTGCTCTGATCTCCTTTGCAATATCTCCAACAGCATCCAGTGACTGACCATACCCGTTCAATGTTGATTGATGAGTCTACTCATATACTTGTTATGCTGTTCTTTTCTTGCTACTCCAATCTTGAATCCCAGCTCTTACAATCTAGTAGTTGATATGGAATGGTTTAAATTAAAGTCTTCTTTGTGGCCACACTTTATGTTAGTTAGTTTGTTCCTTTCTTGCCAAAGGCAGCACATAGGGCAGAGGTTTTAGATCTCCATGTGATGCGGTTCTTTGCTAGCAGTTGGAGATCTTGTATGGTTTACATCCCAATAGTTTACTTTCTTGTTGGATGGTTCTTCGAAGAGTGGTCTTAGGTCTTCCACGTTTTCTTTTCCCAACTGGTGACACATAAGGACTTGTGGATTTAGTCACTTTTCGTCTGATCTAAGAACGTAACCTAAATATTTCCATCTTCGTTTCCTTATAATATTTGATACGGGTTGTTGGTGTGTTCTATCTCTCACTGTGTTGTTAGTAACGAAATCACTCCATTTTACTTGTAATCATTTTCTGAGACATTTATTCTCAAAGCTGTCCAGTTTCTTATCAATTTCCAACTTGTTGATTTCCAACTTTCACAACCGTAAGTCAGTACAGGAATCACACATGACCTAAACAATTTAACTTTTGTACATATACTAAGGTCTTGAGATTGCCAGATATTTGTTAATTTAGTGAAGGTTCTAGCTGCTGTAGCAATACGAGAGTTTATTTCTTTCATCGTGTCTCCGTTGTTTGACACTTTACTACCCAAATATGTAAAATTTTTGTATCACATTGAAACACAGGTCATCTATCCAATTTTTGTGTGGTCTTCCTCACGTCCAATGAGGTCGCTGACAGCACAGTTGATAACTTGCTCTGCTAGTGACCATATGCCGTGGAGATTCGAGGCCAGCTTTGGGCAAACATTCTCGTGACACGGTACATATGCCGTGGAGATTCAAGGCCAGCTTTGGGCAAACATTCTCGGTGTGCACACGGTACGTGGTTCAACTACAGGAAACTCTGATCCTGTTTTACTTGGAGATCTAAATTACAAGTACATCTGAAGTCGGAGTAATGCTCGCCTGAATGCTGAAGGACACTGGTAAGGAAACCAAGCCTTCATGCAAAAATCAATTAGAGGTGCCATAACCAGTGTCATGATTGCACCTGAATTCATACCGGCGACTATACAAAAAAAAAAGTTCTCCTGATCGACACCCGCACAAGTTCATACATGATCAGTCCATTGTTGCAACAACCATCTCAGTGTTCCCACGCTCACTGTGCCCAAGTGAAGTCCATTGACATATCATCTATTTCTACACTGCATTCAACATTTATGTGCTTAGCCCAATCTGCATAATCATTGCATACTTGCTCAGGAAAGCGAGCCTTCACATAAAAATCAGTCCCAGAGGCAACATGACCGCTTGAATTCACAGCAAGATGAACGTAATACAAAATATACAGCTAGCTGTGTTTAATCATTGAATTTGATGAAGGATCACACACACACACACACAAAATGTTCAAATATCTAGTTTATTCAACTCAAATTTCTGACAATAAAGTTGGGCAAAAAAACATGTCGAAAAGTAGTCAAGAATACAAGACTAGAAAACACACACAATATATAATGACATTATAAAAGAGAGAGAGAAGTATCACATTGAAACACATATAGAAACTTCATTTGGTTATCTCTCGGAGATGGACATCACACATTTAGTGATGGTTTGATGAAGTACATCACACTGATAACTCCATCATGTAATATCAATTTATATACATCACTGTAGGATTAATTTGGATGTGCTTGTCCTACATGCTGTAGGGGCTTAATGGGGGTGCAGCGTACTCATGTTTTCTGTGCAAACCGTACAGATTACAAAGAGTGTGGTTAATCCTTTCACTCTGTAAGTCTTCTGGACCCACTTATTTTGTAAAACTGTCAGTTACTGCTTGTAATACCGCTTTTTGGCTGGTGTAGGACAGGAGGGACATGAGCCTGTGGAATTTAATGGCCGTATTGCTAGTGCAGTCGCCACAAAACTGTTCAGGTTAGGATGTTTTCTTTATGCCCTCGACAGAAAAAACTCCTTGGCCGTACTGTGGATTGAACCCAGGTCTCCCGCATGGGAATGCGCTGTAATTCATTCGACCAAATACTCCACAGCTCTCTGATGTTGTAATGTGTATACTGAATGAATCGGTATACTGGATTTGCATTATCGAAATAAAATACAACTAGCCAATATATCAGCTCAGAAGTAGCAAACAAACAAGAATAATAAAGATATATATATATATCACTGTTGCTAATGGAGAGTGGGTGGCCAAGTAGTTAAACACAGTAGAATTCATAAAGATATATATATATATCAAAACTCGTAATTACAAAGTACTGTAGTTTTACAAATTACAAAAACAATGACAAAAACAGCAACGTTTCGACCAACAAGGCCTTTATCAAGCAAGCGAACAAACAGGAGTGACAAATTAAAATGAAACACAAATGGACTGACCAAATACAAAGCGTATCTAAGGAAAATCTGGAATAAAAACGAATACGAAATAAATGTAACACAAAAAACACACATAAAAACTAGAAATAGAAAGGAAAAGAAACAATGAAACATCTAGTAAATATATAACTTGAATACATGCAACATATACCCATATAGATTACAAAGCAGGGAAGAGAAAGTACTAAGAAGCATAAGAATGGAATATAACATGAATACATGCAACATATACCCATATAGATTACAAAGCATGGGAAGAAAAGTACTAAGAAGCATAAGAATGTATCGTTGAGCCGCGTGAGTCAAGGTACCATACAAAGAAATCAACCGATTCTCCAGAGCAAATCGACTGCGATCATCCGAGGAACATGATCGGATGGCTGTGACCTGGACATCGTGAGCACCTAAATGGCCAGTGTCATTGAAATGGGTGGCTACAGGGTCACAGAGCATTGGCGTATGTCGCGTAAGTGTTGGGCGAATCGGTCACTGAGCCTCTTGCCTGTCGCGTCGATATAAGCCTTGTTACACCGCTTACAGATAATAGCATAGATAAGATTACGGGACTCTCATGTGAACCCATCGTCAATAAGAAACGTGCCTAAAGGAAAAGATACAGTACGCGTCTGTATCACATAAGCACTCGTGTTGCAACGCCGACGACCACACTGGACAGTGCCAAAATGAGTCTGGATATTGGACTTAAGGCGACTGTGTACCAACATATCCTTAAGACTTCTGTCCCGTCTGTAAGACACCAAAGGATAGTTGGGGAAGACAGACGGGTCTCAGGATCTGATCTAAGGAGAGACAGATGACGGAATAAAACATTTTCACCAGGGAACTATGGGGTGGTAAGTTAAGATAAGTTTTACTCTGTCAGAGTTAGTAGTCCTATGCTGACTGGTAAGGCCTATCGTTTCTGCTTGCTCCTGCCCTACGGAACACATCTCGAATTCCTTGATAGCATCTTTAATCCCATAGTCACCACACTCCCGTCATTTTTGAAGGATACTAACCACGCTTTGTCTGTCTTTTCTACCATTGAGTTGCTACCGAGAGAACCTACCGTCTCTTCCTCCTTGATGTGTGCTCATTGTACACTTCTATACCTCATCCTGGCGGCCTTATAGCTCTCCAGTTCTTTCTCAATAGGAGAACTAATCCACTTGTGTCAACTTCTGCTCTCCTTCGTCTTGCGGAACTAGTTCTCACTCTTAACTCCTTTCAGTTTAATGACCAATTCTTTGAGCAGATCAGTGGGGTTGCCATGGGTACTAAAATGGGACCTAGTTATGCTTGTCTTTTCATGGGCTATCTTGAACACCTAGTATGGACTACATATGATGGCCCCCTTCCGTCTGTCTATCACAGATACATTGATGACTGTATTGGCATCACTGATATGCCTGAAGCCGATTTGTCACGCTTCATTAATTTCATTTATGTTTTCAACCCTTCTATTCGTTTTACTTCTTCCATCTCCACTACTTGTGTCAACTTTCTTGACATTACTATCACCTTACGCCTATCCACTATCTATACATCAGTATATTACAAGCCTACTGATGCACATAGTTTTCTCCTCTATACTTCTTCCCATCCCGGGCTTGTCGTGACTCTTTGCCATTCTCGCAGCTCTTACGCCTTCATCGCCTTTGTAGTGAGGACGATGATTTTCTTGAAGAGCTCGCGAGATGTGATTTCTTTGTGGCGCCTATACCCAGAGAGGGTGCTTGTCTCGGCTATGCATCGAGTTCAGAAAATCACTCGCCAGCAGGCCCTTACCAGTCAGCATAGGACTACTAACTCTGACAGAGTAAAACTTATCTTAACTTACCACCCCCATAGTTCCCTGGTGAAAAATGTTTTATTCCGTCATCTGTCTCTCCTTAGATCAGATCCTGAGACCCGTTCTGTCTTCCCCAACTATCCTTTGGTGTCTTACAGGCGGGACAGAAGTCTTAAGGATATGTTGGTACACAGTCGCCTTAAGTCCCAAAATCCAGACTCATTTTGGCACTGTCCAGTGTGGTCGTCGGCGTTGCAACACGTGTGCTTATGTGATACAGACGCGTACTGTATCTTTTCCTTTAGGCACGTTTCTTATTGGCGATGGGTTCACATGCGAGTCCCGTAATCTTATCTATGCTATTATCTGTAAGCGGTGTAACAAGGCTATATCGGCGAGACAGGCAAGAGGCTCAGTGACTGATTACGCCCAACACTTACGCGACATACGCCAATGCTCTGTGACCCCTGTCGCCACCCATTTCAATGACACTGGCCATTTAGGTGCTCACGATGTCCAGGTCACAGCCATCCGATCATGTTCCTCGGATGATCGCAGTCGATTTGCTCTGGAGAATCGGTTGATTTCTTTGTATGGTACCTTGCGACCACGCGAGCTCAACGTATTACATTCTTATGCTTCTTAGTACTTTCTCTTCCCATGCTTTGTAATCTATATGGGTATATGTTGCATGTATTCATGTTATATTCCATTCTTATGCTTCTTAGTACTTTCTCTTCCCTGCTTTGTAATCTATATGGGTATATGTTGCATGTATTCAAGTTATATATTTACTAGATGTTTCATTGTTTCTTTTCCTTTCTATTTCTAGTTTTTATGTGTGTTTTTGTGTTACATTTATTTCGTTATTCGTTTTTATTCCAGATTTTCCTTAGATACGTTTGTATTTGGTCGTCCATTTGTGTTTCATTTTAATTTGTCACTCCTGTTTGTTCGTTTGCTTGATAAAGGCCTTGTTGGTGAAAACGTTGCTGTATTTTGTCATTGTTTTGTAATTTGTAAAACTACAGTACTTTGTAATTACGTGTTTGCCAATCAAATAGTTTTACTGCAGTTCCATATATATATACTGAATATATATATATCACTGTTGCTAATGGAGAGTGAGTGGCCAAGTAGTTAAACACAGTAGAATTCATAAAGATATATATATATCACTGTTGCTAATGGAGAGTGGGTGGTCAAGTAGTTAAACACAGTAGAATTCACTGATGGAAACATCCTGTATTTGAACCCTTGGAAAGGTTTTAAAAAAAGTATGTTGAGAAAATAAAACTGATGACCTGTACACACGCAGCGACAGCTTCAGGCAAATAGTCTTAATTCCTCTCTCTATACAATCCCCTCAAGCAACATACTCTTCTTCTTCTTTGCATTCATTCTTACGGCCAATTTTAATCACTCTTTGTGATATGTTTGATCTTTGTCAAGAACGTGTATACGTTGCATATTGGTTTGGTAGGCCCCTAAACGCATAGACTTCTACACATTTAGGACTTGTGCATCCAATTTCAGCCAAATCTCCTTAGTCGCCTTACAACGTGCGTGGCAGGTAACAGTAGTTCTATTCTTTACACCCCAAATTTGGTCACCGATAACCACTCAGGTGACAACATACGCTCATAAATGGCGACAAATTCCTCTGCCCCATATAAACACACACTCCCCACCCAGTTTGCTCTCAGATTGATTGATAGGAACATCATCATTGCACTTCGGTGAGTAACCATGTGTGCTCCAATCTCTTTCTGACACAGGAAGGTCTCAGCTGCAGTTCACAAGCTTGATTTTTAAACTGCCACAGGTACTTTTTCGTGCTCATAATGAACACAAGACCTAAGTATTTGTTACAAGTTGTGACATGGTAGTGTGTAATAACAAATTATTTTCTGTAGTCCATCTTGCACGTTTGACAATGTAATGGTGGTACAGATTTTAGACAGTGCTTCTTCTTTCACACTATTGTAACAACCTAGGTTTCTGTATGATGTTAAACAGAATTAGAAAACTGGACAAGAGCATGTTAAACAGAATTAGAAAATTGGACAAGAGCATGTTAAACAGAATTAGAAAACTGGACAAGAGCATGTTAAACAGAATTAGAAAACTGGACAAGAGCATGTTAAACAGAATTAGAAAACTGGACAAGAACATGTTAAACAGAATTAGAAAACTGGACAAGAGCATGTTAAACAGAATTAGAAAACTGGACAAGAGCATGTTAAACAGAATTAGAAAACTGGACAAGAGCATGTTAAACAGAATTAGAAAACTGGACAAGAACATGTTAAACAGAATTAGAAAACTGGACAAGAGCATGTTAAACAGAATTAGAAAACTGGACAAGAGCATGTTAAACAGAATTATAAAATTGGACAAGAGCATGTTAAACAGAATTAGAAAATTGGACAAGAGCATGTTAAACAGAATTAGAAAACTGGACAAGAGCATGTTAAACAGAATTAGAAAATTGGACAAGAACATGTTAAACAGAATTAGAAAACTGGACAAGAGCATGTTAAACAGAATTAGAAAACTGGACAAGAGCATGTTAAACAGAATTAGAAAACTGGACAAGAGCATGTTAAACAGAATTAGAAAACTGGACAAGAGCATGTTAAACAGAATTAGAAAACTGGACAAGAGCAATCTTGTTTTCTTTCTTTTCTCTAATCCTGTTTAGCCTCACAGCGTCAGGATAAGGATAGATTTCTAGAACGAGCCCTTCTATGCGCTTCATAACTAGTGTCTTTCGTCGCCTCTGTTATCTCTGAGGTCCAACTTTAGTGTGGCCTGTCTTTTGCTTTGTTTCCATTGTATCAACGCAACATTTCTTTTTGAGGTGCACTGTCTGTTGGTAATCTTCTTATGTGACTGAACCATTTAATTTGTTGTTTCTTGATGAAGTTCATTACTGATGTTGTACCCACTTTTTTCCTGATGTCTTCGTTTCTCAACTGGTCTCCTTGATACTCCTAGCATTCTGCATAGACACTTCATCTCTGTTGTGACTAGTTTTCTTCTATCATTTGATGTCAGCATCTAGGTTTGGCACTGATAGTATAATGTTGGGAGAAATGTGTTATCGTCTAAGGGAAATAACAATGATAAAACAGGTTCTTCAAAGGGAAACAACAACAATGATTAAGTAGAAGAAGATTGGTTGACACAAAATACAATATCTTGGCATATCTATTCACATTTATTCTTGGAGGAGGTGAGGGACTGGAGGTGCTGTATCATCAGTCCTTGTTAGTGCGAAAGTACATAAGGAGAGACTAAACATTTCCACTCAGTTCGATCTTGTGCCTTTCTTTCTACCTCAAAACTATGCTGCTATCATGGACAGTTATTCTGTACTCTATGTCCACCATGACAGTTGCTCTGTACTCTATCTCCACCATGACAGTTGTTCTGTACTCTGTCCACCATGACAGTTGTTTTGTACTCTATGTATGTCCAGCATGACAGTTGCTCTATGTCCACCATGACAGTTGTTCTGTACTCTATGTCCACCATGACAGTTGTTCTGTGCTCTATGTCCACCATGACAGTTCTGCACTCTATGTCCACCATGACAGTTGTTCTGTACTCTATGTCCACCATGACGGTTGTTCTGTACTCTATGTATGTCCACCATGACAGTTGTTCTGTGCTCTATGTCCACCATGACAGTTCTGCACTCTATGTCCACCATGACAGTTGTTCTGTACTCTATGTCCACCATGACAGTTGTTCTGTACTCTATGTCCACCATGACAGTTGTTCTGTACTCTATGTCCACCATGACAGTTCTGTACTCTATGTCCACCATGACAGTTGTTCTGTACTCTAAGTCCACCATGACAGTTGTTCTGTACTCTAAGTCCACCATGACAGTTGTTCTGTACTCTATGTCCACCATGACAGTTCTGCACTCTATGTCCACCATGACAGTTGCTCTGTACTCTATGTCCACCATGACAGTTGCTCTGTGCTCTATGTCCACCATGACAGTTGTTCTGTGCTCTATGTCCACCATGACAGTTATTCTGTGCTCTATGTCCACCATGACAGTTGTTCTGTGCTCTATGTCCACCATGACAGTTGCTCTGTGCTCTATGTCCACCATGACAGTTGTTCTGTGCTCTATGTCCACCATGACAGTTGTTCTGTACTCTATGTCCACCATGACAGTTGTTCTGTGCTCTATGTCCACCATGACAGTTGCTCTGTGCTCTATGTCCACCATGACAGTTGTTCTGTACTCTATGTCCACCATGACATCCAGATCTTCATAAACTGTTTGAGCCTTTTCTGTAGTTTTTTGACAAATACAATGTAGGGTAGCCAGCCCCTTCCAAGTCACCTTTAAGAACCTGTATTGTGAGGAGACAGTGGTTTGATTCTTAGCTACCCAAGAAACCACACAGCAGGTACCCAGAAACCACACAGGGGCCGGCGAGGTACCCAGAAACCACACAGGAGCATGCATGGTACCCAGAAACCACACAGGGCAGGTGGGGTATCAGAAACCACACAGAGACAGGTGAGGTACCCAGAAACCACACAGGGGCAGGTGAGAGACCCCAGAAACCAAACAAGGACAGGTAGAGGTGCAGGGCTAGATAAATTTGATTTGGCAAGTTACAAACAATACTTTTTCTTTTGGTCAACACTTCTGCTGACAACACTTTGTTTTCCATTAGCAAAGACCTTGATTCAACTTAAGTTACATTTAGAGGTCTCAGAGAACTGATCATCTCATCTTGTGTTCGCCCGCTATGAATTCAGATGTAGTCAGGACACCTGGTATGGTGCTTCTCATTGATTTTAGCATGAAAGCCTGCTTTCGTTATTATAAGTGTCTCTTACCATACAGGTGTGTTCTTTGACTTGAGATGTAAAGATCATCATTTTGCTTCTTGATGGAGAACAAAATTAAATAGTGTAACGTGATTTCTAAATGACTCGACATTCTTCTTCTTGCGTTCATTCTTTGCGACAATTTGATAATTCTTATTGTGATATATAATTGATCTTTGACATGAATGACTGTACACTGCACCCGGGTTCTAAGGCCCCTACATGTGTATGGTACCATAACGTGTAGAGCAGGGCTTTCTGTTTTATCCTAAGGAAAAGGTTTTGAGTCTGCCCCACACTTTCCCTTCCTTCGTGCATTCATTGCTCTTTAACTATAATTTTTAACTGTATATTTGGGCGAACTCGACATCATTTTGGCTCAATTATCGCAAAATGTGTTCATAAAAAGTGAAGTTTTCAAATGACAATTTTAGAAACATCAACATACTAGAAAAATAAATGATTATTTTTTAGTGGGAAAACACATCAATAGTTAATTTTAAAAAAACTGCCCGCACTGCATTCTGGGCAGAAATAAGCGTCCATAGTCATGATGATGACAGTCTCAGATGTGTGTAGCTGCACCTCACTGCTGTGTGCGGATGTCACTGTAGAAACACAATCCCCTACCACATGTCATGGCATACATGATCAAGATTGGATATGTGGGCGTTCTGTCTTTCTGCGCAGCTCGTTTTCTCTGCGCCTTAACAGTACGACGATTCTCAGTTATACAAGTTCTTGTGTTATTGATTGATAGGACCATCATCATTACACTTTGGTGAGTAACCATGTGTGCTCTGATCTCTATCTTACACAGGAAGGATATCAGTTGCAGTGTATGAACTCTGGAGCACTAGCGAGGGTTGCTGATGTAATTTTGAAGATGGTAAAGATAGTATTTGCCTGACTTTTTATTTTAAATCTTTTCTAATGAATTTTGCCAGGGCAGCGGCTTTCCTGCCTGCTCTTTTCGATTTTTGAACTGCCAAGGGTTCTTTTATGTCTTTAAATTGAACGCAGGATCTATGTTTTATTGTTTGTCTCAGATAGGACTAGGAACTCGATCTCACCTACACTGAGAACAGGGATCTCTGGAAAAATATCCAGATTGTACATTTGGCATGAGAGACCTCTTGTGTTATACAAACTAGTAGGTGCACCAGCATCTATCAGTTGATGATAAGGGGTATGCATGCTGATGGTACACCCGCCTGCCCAACGTGTTCGCAGTGCGTTGACGACGGGTGACCCTGTGAATGCGGTTCAAGTCCATGGGCTGGCAGAAAAGCCACCGGTTCTCCAGACTTATGGTGTGTGTGGCACCGAACTGAAGGGTTACGATGTCCATAGCACCGAGCCGAAGAGCTGAAAGTTCAAGTGCTTCTGGATAAAAAAAAAAAAAAATGCTGATGGTACCTGTATCTAGCGGGTAAATTAATTATTTGTATGCCTGGCGGTGGACATGTGGTTTCACTAAGGGAATTCATGCTCTTCTGTCGCTTGTAATCTTCGGTGCAGTACTTCACATCAGAGATACCGCAGATAGTTCCTCTATCATTCATTTTCATGTTGTTATTTTTCTCCTTTCTTTCTCCCCCCCATATTCCCTTGTGTGACAGCTGTTTTTGCTAGATTTATTCTCATAACATTCTGTCTATATCTTCTTCGTGTCCCGCTTGATACATAAGACATGTCCCGCTTGATACATAAGACATGTCCCGCTTGATACATAAGACTTCCACAAAAGATGTCCTATGTTGCTGTTCTGTGAAGTAAATGACATCACACATCATGTTTCAGATTGGAATATCTTCATTGCACTCCAGACATGTCCATAGATACTCCGATCTCCTTCGCACTATCTCCAACAGCATCCAGCGACTAAACATACCAGTTCGATGTTGATTGATGAGCCTACTCATATACCTGTTATGCCGTTCTTTTCTTGTTACTCCAATCTTCAATCCCAGCTCTTGCAATTGACGTGGATTGTTTTAAATGAAAATCATCTTTGCGGCCACACTTTATGAGGGCATTCAAAATGTCAGCTCTATCCATTGGTTGACCCCCTGCCTGGTAAGGTTATATATATATTTCCACAAAGGATCCCTGCTTACACACACAAACTCCGATGCGAGACAGAGAATTAACACTGTATTACCCTATATACCACATCGTATAAAAAGGTTCACTTATGTATAATATACGCAGGTAACATACAAATAACGTATAAAAAGATGATGAAATGATACATGAAACACTTCCAAGAATAACTGGCAGAAAAAAAAAATCACATTTCTTAATAAATAGGTCAATATGGTTGACCCCATGTCAGATCTAATGTTTTTGTAAAAATGATTGTTTCATGGTAATATAACTGATCATTATCTCCGTGAACAAATGTGACGTGACACATAACAAACTGACAAATACTATTCAGTGACTGAACACATATATATATATTCATAAAGCAATGCTTTCTAAAAATGTGACATAACGTCTGTGTTTCAGTTTGGAATATCTTCATTGCTCTCCGGTCATGTTCATAGGTGATTTTGCTATTAATGCTCTCAAACTAGGTCACACATTTTACTGCTGACTCTTCAACTATAGTGCTTTCAAAATGATTTTCCGCGGGGAAAATTTAATATCTCTGTAACCGCTTGACCATAATTGTTGTAACTTTGCATATGATCTAATGATCGTAATGTCCTGAGGTTGATATTTTTTACTCAATAACAAACGTATGGTTTAAAATTTTCTTTATGTAAAGTATATAAAATGGTTCGGCTAGGTATGACTCGTTATTAACGCGTCAATCACTGACAGTTTGCTTGCAAATTGTTTCGTGATTTTAACAAGGCGAGGCCACGTCAACAATGGCAACTACTGAGATATGGTGTGAAATCACTACATGTTTACTGTGGTTGATGGCTCTCCTTGGGATATGCCCGATTTTAAGTGACCATCTCCAGAACATATAATGAGATATTTCACTTCATATTTGTGAGATGCTGCAAGTTCGCGACTTGCACGTTTTCACGTGGTTTTCCCGATTTTAATCGCTTTATCGCACTTTAAAAAATGTATAATGATCCTTCCCGTGTGTTTAGTTACAATTTACCGTTTGTGTTTTCAGAGCATAGGTGTATTACAAAACATTTAGTATTCTAGATTTGTTATACAATGGGTATGAAAATCAAGTTTCTTACACTGCATACAGTGGCTGTGAAAATGTATAAATATTTTATCAGAGAATCTAATCGTGGAAAACTGTATCGGAGTATATCAAATCCTGAACAGAGAACTATGTATGCTTTGGGTTTAAGTAAAAGATATCTACATAAATTACTCAATGTTAATGGAGCTGTCAGTACAGTCAATACATTGACTCAAGGCAGAAAGAAAGCAGTAGACAATTTTAACAGGGATGTGATTAGAAGAGAAATTTGCAGAATGTTCGATTCCAAAGAAACTGTGACACTAAGAAAGCTGAAGATTAGGTTAAGAATACACAATGACATTGATGTATCAAAATCAACGTTATGGAGAACTGTTAGAAGCATTGGCTTTACTTTTAGGAAGTACGCTAATGGGAGAAATGTCGTCTGCAGAAGCCGCATTTAGTACGTCTGAGAAGTAAATATTTACGTGAAGTGCGGGAAATGCGTAATCAAGGTTACGATATTGTGTATGTGGATGAAACCTGGATCACCACACTAATGAAAAGGAGTGGCAGTTATCCGATGGAACAATTAAACGATATGTACCTAGTGGAAAAGGACAACGTCTGATAATGGCACATTCAGGCAGCAGACAAAATGGGCTGGTTAAAGATGCTGAACTTATTTTCACTTCCAATTATACAGACAACAGGGACTATCATACCGAGATGAACGGTAACATATTTAGAGATTGGATTGAACATACTCTTCTTCCGTCCCTAGACAGACCATCCTGTGTGATAATGGACAACGCATCATACCACAACACTGTGTCAGAAGAAGACAAAATCCCAACATCTTCGAGTACAAAAGATGCTATAAAACTTTGGCTCAGAAAGGAGAACATTCCATTTAACGAGGGGTTTTTGAAGCCTGAATTACTATCTATTGTTAAAACCTCACAGAAGACCAGGGTATTCCAAACAGACAAGTTGATTCAACAGCATGGTCATGTGTGTTTGAGACTACCACCTTATCATTCACACTTAAACCCAATTGAACTCATTTGGGTCAAAGTTAAAGGACTGGTAGCAGCTGAAAATAAAACTTTCAAGCTAAGCAATATGAAAGAACTAACATATGCCGCCCTGTCGAAGATAGACAGAGATTATTGGTGTAAATGCGAAGACAACGTATTGGTGTAAATGCGAAGACAACGTATTGGTGTAAATGCGAATACCATGTCTTAAAGGAGGAAAATGACTACTGGGACAAAGATGGGCTGTCGTCAGTGCAGTCAAGAATAGTCATCAATATGTTAGACTCATCGGACTCAGAATAAGTGAGTAAACACTTTATATGATTTATATAATATGAGTTATCTCACCCTCCAAAATTCGAATTGTATATATGCCCTTGCTGAAAATATGTGATTTTTTAAATTTACGGTAAATTATTTTCTTCCACCACCAAATAATTACTAGGTTTGAAAAGATCAAAGGAATTCGCAGTTGCAAGAAAAGTACACTACCTGCAACATTGAATTTTAGAAAATCGTTGGGACATCGGAAATACAACTCCACATGCAAAAATCACGCTTATCCATGCAATGAATATGGAGATATTTGAGGTCAATCGTTGACCGAACATTTTGAAACGAACTATAGGTCACCCATTTTACTGTTGATGTTCTTAAACTAGGTCAGATATTTTACTGTTGCTACTCTCAAACTAGGTTACATATATTACTGTTGGTATTCTAAAAACTAGGTCACAAATTTTGCTGTAAATGCTCTCAAACTAGGTCACAAATTTTGCTGTATATGCTCTCAAACTAGGTCACAAATTTTGCTGTAAATGCTCTCAAACTAGGTCAAATATCATAATGTATCCATGACTGTTATAATACTGGGTGTCGTATGCTTTTGTAAGACCATCTGCGATTGGTCTGAACTAAATGTTACAAATACAGAAATAGTGTTTAAATTGTAGGTCCCAGGTTGTGCTAATGCAACTTTCAAGGCCAGGTGTGAACTTTGACCTTTACTCAAGGTCAACGTCGCCTGGTTGAGACCGATCCACTTGACAGATTTGGGTGAACATGTGCCAGAGTTGAGAACTTCTGGTGATTTGCTAGTGTCCACCATGACTTGGACGTCCGTGTCTGTGTGGTTCTGGACAGCCAGGTCAATCAGAACAACACAAATACCCTTGTTAAAACTGTGCTCAGTCTGGCTGCAATGATAGAAGGAGTACGACACTGAGCGTGTAGTCACAGCAGGATCCGGAAGATGTTTCTCCACCTGCTCGGGTCTTTAGTAAATCTGACTGGCAGGAGCTGCTCACAATTGGGAACGGGTAGGACATAGCAACTGTACCGAGCCGGTCTATGTGTACGTGATGTTGACCAACCACTATCTTCATATGACCACTTTCCTGAACGACATACGCCTTCCACAAAAACATCAGAGTTAGTTTGAGAAGAACGGCAGAGTCAAGTTGTGGGGAATTCATTTCTTTTGTAGCGGAATCTGTCGCAGCATGAGCAGATGTAGGGAGCACATGAAGCAGATTTTGATGTTGCAACAAACTATGTGCAAAGAAATCTGAGCATGGACTACATGAACTATTGACTTGGTCTCGGTCGAATGTAACTTCACTAAACACAAAATCTTGCCATCCTGAAACAATAATGAAAATAATGGTGAAATAGTAATGCAGTGATGCAAAAGTAATGAATCAATAATCATGTGAAATAGTAATGAAAGTAATGACGAAATAGTCATGAAAATAATTGTGAAATAGCAATGAAAATAATGGTGAAATAGCAATGAAAATAATGGTGAAATAATAATGAAAAAATTGTGAAATAGTAATGAAAATAATGGTGAAATAATAATGAAAATAATGGTGAAATAGTAATGAAAATAATGGTGAAATAGTCATGAAAATAATGGAGAAATAGTCATGAAAATAATGGTAGAATAGTCATGAATCAATAATAGTGCAAAGGTAGATAAAAATAAATGATGATGAAAAAGGTAATGGTTAAAAAAGAACATGTAATAATGAGACTGATAATTTGTCCGAAACACTGCTGCATGATGGGATTATAATGATATACTTTCTGTAACAGATCTTCTCAGCAGGATCGAACTGTCAGAGCAAAGTGAAAAGCTGGCATATCCTTTTACAGGACGTAGCCATCAACCACAGTAAATGAGTCATTGATTTTCTAGGCACACTTATACGTTCAGTAGTTTGCTATAGCTTGAACGGTGAGGTCTATTTTAGCATTCGAAAAATCCATGGAACAAATTGGTTTCCAAACTTGCCGCATGGAGTTTGAACCAGGTACGATAGTTGTGTGAGCACACTACCACTAAGCCACAGGCACCCACTATCTGGAGCAAATCAAAAAAGATATCCCAGCAACAGAATGTGTCAGCCATTATTTGCAGGAGGAAATGTAATATCACTGATTCAATTGCTATGCACAAAAATATTTTTAAACACATATGTACAGTTGGTAGCTTAAGACATATTATCACCAACTTATGATCAAGTCTTACCTTCGTCCTGACCTTGTTTTAATCTTTCAGAATCAATGTAGAGTCTCACGGCTGCCAAGTCGAACACCTGAGACAGATTTCAAACAATTAAAACTGACAATGGGCATTAGCAAGCTCTGACAACATCCTCTATAGTTAATCAGATCTGACACTAAGTTACAGTACAACTCAATATCTGTGCATCCTCTATAGTTAATCAGATCTGACACTAAGTTACAGTACAACTCAATATCTGTGCATCCTCTATAGTTAATCAGATCTGACACTAAGTTACAGTACAACTCAATATCTGTGCATCCTCTATAGTTAATCAGATCTAACACTAAGTTACAGTACAACTCAATATCTGTGGTACTATACATATGGGCAACTCAACTCCCCATCAAAATTCACAGGCATGCGACACGGAACGGTCACTTCGTGGCCAGCTTTGTTGACCAAACCAACTATGTCATGCAAAACCTATAGTCTCCTGAGACAAAAAGACCAACGATGATGATCATCTTAACTCACTGAGACTTTAAATTTTTTTGAGGCAGGAAGAGACATAACACTTTTATGAATATCATACTGGAGGAAACGTTTGACAGTAAGCAGGCAAGACAATATAATTGGGATGAAAACATTGAGAGATAAACAACCAAAACAGCTTGGTAGAATATATCAATATGGCAAGGTATAGAGAGTGTTTAAGATCTACTACAGCTTATCTTTGATGTAGAGATCAATATGGCAAGGTATAGAGAGTGTTTAAGATCTACTACAGCTTATCTTTGATGTAGAGATCAATATGGCAAGGTATAGTGAGTGTTTAAGATTTACTACAGCTTATCTTTGATGTAGAGATCAATATAACAAGGTATAGAGAGTGTTTAACATCTACTACAGCTTATCTTTGATGTAGAGATCAATATGGCAAGGTATAGAGGGTGTTTAAGATCTATTACAGCTTATCTTTGATGTAGAGATCAATATGGCTATAGAGAGTGTTTAAGATCTACCACAGCTTATCTTTGATGTAGAGATCAATATAACAAGGTATAGAGAGTGTTTAACATCTACTACAGCTTATCTTTGATGTAGAGATCAATATAACAAGGTATAGAGAGTGTTTAAGATCTACCACAGCTTATCTTTGATGTAGAGATCAATATAACAAGGTATAGAGAGTGTTTAACATCTACTACAGCTTATCTTTGATGTAGAGATCAATATAACAAGGCATAGAGGGTGTTTAAGATCTATTACAGCTTATCTTTGATGTAGAGATCAATATGGCAAGGTATAGAGGGTGTTTAAGATCTACTACAGCTTATCTTTAATGTAGAGATGGTACATAATCAACCATTTCATGAATTTAAGTAGTAGCATGTTCCTCATGGAACGCCGCTTTCATCACATCCTGCCTGAAAACTCTTTGACTCCTCCAGGTTCTCCAGCGTCTTGTTCAAGGTTTCTTTGACGATCTGCTGTCATCTTTGTCATGGTCATCTTCTGCCTTGTACTCCAGGAACCATGCCTTCCATTACCGCCCTCTCCAAACCACTGCAACGTTTAACGTGGTCAAAATATTTCATCTTCCGTGACATGATGTTATTTATGAGCTAATGTTCCTTGATATGCTTGGTCTTGTGAAAATCGTGGCATATCCTAAAGGACGTAGCTATCAACCACAGTAAACTAGTCGTGATTTTCTAGGCACCACTTATACGTTCAGTAGTTTGCCATTGCTTTCGAACGGGAAGGTCTATTTTTACCTTCTGTAAAATCCACGGAAACGAATTGCTTCCAAACTTGCCCACCGTGGGGTTTGAACCAGGTATTCTTGGGTTTGTGATCGAGCTCACTACCGCTTGAGCTACAGTCTTGTAGGATGTCTTTATTTTTTTCTCTTCTCATCCAACTTTTCTGTAACACATTGTTTCGAAAGCTTCAATTTTGTTCTTTAACATTTGTGTTATGGTCCACGATTCACATTCATATGTTGCCACAGGGAATATGCATGTTCTCAGAAGTCTTACTTGTTATTTATTTGCTTGACTGGACAATAAAATGTCTAATTACAATAAATGGAACAGTTGTAAAACAAGTAAAGTAATTCAAATATCTGGCTATAACAGTTTAACATCAGATGATGTCAGATAGAAATAAAGAGAAGAATCAATCAATCTAAGGAAGCATTCTGGAGCATGTTGTCTAATAAAAGCTTATCATGAGAGTAATACAATTCTTTGTAGAACCAGTCCTGACATACGGATGCCAATCATGGACAATAAATAACATGAATAGTCACTTATTAGAAGCTATAGATATGTGGTTTTATAGAATTGATTGATTGATAGTACCATCATTATTGCACTTCAGTGCATTATCATATGTGCTCCGGTATTGATAGTACCATCATCATTGCACTTCAGTGCATTATCATATGTGCTCCGGGATTGATAGTACTATCATTATTGCACTTCAGTGCATTATCATATGTGCTCCGATTGATAGTACCATCATCATTGCACTTCAGTGCATTATCATATGTGCTCCGGTATTGATAGTACCATCATCATTGCACTTCAGTGCATTATCATATGTGCTCCGGTATTGATAGTACCATCATCATTGCACTTCAGTGCATTATCATATGTGCTCCGGTATTGATAGTACCATCATCATTGCACTCCAGTGCATTATCATATGTGCTCCGGTATTGATAGTACCATCATCATTGCACTTTGATGCATTATCATATGTGCTCCGGTATTGATAGTACCATCATCATTGCACTTCAGTGCATTATCATATGTGCTCCGGTATTCTTCTTCTTCTTCTTTGCGTTCGTTCTTACCACCAATTTTAATCACTCTTTGTGATATGTTTGATCTTTGCCAAGATCGTGTATACGTTGCCCATTGGTTTGGTAGGCCCCTAAACGCATAGACTTCTACACGTTTAGGACATGTGCATCCGATTTCAGCCAAACCTCCTTACTCACCTCTTACGACATGTGTGGCAGGTAACAGTGGTTCTATTCTTTACACCCCAAATTTGGGCCGGTAACCACTTGGGCGAGCTCCGGTATTGATAGGACCATCATCATTGCACTTTGGTGCATTATCATATGTGCTCCGGTCTCTTTCTTACACAGGAAGATCTCAGCTGCAGTGCACAAACTCTGTAGCACCGGCAAGGATCACCAATCTAATTTAAAAGATGGTGATGGCATTTTGTAGAGATTTTATTTTAAAACTTTTCAAATTAATTTTGCACGGGCAGAGGCTATCCAGCCTGCTCTTCTCGATTTTGAACTGTCAAGTGTTCTTTTACGTGTTCAAATTGAACACAGAACCTACATTTTATCGTCCATCTCTGATAGGACTAGGAACATGATCTCACCTACACTGAGATCAGGAACTCTGGAAAATATCTTGATGGCTCTACAAGGGAGCAAACCGAGTATCTTTGGAACGAGAGGCGAGCACATAACCTCTATGACACAGAGAATCCCCAAATAAAAGAATGGTTTAAATAGAAGAATGATGAGAATAACATGTACAGAAAACATGATAAATGGTAATGTTCTCAAGAACAGATTGCATATGACATGCACCAGAAAGAAACAATTCCACATTCTTTGGATGTGTTATGAGAACAGAGAAGCTTGGATACATTGTGACATACCTAAGTGGAGTCTGGCTTCAACGTTGACTAATGTCCAGTGTGGACTCACACAGGAAATCTGAGTTAAGTGAAGACTGACCAGTACAAACTATCATGACAACATACCTAAGTGGAGTCTGGCTCCAACGCTGACCAATGTCCAGTGTGGACTTACACAAGAAATCTGAGTTAAGTGAAGACTGACCAGTACAATCATGACAACATACCTAAGTGATGTCTGGCTCCAACACTGACCAATGTCCAGTGTGGACTTACACAAGAAATCTGAGTTAAGTGAAGACTGACAGTACAATCATGACAACATACCTAAGTATGTCTGGCCCAACATGACCAATGTCCAGTGTGACTTACACAAGAATCTGAGTTATCTGAAGCTCTTGTACATGAGGTCTCTGAACTTGCACCTTTCAAAAACAAATGTTATGTTTGTTAATAACTTATTTATTCCCCTCTGCTCCTCATGGAGTATAGGACTTCAACAGTTGTTCTTCACTTGTCCTGGTCTCTGCTTGTTTTCTTTATAACTTCCCAGTACAGCCCAGCACCGTTCAGTTCCTCAAGTAGATTCTGTCTCCAGGTTTGCTAATGACATCCCCTTTCCAATTTCCTTGTGGGTTCCACTAAAGTGCTTATCTAGTGACACTCGATTGTGTCTTTCGCAGGGTTTGTTCGACCCATTTTCTTCTTCAGACCTGGGCCATCATGGGTTCGTAACATGTTCTGTTAAAAATGTCTTTAAAAAAACATTTTTATACTTTGTTCCTTTTCGAGTAATTTCTCCACACCACTTTGTCCTGGGCAACTCACTCAATCTCTTCCATGAATTGAGTCCAATATTATTTGGCTCTCCCAGCCAAGTTCGCTAGGTTTCCTAGTGCATCCCAACATTGACATAAACTAAAAAATTATGGGATATTAAATAGATAACATATATATATATATATATATATATATATATATATATATATATATATATATATATATATATATATATATATATATATATATATACATATATATATATATATAAAATATATATATATATATATATATATATATATATATATATATATATATATATATATATATATATATATATATATATATATATATATATATACATATACACATATACATATACATATACATGGCCTTTTCGTCTTTCATCATCATCATCAGGTCCGCTCCACATCAAGGATGGCTGCAATGAATCTCCAGCATCCTCTGTCTTTCGCCTTGGTGTTGCACACTGCCAGACTGTAACCTGTCCATTTCTTCCTTACAGACGGTCAATTGACAAGTGTTTTACTGTGACAACTTCTGAGTTTTCGCTTTCTCTCTTGTCGTTCAGCTCATACATAAGTCTCTTCTCAAAAGACGCTGCACCCTTTCATAAGTTGGCTTTCCATACACCTCTGTCATCAGCTAGTCTTTCCCATGTGCTGGGACCTATAGAAAAGTTCTTCATTGAAGCCTTGCAGACATCTTTATATTTGAGCAGTGGTCTGCCCTGGTGCCTCTTCCACTCCAAAAGTTCACAGAACAACATTTGTTTTGGAATGCGACAATTTTCCATTCTTCTCACATCCCCCAACCATCTTAGTGGTCCACTGCTGAGCATGCCCATGATGGAAGGCAGATTTGCACCTTGCAGTACTTCAGAGTTGGTTATCTTGTCGTACCACCTGATGTTCATAATCTTGGGGAGACATCGAAAGGTGAAAGATGTTAAGCCTTCTCTTGTGTCTTGAGTAGGCTGTCCATGTTTCTGAGCCATATAGTTAAGAACTAATTACACAGGCTCGATATATTTGAATCTTCGCCTGCAATACTGCAATATTTGTTTTGTGTTTTTCCCACGCTCGTTTTGATAGTTTGCCAAATGTAGTAGCCGCACTCCCTATACAAACGTTGATTTCTTCATCAAGAAAAGGCTTGCAGTGACCATAGACACAAGATAGCAAAATTTTTGAACTGGTGTTAGATGGTTACTATTTAAAGTGATATTTGTTGAGTGAGATGATTCACAGCAGATGGAAAGATGGACAGAGAAATCGAGACTAGATGCCAGAAGGCAAACGCAGTGACATACCAACTGTCACCACTATTAAAACATCCAAGCATTAACCTGGCAGTCAAATGACAACTGATAAACTGCATATTTATTCCAACTCTGCTATCAGTGCCAAACATGGCCCCTGACTAAGACACAAGAAAGAAAGATTACAACATGTGAAATGAGATGTCTACGAAAAGCTGTCAACGTTACAAGGACAGATAGAGTGAGAAACGAGAATATCAGAAGCATCGTTGGTACTATACCATGCATACAGTACATCGAGAAGCAAAGAATCAAGTGTTTCGGCCATCTAATGCGAATGGAACCACATTTACTACCATCACGTGCCTACAATAATCGACACTCAGGGCGCAGAGCATGAGGCAGGCCAAGAACACGATGGTTAGATAACATCTCAGAGTCCCTGTGAAAGCATGACTGACGTCAAGCGCAACACACCTGGCACAAGATAGAAAGCTAACTCTCCCCACGACGCTTCATGGCAAATGTGGTTAAGATAAGATAAGATTTGTTGTGTTACCTCCAAAATAACGTGCAGAAATATGAGACTAAATATTTCCCCTTTAAGAGTGACAGAACTCACCTGACTCAAGTTCTCCAGCTGACATGAAAATATACAAGAGTTGAGTTCCTGACCTCGAACAGAACCTACACTAGCAGCTGGCCGTGTCACATTTGCACAGACACTCAATGACTCAACTGTATTTAGCACAACTCGATGAGGTAAAACTCGATACCTAAATTTAAAAACAAGGAATTAAACAGTGACTAGGTTTAACCTAATTATGATAAATAGGTATCATCATCATCATCAAGTAGCTTGTCCCTTCTGGAACTTGGCTCCCATAACAGTAGTCCTGAAAAACTCTATTCTGTGCAAGTTGACCGGCATCAGCAGCAGTCATTCTCAGATCGTCAATGAAATCTTGCACCCATCGTCTTCTAGGTCTGCCTCTCATTCTTCTTCCAGGCACCATTCCCTCCAAAATTATCTTCTCTAGGCACTCATGTTGTTTGATATGTCTAAAATATTTAATTTTCCTTCATTTTATGATCTTTAATAGCCAACTCTCTCTAATATCAAACTGTTGCAGAACAAAAGCATTTGTTCTTTTCTCTGTCCATGATATTCTAAATACTCTTCTGTAGCATTTCCATTCAAAGGCATTAATGATCTTCTCCGCCGCTTTGTCAATGTTCTATGTCTCGCAACCATATGTTGCCAAAGAAATAACTCAGGCTCTTAAACACTTGATTTTTGTTCTAATGTCAGTTCCCTTCCACGCCTGAGTGGTTACCGGGACACAAATTTGGTGTGTAAAGAATAGAACCACTGTTACCTACCACGCATGTCGTAAGAGGCGACTAAGGAAGTTTGGCTGAAGTCGGATACAACGTGTCCTAAACATGTATGTCTATGCGTTTAGGGCCTACCAAACCAATGTGCAACGTATACATGTTCTTAGCAAAGATCAAACATATCACAAAGAGTGATTAAAATTGGTGGTAAAGAACGTACGCAAAAAAGAAATTCCCTTCCATAGGTTAGTTAGTTCTTTTAGTTTTTGCAAAGTAATGCTCAGCTTTCTTTTAATTTCTTTGATACAATCCCATACTGTCAGAAAATTTCAATAACAAATTTGGCTAAGATCAAAGTGTAGTGCCCAGCCTTAAAAAACACCTAATGGCATAATAAAACCCACTTTAAAAAACTCAGAACAGCTCTCATTCGAAAGAGTGATGACACTCGGAGTGAGTTTACACATTCAACCGCACTGGGTGCACTCGTTGAGTCGCTTCCGAGTAGGGCCCAATAAATAATCATCAATTTATAAAGTGGACAGAAAGAGAAAGATCAAAGTGTAGTGCCCACTTGATAGCGGCCAAAGGATGGAAGCCTTCATAGAGTCAATAGGCAACTAACTACATTTAAACAAATTCCGAGCAGCTCTCATTCAAAAGAATAACGATGCTCTGAGTTTTTTTTACATGCTTCAAATGTACCTGGGTCCTCCCGCTGCGGCACTACAGAGTAAAGTTCCCAGATTTTAAAAAACAAAAAAACTGCAAATCTAGTTAGAAAAAAATATCACTGTACACAATGTATTCTATAGGTTCACAATCCTCTTCAGCAGACTTAAAGCGCCAGCGTAAGATCACTTGCACAATAGTTTTGGCAACAATTTCAAATTTTCTCTTAACTCAGAAAATTTGGGTACCCATTTTTAACTGAGTGACTTGAAGAATAAAGAACACAGGGATTTGAACTTCTACATGATCGTGACTAAATCTACCTCAATAACCACAGCGCTGCACCTTCTTCTTTTTACGCTCCATATAAATCACTTGTTAACCACTCTTTGTAATTTGTATGTGATCTGAGCCTAGGAGCAACTGTATGTTGTGCCAGTTATGTGCTTGCAAGTAGGCCAACACATCCAATTTATGCGATGCTTTTATTTACTAGGGTAGCTTCCTAGGTCCTACCTCACCGTCTCTACCTCCCTGAGTCGAGTGTACTTGTACCTTGGACGGCTACGTGAGTAATGCACACAGTGAGTTATAATATGGCACCATGATTATATATGCTCCCACGGTGATTTAATGCACCCGGTTTAATATGCACCACACGGTGAGTTATAATATGAAAAAAAAGGTAGGACAAACCTGACACTTGAAGAATGCATCACCGGCTCGTAGTAAAACATAAAATTCACTTCGTGGATACCTCCGACGTCATCGCCACGAAGCCACATTGGAATAGACACAACCTGCCCTGGATGTAGCTCTCCATTAGGTAGAGGAATGTTTATAACATCTGGGAATGTCAAAAACTCATCTCTTCCTGTTACTGTACTGGTGAGGGTCGAACTTAAAGATGTACATTGGGACGCTCTCATCTGGTAAACATACGGATACTTTGGAAGATCCGAGTCTCGTCCGTAGGTAAAAAATCTGGGGTGCGATGATGTGACCTTGAGGGACTTTAAGGAACTCTTGCCCACATTTGTGAACTCGATTTCAATACATTGTACTTCTCCGCACAACAAAGTCTCTGGGAAGTCGCAGAAGATAACCTGGGGAGAGCAAGAGTAAGATATGCATCAAAAACTTATCAACTTTAAAAGAGAAATTATTTAAAGGGTAAAATCATTAAATATATTTCTTTATTGTCAGCAGCATAGAAATGAGAGGAAAGAAATAATGAGAGGAACAGAAATTAATGAGATGAATATCATGAAATAATGAGAGGAACAGAAAATAATGAGATGAATATCATGAAATAATGAGAGGAACAGAAAATAATGAGATGAATATCATGAAATAATGAGGAACAGAAAATAATGAGATGAATATCATGAAATAATGAGAGGAACAGAAAATAATGAGATGAATATCATGAAATAATGGAGAACAGAAAATAATGAGATGAATATCATGAAATAATGAGAGGAACAGAAAATAATGAGATGAATATCATGAAATAATGAAACATCAAACAATAAGAGACACTGGCAAGATAAAAAAGCCAATCAATGACAAGTGACCAACCAATGGCAAGTTAACTAGCTAATGACAAGACAATTAACCATCCAAGGTCAAGATAAGAAACCAAACCAATGACAAAACATTTGACCATCCAATGACAAGGTAAGAAACCATCCAATGACAAGATAAGTAACCATCCAATGACAAGGTAAGAAACCATCCAATGACAAGAAATAACCAACCAATGACAAGATAAGCAACCAATGACAAGACTAACAACCAATGACAAGATAAAAAAACCAACAATGCAAGACAAGCCAACCAATGATAAGATAAGAAAACAACCAATGACAAGACTATTGAACAACCAATGACAAGATGACAACACAACCAATGACAAGACAACCAACCAATGACAATACAAACAAATATACCAACAAAGACATAATACCAACCTGTACCGCCCGAGTGGTTACCGGGCCCAAATTTGGGTTGTAAAGAATAGAACCACTGTTACCTGCCACGCATGTCGTAAGAGGCGACTAAGGAGGTTTGGCTGAAATCGGATGCACATGTCCTAAACATGTAGAAGTCTATGCATTTAGGGGCCTACAAAACTAATGTTAAATGTATATACGTTCTTGGCAAATATTAAACATATCACAAAGAGTGTTTAAAATTGGTCATAAAGAACAACGCAAGAAGAACCAACCTGTAATCTTGGCATCTCTTCATGGACCACAAGATCCAACCTCCGGTCTGGACCGTACAACTTCTGCGTTCTCTCCTCCTTCGTCCCATTCAGCCTGGGACCCTGTGGCTCCAACTTTTGTTTACCTCGAACCAGCAAACTGCTGGTATAACTCAACTTGTTCTGATTGGTCAGTGGCTTATCTGTTTCTTGTACAGAAGAGCTATGATTGATTGAACTTGTTCCAAGGTTATATGAAAGGCCTACAACTCTCAGCTGACCTGGTTGTCTCGGTGTTAAGGTCATATGAATCTGAAATATATCAGTGGAGAATTTTCTTCACAAACATTTAGAACTCTCACATGAGTGGTTTTACAAGTGGTTACACTAGAGTGAGACAACGAGTGGTTTTACAAGTGGTTACACTAGAGTGAGACAGAGTGGTTTTACAAGTGGTTACACTAGAGTGAGACAAAGAGTGGTTTTACAGTGGTTACACTAGAGTGAGACAAAGGTGTTTTACAGTTACACTAGAGTGAGACAAAGAGTGGTTTTACAAGTGGTTACACTAGAGTGAGACAAAGAGTGGTTTTACAAGTGGTTACACTAGAGTGAGACAAAGAGTGGTTTTACAAGTGGTTACACTAGAGTGAGACAAAGTGTGGTTTACTAGTTACACTAAGTGAGACAAATGGTTTACAGTGGTTATGAGTGAGACAAAGTGTGTTTGTGTTCCTATGAGACAAAGTGTGGTTTAAAGTGGTTACACTAGAGTGAGACAAAGTGTGGTTTTACAAGTAGTTACACTAGAGTGAGACAAAGTGGTTTATAAAGGGAATTCGAAGAGCCACTAATACTTCTTACCTGTCTATTTATTGATGATATTCAGTGACTCTGGTGCTTCCCCTGAGGTCCTTAAAACTTCTTATTCTCTCTGGGTTTTTTTTTCCGATCCAGAAGCACTTGAGCTTTTCAGCTCTTCGGCTCGGTGTCATGGACATCGTAACCCTTCGGTGCTACGAACACCGTAAATCTGGGGAATCTGTGGCTTTTTCTGCCATCCGCGGAATTGAACCCGCCACACAGAGGAGTTTAAAGTGGTTAATCCAGAGTAAACAAAGAGTGGTTTATCTATCTATATATTCTCTAATCCTGTTTTGCCTTCAGCGTCAGGTGGAAAAAGGAGACACCTGGAGCGAGCCTCTCTATGTGCCTTGTCTTTCTTTCTTTCCTCAAATCCTGATTTGCCTCACAGGTTCAGGATAAGAGAAGATTTCTAGAACAGGTTTTTGTGTGTGCTTCATAAACAGTGTCTTTCATCGCCTCTGTTATCACTGAGGTCCACCTTTTACGTGGCCAGCCTTTAGCTTTGTATCCGCTGTATTGAGAGTGGTTTATAAAGTGGTTATACTAGAATGAACAAAGAAAAATCAAGATATACCATTTTTAACTAAGCATTGAAGAATGTCAACAATTTTTGATTGATTATAAAAACTAAAACTGATTAACTAATTCACATAACATATAGTTAGCAACATCAAACTTACATGTTCGTTCTGTATACCCTGAACTATGACCTCTTTAATAACGGA
This sequence comes from Arion vulgaris, assembly GCA_020796225.1. Classification (NCBI taxonomy): domain Eukaryota; kingdom Metazoa; phylum Mollusca; class Gastropoda; order Stylommatophora; family Arionidae; genus Arion; species Arion vulgaris. Next base: position 18,331,566 of record CM036755.1, on the reverse strand, counting down.
TGTCTGTATAATCTCATCTGCCAGGTTGTTCTGTTCAATTGAAATAAAATTATTCAGAAGATAAATACATATTCTGGAGTTAATCAATTATATTTACATTTGTCTGTTCATTTTTGTTGCTGGGATTTGCCTGTGTAATGCTGGGGCTGAGAGGAGAGCAAAGAATAGTAACACTGCATCCTACAAGGCATGTCGTAAGAGGTACTAAGGTAGGGCATAATAATAATTCCTCTCGTACCGTTATACAATACAAAGGGCCTGCAAGAAATTTCTCCATACCGCTCTATCCTGGGCAACTTGCTCAGTCTCCTCCATGGAACTGAGACTGATATTTCTTGCCTCTCTCAGCAAAGTTTGTTTCAGGGTCTCCTGAGGTTGTCCACTCTTTCTTGAACCCTTTGCATCCCACTTCAATGCCTGCTTGAATTCGGTCATTTGCAGTCATACCCATTCAAAAGTTGATCATTTCAGTATTCCTACCAAAAGGTCATTTTCACAACATTCTCCCATCTTCCCCTCTTCTTTCATAACAGTTGTCACTAAGGTAGGGGCATGGAGAAGATGAAATGAAAATCGTGGCATATCCTTTACAGAACGTAGCCATCAGCCCCAGTAAATGAGTCGTTGATTTTCTAGGCACCACTTATACATTCAGTAGTTTGCCATTGCTTTCTGAGCGGTGAGGTCTATTTTTACTTTTCATAAAATCCCACGTAACAATTTGCTTCCAAACTCCCCGCCGGAGTTTGAACCAGGTACACTTGGGTTGTGATTAAGCTCACTACCGAATAAGCTACAGACGCCCACCTAGGGAAGCTACCCTAGTAAATAAAAAGTGACACAGAAATCAAATGTGCTGGCCTACTTGTAGGAGAAAAACGTAAAAACAAAGTACTGTAGTTTTACATAATACAAAAACAATACACAGCAATGTTGTAGGAGCATAACTGGCACAACATATAATCGCTCTTAGGCTCAGATCACATACAAATGATGGAGTGGTTCAACAAGTGGTGGATATAGAGCCTTCGAAGTAGAAGAAGAGACCAGTAGAGTTGGAGACTTTTAAGCAGAAATCATGAAGACCTCTCTGAACAGAAATTGATGGTGAATAATAGTTGTCGGCCCATGTTCCACAGGGAACCAGATTGATTTAGTCTAGTCATACAAATACCAAGTGGTTTGGTCACATAATAAGAATGCATCCAAACTCCACAGTATACAGAGTCTTCTACAACAGAACATCAGGAAAGAAGGCGAGAGGAAGACCACAAAAAGATGGTTAGATGGCATAGCAGAATCCTGTCAAAGAGCAAAAATAACAATCACCCTCAAGCCACCAGAACAGCGCAAGACAAAAACAGAAAACCACGACACTGGGCAACAACCGGGTAGCAGTGTGACGACAAAAGAAGAAGAAAAAAGATATAAATACTAACTTGATTACTTACCTTAACAGCAGTTGTGACCTCATTTGAGATGGCCTGCTGGGGGTCAGGTCCTTGAATAGACGGGATGAATGTCCACAACAAGGAAATCTCTGAGAGGACAAGCATGACATGAAGTGGGTTCTCTACTTGTACTTCAATCATGATTGCTTCTGGAGAAAGTCAAGAAATCAAGATTGATCAAATAATATTATATAGATTAAAAAAATGAAAATCATGGCAGATCCTGTACAGGACATTGCCATCAACCAGAGTTCGTTGATTTTTAGGCACCACTTATACTTTTAGTAGTTTGTCATTGCTTTCTGAACGGTGAGGTCTATTTTTACTGTTTGTAAATATTCACTGGAACAAATTTGCTTCCAAAATGCCCGCCGCAGTGTTTGAATCAGGTACTCTTGGGTTGTGATCAAGCTCACTACCTCTAGGCCACAGATGACAACTTATATAGATTACAATATATATATATATATATTCCTCTTGTACCGTTATATGTTACATAGAGCCTGCAAGTAATTTCTCCATACCGCTATGTCCTAGGCAACGAGCTCAATCTCTTCTATGGAATTGAGTCCGATATTTAGTGAGTTTTTTTTTTTAGCAAAGTTCATTTCAGAGTTTTCCTAGGGCATGCTCTTTTTATTGAACAATTTGTCTCCCACTTCAATGCCTGCTTTGTGATTCTTTGATCATTTTTTCTCAAGGTATGCCCAACATATCTCTATCTTCTCCTTCTTATAACAGTTGTCACTAGTGATTGACCAGACATTTCTCAGATTTCATCACTTCTGAATTCGTCACATTTTATGTTCATTATTTTTCACAGACATCTATAGTCAAATGCATTCAACTTGCTTTCTATATCTTTAGTCATTTTCCAACTTTTGCTGGCATATGTTAGGATTGAATCAACATTGGAATTGAAAATTCATAATTTAGTTTTAAAACTATAGAATTTGCAGTTCCATATTTTAATTAAACTTGTAAAAGCTGATGTTGTTTTGACAATTCGTAGCATAATTAAGTCTAAAGATAACACAGCAGAAAAGACAAACTGATTGGTCTTACCTCCAACAAAAGATATTGGACTAGTCCGATTATCACTTGTATTTGTAAACAATTGAGGCCCAGCTCTGATTGGTCGACCAGATGACATCACTAATTTATCCTCCAATAGTTTCCACTTTCTTTGGTCATCATCATCACTATCAAACCAGAGTCCAGTTGCTTGAGTTTACGCGCTGGCCTCTACAAAAATATTGTTGAGAAATATATTCACACTAGAATCAGTCGTTAAAAACTATTGTTACTGCCTGTAGTACCGCTTTTTAGGGCGATGTAGGACAGGTGGGACGAGCACCTGAGGAAGTTAATGGCCGCGATGTTGGTGCAGTCGTCACAAAGCTGTTCAAATTAAGATTTTTTATTTATGCCCACAACAGTAAAAAATCCTTGACCTTACCGTGAATTGAACAAGGATCTGTCGCATGGAAGCCGTGCTGCCTAATCCACTCGGCAGACGCTCCTCACTAGGATCAGTATCTACTTAAAATGTCCAGCAGTCACAGATTTAATTGTCTGATTGTATATGTTATGTCTGGCATATAAGAAGTCTGAATTTCTTTACTTCTGTTGTATCCTTTGCTTCTTCTCCTCTTCACACGCGACTATATCCACTACTTGTTAAACCAATCTTTGTGATTTGTATGTGATCTGAGCCTAAGAGGGATTATACATTGTGCCAGTTATGCGTCTACAAGTAGGCCAGCACATCCGATTTCTATGCTGTTTATTTACTAGGGTAGCTTCCCTAGGCCCCTAACTCAGTCGCCTATTATGACATGTCTTGTAGGTCGCAGTATTACTATTCTTTGCTCCCCTTGTGTTCCCCAGCAACACATGGGCGGTCCTTTCCTTGATAAAGACCTTTTGGTCACAACATTGATGTACATAGTTTGAGTGCTTTGTAAAACTACAGTGTTATTTTTGATATGTTTGACCATTGCTATATGAGCAAACATGAGAAGAATAGCCATGAAGCAAGCAAGTAAGGTGGAGACATTATGTTGCTGATCTACAAGGTGTGTTGGTCATTGAATGTTTTGTTGGTCATTGTCCAACAGTATGAGCCCGAGTGGTTGCCGGGTCCAAATTGGGATGTAAAGAATGGAACCACTGTTACCTGCCCCACATGTCATCTTAAGAGGCGACTAAAGAGGTTGGAAATAGGGCTAGCTACCCCACCCACAAAAAAAACACTAGATAGCTACAGAAACCACAACAAGGAAAATTCATAGCTTGCCACCCGAGGAAAAAGAAGGGCCCCCGCAAGGAGGGACTCATGAAACAACCGATGATAGATGTAAGGGAGGACCCGGGAACACCTAGAGAAGGAGTGCAAAAGAATGGGGAGAGAGTGGAGAGATCTGAAGGGAATGGCCTTGGATAGGCAGGCTTGGAAGGTCCTGGTTGTAGACCTAAGCCTCCCTGTGGGCAAAGAGTGAAGAAGCCCGACAGTCTCTAGTCAAGACAAGGAGCACTTAGTCTAGCTATCTTTCTGCTGATTTCCGCCACCACCACCTCCTCATTGGCTTCCCTCCCCATCTGCCTCTTTGAAGATGTCTCATCCATTGATTATTTTATTGGTTTCTTAGTCAATGGTTAAAGCGATGGTCTGACTGGAGTCACAGACTTTTATCCAGGCATGTTACCTCAGTGACTCAATGAGTATGCTCAGGAAGATTGTAACAGGCTGGGCTCAGAGACTGGTTGAAGTCGCTGATGAGGTCTAAGCTGACAAAAAAATCAGTTTTACTTTTGTGCCAGGGCATGCAGGTGTAAGGGAAAATGAACACGCTAGTAGGCTTGCAGGTAAAAAGAGGACGAGCATGGACCAGGCTGATTCTAATTTTTCTAAGTGAGAGAGGAAGCATTTCAAGTAATAGTGGTGAATCTACAACACTAACCAGACTGCAAGAATACAAAGTCAATGTGGTGTAGGTAGACAAGAGCACTATATTGGAAACCAAAGAAGAATAGTAAACCAACAAAGAGCCGGTGTTTCACATTCAGTCTCAGTCAGGAAGCAATAGTCTTGAGAGACATAGTGAGAAAATCGGAGAACTTGTAAACTAATTGGTTGATGTGCAGTGATGATAATTGACGCTAAACTAAACTAGTGTCGTTAGTTGCCACACACTGAGAGACATAGTGAGGAGATCGGAGCCTTTATGGATTAATTGGTTCGCTTTGCAGTGACGATGATCCGATGATGATCCGATGACTAAACTACATTAAACTTAGTCAGTGAATAAATGGCTAATGCATGAATGATACACAAGACTTACCAAATTTCTTATCTGAGTGTGCAAGCAGAACTTTGGTTGCATTGCTGTCCACAATTGGCAAGGTAGCTCAGGAGATGGCCGTACGTACTACTACTTCTGTCTTCCTGGTTTAATAACTGCTGATAAGACAGAGTTGGTAACAATCATCATCATTATCATCATCATGACCACATCAATGTCATCATTTTCATCAATATAATAATCATCATCATCATAACCAATGCCACCATCATCATCATTAATTATAATCATGTTTGTTGCAGTAGGAGCTAATGATACATCAACATTGCACGTTTAGCCCATATGGCTTGGTCCTCTCTCAAACTTGTAAACATATGCAAACATTGAACAGAGGTGGTCTGCGATAAAAATTAGTTTTATTTGTGCCAGGGCATGCAGGTGTAGAAATGAACACGCACAGTATGGCCTGTACAAATGGAGGCAAGGGACAGTTATTCTAAATTTCCTAGGGAGAGGATGATGACAAACGATAATGACTTTCACTAGAGGAACACCACAATATCTCCATGCAAACTCATAAACAAGTTAGAGACTTCCCATTTAGGAGCATCTTTTCAGCAACGGAAGAATGAATATAATCAACATGATGCAAAACAAATTAAACACTAGGACAAATCGGCATTTTGAAGAAGCAGGTCCCATGACAGAAAAGGCATTATTCAACTTTTCCACATTATGCTATGTGCCAATCGTGGACACTGACACCCAAATGAAGAAGAAGCTAGTCAAGAGATGAAGGTACGAAGAATCGGGAGTAACGAAGAGCCGCTTAAGACATGAAAAAGTGTCAACATCAGTCTGCTTTTCAAGTAACAATTAAAAGTTCTGACATAGCAGACTACCAACAGGCAGTATACACAGAGAGCATAGTCGATACAGTGGATACAAAGAGAGGGTCCAGAAGGTGGACCTCGGAGATAACAGGTGCGAAGACACTATTTATGAGCGCACACAAAGCCTGCTAGAAACTTTCTTCTGAAGCTGTGAGGTAAACAGAATTGAGAGAGAAAGAAAGAAAGGTCATAGAAGTGCTCAGGTGTCTCTTTGACCTAGCTGAAAGGCAAAACAGGATTAGAGAATAGATAGATAGATGATAGATAGATAGATAGATGGGGATGTGTACATGATTAAAGTAATATGGTAATCTACACACTAACCAGACTCGAATTTCAAATCAAGTGTGGTGTAGCTAGACAGAACACTATACTGGTAGCAAGAAGAATGTAAAACAACAAAGAACCGGTGTACGTTAGTTCACTGCTGGAGCATGCTGAGAGAGATCAGAGCACTTTTGATAATTGTCGTGTCAGTATGATATCAGCACTTATGACTAATTGGTTGTTGCAGTGATGATGATCTGATCCAACTAAATTGAACAGTTGTATGTCTAACCTTGTACCAAGATATATTCCTGAGATAAGTTGCCTGCTGTGATGTGGACTGATTTTCCATGTTAGAAGATGTTTAAGCTGGTCAGAGCTCTCCAGTTGTTTGAGGTTCAAATGCTTACATGTAAAATATTATGATCCTTAGCTGACAAAACTCAACTTAGGCTTCATTTCTCAATGATACTGATGTAATCTTCATTAGTAATCAGTTTGCTTTATTTTATATAGTCTGTTGATATTCTTTAAACTGTTGATCAATCGATGGGATCATTATGCACTTTGTGAAACCATGATGATCTCTTTCTACAGGAAAATCTCCGAACTGCACAAACTCTATAGCACAGTTGAGGGCTCACGATGTAATTAGAAGATGGTAAAAATAATTTGCAGGAAAAAATATAGGTCTAATTAATTTTGCCCAGGCAGCAGCTTTCCAGCCTGTTTTTCGTAATTTTGAACTGCCAAGGATTCTTTTACTTCCTCAACTTGAACTCGAGACCTACGTTTTATCATCCGTCTCTGATAGGACTAGGGACTTGATCTCATTTACATTGAGATCAGCGATTTCTTCTTGAACGCTCCATATCGAACCTTGATAACCATTTTGTGTACTTTGTATGTGATCTAAGCCAAGAGCGATTGTATCCTGTGTTAGTTATGCGTCTACAAGTAGGTCAGCACATCCGATTTCTGCGATTCTTTTTATTTACTAGGGTAGCTTCCATCAGTTCCATATCAGTCGCCTCTTTCGACATACCTTGTAAGTCGCAGTGGTACTATTCTTTGCTTCCCTTGCACGCCTCGGCACCACACGGGCGAGCGATCTCTGAAAAATATCCCCATGGCTCCACGAGAGAGTAAACCAAGTATCTTTGGAACTACGCTTTAATTCATAGCATGTGAATGAGGAAAAAAATCAATCAATTAATTTTACCGTCCATCTTACACTTTGCAAAGATGAAATATGTATAACAGAAATGAAAATCGTGGCATATCCTTTACAGGATGTAACCATCAATCACAGCAAACGAGTCGTTGATTTTCTAGGCACCACCTACACTTTCAGTAGTTTGCCATTGCTTTCTAAACGGTGAGGTCTATTTTTACTGTTTGCAAAAATCCACAGAACAAATTTGCTACCAAACTGCCCACAGAGGATTTTGAACCAGGTACTTTTGGGTTGTAATCGAGCTCACTACCACTAAAACTACAGACGCTGACATATGTATAACACTGAATCTTATTTTCTCAAACCAAAAATTGGACTAACTTCTGCTATGGACCAGTGCTTGCCCTTGTAAACTTGTAGAGCTTGAGTGTAACAACGAAGTGAGTGTCGTCTCTGAAAATTAAAACACAAAAACACATTTCATTGTTCTATATACAAAATAAATTGGATGTTCTATGTTCCATATATAAAGTAAATTTCATTGTTCAAAATGTGAAATAAATTTGATATTCCATATAATTGTTATCTATGTTACTATTAAAATTGTATTATTATTTGTGATAGTATTATTATTTTATGTACAAACTTTGTAGCATCAGCAAGTTTCCATAAATGTCATTTAGAAGATAATGAAAATATTTTGTAGGAATTTTATTGTTGAATTTTTTCTAATGAATTTTACTGGACGACAGCTTTCCAGCCAGCTCTTCTCGATTTTGAACTGCCAAGGGTTCTTTTACGTGCTTGACTTGAACACAGGACCTATGTTTTATCGTCCATCTCTGATATGATTAGGAACTCGATCTTACCTACACTGAGAACAGGGATCTATAAAACAATATCAAGATGGCTCCATGAGGGAGCGAACAGAGTACCTTTGGAATGAGAGTCGAGCACGTAGCCACTACGCCAGTCCCTATGAACTTATAGATATGACAAAAAGTGTTACCTGTCCAGCTTTGTTGAACCGATGACCGGCAAGAACCATGTGAAATGAGTATTTCCTCACCATGGGGTTCTTCAGTGCAAGAAAGCAATGAGCAGCTTGTTCTAAAAATAGTGCACTTGTTAGGTCCGAGTCCTGAAAGATGAAAATATATATATATATAACTTTTACTGACTACAGAACTAGCAAACAAAAATCTGGACAGTGGCTTAAAAATGACTCAGAAGTTGTCATCCTACAGCTTGTCCTAAGCAGAGCATCGCCACCCTAACAGTCCTTTGGAATTTCTCTCTCATCAGCTAGATGTTCTGTCTCTGCTGCCGTCATGCTCAAATTATCAGTCCCATCCTGAATCTATCTTCCCCTGCGGATTTCCTGTTCTCTTCTCTTTGCCGCATGCCTACTTCCAAGATGGTTTTCTCCAACTCTACATGTATTTTTATATGTCCAAAATACTTCAATTTTCTCATTCTTATTTGTAGCATCAGCCAGTTTTCTTTGAGAGAAAGAGGGCAAATAGAACATTCTTTGAGGATTAAACAATAACAAGAAGATCTCATGGCAGAAGTGGAGTTACATAGTTTAGTCGTTGGATCACTACATATCAAACCAATTAGTCCATACAGTGCTTGATCCCCTCCTCAGTATTATCACAGTGTGTGGCAACTAACGACACCAGTTCTAGTTTAGTTTAATCATTAGATCATCTTATCTTATCTTAACCACATTTGCCGTGAAGCGTCATATGGAGATTTAGTTTTCTATCTTGTGCCAGGTGTGTTGCGCTTGACGTTGTTAGTCCATGCTTTCTCGGGGACTCTGAGATGTTATCTATCCATCGTGTTCTTGGCCTGCCTCATGCTCTGCGCCCTGAGTGTAAATTATTGTAGGCATGTGATGGTAGTAAATGTGGTTTCATTCTCAGATGACCGAACCACTTCATTCTTTGCTTCTCGATGTACTGTATGCCCGGTATAGTACCAGCGATGCTTCTGATATTCTCGTTTCTCACTCTATCTTTCCTTGTAACGTTGACAGTTTTCGTAGACATCTCATTTCACATGTTGTAATCTAATAATCAGATCATCATCATCACTGCATATCGAACCAATTAGTCCATAAGTGCTATGATCTCCTTCTCACTATGTCTCTCGGCGTGTGGCAACCAACGACACCAGTTCTTTGTTGGTTTACTATTCTTCTTTAGCTACCAGTATAGTGCTCTTGTCTAGCTACACCACATTTGACTTGCTATTCTTGCAGTCTGGTTAGTGTTGTAGATTCACCGCTATTACTTGAATCATTTACACGGCCTCTCTCCCTTAGGAAATTTAGAATATCAGCCTGGTCCATTGCTAGTCAACTTTTTACAGCAGCCATACTTGCAAGCCTATCAAGGCACTTATTTCCTCTTGCACCTGCATACTCTGGCATGAAAATAAAACTAATTTTTGCCAGCCAAGACCTCTTCAGCGACTCCAACCATTGTCCAAGCCCTAGTGGAGTTACTAAGACAGGGAGGAAACAGGAGGTTTCCAATAGCAACAAGGTTTGAGGTTTGAACAATAACAACAAGGTCTTATGGTAGAAGTGGAGTTACTAAGACAGGGAAATCAATTTCAAGTGAAATAAAAGCAACAACAAAATTACCTCACTCGTCATTTTGAGAAACTGCATGGCTGCTTCATTGTACATAGCTCTTTTCTTTAGGGCTTCAGTGCTGGTCAGTGTGGCTCGAGTCGCATAATGGGGATTTCTGTACAGTAAAAGAAAAAATATTAACACAGAAGCCTTCACTAAATCTCAACATAGAATTTCTTATTTTTTCTTCAGTCTAGAATATCAGTTATATGAGGACTATCATTATAGCACTCTAGACATGTTTATAGATGCTATGATCTCCACTTCAACAATACATGCAGCGTCCATCGGCCCACCATGCAAGTTTGATGTTGATTTATCAATCTTTTTGCATATTTGGTATGTCGTTCTTTTCAGGATGTACCAATATCGACAATCATCTCTCTCAATTTGGTCAGCGACTGGAATTCACAACCCTGAAACTACTTTGTTCGGAAAGACACTCTCAATGCGTTAAGAATGTCATTTCGGTTGACTGCAACTCCTTCTGATATCATAGCCATGCCAGCCAATCTATCAGCTTGTTCATTACCCCTGACTCCTGTGTGCCCAGGTACAAAAATGAAGGTGATTTCTCTGATCATTGTCTGGACAAGTACCTCCTCTCAGTTTTGTCCCTTCATTCCTGTTTCGACTTTACAAATCATACTCATGGAGTCACTGTTTATGAAAACTCGAGAATAGTCATGAAATGCCAACCGCATCAACACCTCTGTAACCGCCCGCACCTCCATTGTCAAACTACCTGTTGTTGTCACATAAGCCCCACTGGTCTCTCTTATTATGTTCCCTCTAACCTAGTATGATCAATGTATAATAACCACTCTGTCTTACTCTAGTGAAAATGAAAAGCTTGGCATATCCTTTACAGGATGTCGCCATTAACCACAGTCAACCAGTCGCCTATTTTCTAGGCACCACTTATACTTTCAGTAGTTGGCCATTGTTTACTGAACAGTGAGGTCTATTTTTACCGTTCGTAAAAATCCACAGGAACGAATTTGCTTCCGAACTGCATATCACAGAGTTTGAATCAGGCACTCTTGGGTTGTGATCAAGCTCACTACAGTATCCACAGGTGTATCTTACTCTAGTATTTGGATGAACTTAGATAAATAAAAGTATATGTAGGAAGTAAGATAGATAGTAGAGAGTACATGCATGACGTTCTCAGGTCGACCCAGCCTCAATTAGGTACTAGTAAAAGCACTGGTGATGAAATCAGATAAATGTCTGGTCAACCACTAGTGACAACTGTTATAAGAAAGAGAAGATGGAGATATATTGGACACACCTTGAGAAGAAATGATCAACGAATATCAAAGCAGGCACTGAAATGGGATGCAAAGGGTTCAAGAAAGAGAGGACGACCTAAGGAGACCCTGAAACAAACTTTGCTGAGACAGGCAAGAAATATCGGTCTCAGTTCCATAAAGGAGATTGAGCAAGTTGCCGAGGATAGAACGGTATGGAGAAATTGCTTGCAGGCCCCATGTAATATATAACAGTATGAGAGGTATTTTTATAAAATCACTGAGAAGTAAAGGCAGCTGGTGTGATGTTGGCCACATGACCCATCGTGTACCGACAGTCAATACCCTCCAGGTATGAAAACGGTTAGTTTACTATTTACCTGCATGAAGTTAGATATGTAGAGATAGCTGTCTCCATGTAATGATGAGGGTACTGCTTCTGACTTTGTGAGCCTAGAAGAAACACTGCTAAACTGGCCATCTCCTGGAATACACACACAAATATAGTTATAATGAATAGCTGCAAGCTATAGAACAAGTCATTTGTTACAGTGACTAGTTTTATTATTGTCTAATACAAAACTTGATATTCTATTATATCTTCAATATCGAGAATATATAATATAGTTCAAAATTGGGAAGAGTACGCTGGAAAGCTGCTGACTGAGCAAAATTCATTTGAAAGATTTTTAAAAATATTTCCACAACATTATTTTACCATCTTCTAAATTACATTGGGGACTGTGCCGGTACTACAGAGTTTTATTGTTCAATTTTTTTTAAATGTACTGGAATGCATATTTTTAATGAATAATATGAACATTAACTTATATACTTGTCACAAAACATGCAAAATTAACATGAAAGATTCATAGAATAATACTTCAGTATATTCTCTCTAGATACTCCATCTGCGATGGTATGAGAGCACTACAAACAGGGAACTCTGGGAGAGAACAGGACAACAACAGGTGCAACAAGAGATAAGGAGCAGAAGGTGGCGATGGATAGGACACACACTGAGGAAACCCCTAACAGCATCACAAGACAGGCTCTCCGATGAAAGCCCCAGGGCAATAGAGATAGGGGAAGACCCAGGAACACCTGCAGACAGGAGTTGGAGATGGAATGCAAGAAAATAGGGAGAGAGTGGAGAGATCTGGAAAAGATGGCCTAGGACAGGCGTGCTTAGAAGGCCTTGGTTGCCGACCTATGCATCCTTAGGGGCGAAGGATGAAGAAGAATATTCTCTCTAAGAATATATATACTTTTCTTACCTATTTAGAGTTCTAATATTTCTTTCAGAATTTTCAAAATTGTCACAGTACTCATTTCTGTTTTCTAAAGAAATGGCTTTTGCCTTCTCTAGAGGGAAGTTTAATTTTGTTCCGTCCTGAACAGGTTAATAAAATGTTTAGCAGAAGTCCTATCTGGCATACTTACCAGAGCGCCAGCAAAGTGCAGCCAGGCCTGGTCATTGTTGAAATCTTTCTTGACCATGTGGTATGTACTGTAAGCAAAGTCATACATCTGGAAGAGACAAGCTAGATCTGCCAGACGCCTCAGCTGGAGCTCAGGAGCATCTTTGGTGTAGCTGTGAGAAAGGCGAGATGTTATATGAACACAATTAGTTTGAAAATAGCAACAAAACTAAGTGTAAAAATAGTTTTACAAATAGTAAAACACTTGTCGTCATCATCATCATCAGGTGCCGTGTAGGCTGATGTAGGCGATCATGGATCTCCACCAATTTCTGTCCTTGGTATTTGCTATTATCTCAGATGTTAACGCTCTTCCATGCCAAAAAAGTCAAGCTGTCTTAACATTTTCTCTCTCTCTGTCTTTCTATGTCTTGTCTCCATTCAATTTTACCAGTTGTTGCAATGTTCTAAACCTCCCCTTCTCATCACATGCCCGACAAATGATGACTGTGTCTTTCTTATATTGACAATCGCCCTTGTGTTGCCGGAGCCCCCAAGGGGATCAGAGAATAGTAACACTGCGACCCACAAGAGGTGACTGAGGTAGGGCCTAGGAAGCTACCTAGAAAATAAAAGCACAGCAGAAATCGTATATGCTGATCTACTTGTAGGTGCATAACTGGCACAACATAAATCACTCTTAGGCTCATATCGCATACAAATCACAAAGAGTGGTTAACAAGTGGTCGATTATGGAGCGTTCGAAGAAGAAGAAGCTATCATTTCAGATGTTGATACTCTTCCATGCCATGAAATCAGGATATTCAAAAAATTTTCCCTCCATCTTCCTCTGTCTCATCTTCCTTCGATTTTACCGGTTGCCCCATGTGTTCTAAACCTCTACTTCTTGTGACTTGCCCGAAAAATGATGACTGAATTTTTCTTATATTGACAATAAGTTTTCTCTGTGTCTTCGCTTCATTCAACAATTTTACAAAACCTTTTTAAAAAACAAGACCAGCAAACTTGCCAAGACATACTTACACAACAGTTGTATTCTGCGATGCTGGTATCGGTCCTGAAGGTTTGGTACCGAACCATTTCTTAGTTGCACTGAAGAAAGATCTGTGGATGCCCTTCCTGGAGGTAAACTGTAACAGCATTAGAGAACATTATTACGGAACAGAGCAACAGCATCAAAATAGATTGGTTGTGTTGAAACTTTTTTCCTCCGTATAGTTTACATCATTATTTGATATGAATGTTCTGTTTCTGTTGATGTCATCTTCTAGACCATAGGTTCCCAAAGTCAGCGGTACAGCCCCTCCCAGTGGGTGCTGTAGTATTCTATGGTGGGGAGGAGTGGGTTCAGAAGCATTTGAAGGGAGGAGAGTTCAGGCGATCTAGGGGTTGGTGGCTCCTTATAGAAGAAATTAAAAATTTATATTTTAAAATAAATTTAATTTTGTGATTTTGCGATTGAATAATTTATTCAGGATGAAGCACATATTGACCACTACTTTCTCAATATTTAAACGGCATAAGCAGTAATGTATCTTTAACTGATATTTAGGTTGAAAATATCAAACTCCTTGAATGTGGAAAACTTATAAGGGGAGGGGACGGCACAAAATTTATGCCTTGCAAAGTGGGCGGTGGCCCAAAAAAGTTTAGGAACCTATGTTCTAGAGAAAGTATCATAGCATTAGATTCAGATATTCAAACTATAGCTACACCACATGTCTTTGGTGAACTAGTTTGGATGTTCACTCTCTCTAATTACATGTAGGGGTCTATGTGGTGTAGTGATAGGTGCTCATCCCCTCTCATTACAAAGGTACTTGGTTTGCTCCCTCGTGAAGCTATAAGGATATTTTTTTCAGAGATCCCTGATTTCCATATTGAGACTGCTTGTAGTCACTGCAAGACCGCCAGTGAAGATCTTTGTAGGACTCGATAACATCACCCACAACATCTCTTTTGACATGACCAGTGAAAGCCCATGTGCTCTGCATGTGTCGAATCACTGACCCATCTGTACAAATGATTACATCGTTCCTAGAGAGAGAGAGAAAGAGAAAGAGTGAGAGAGTTGATGAACCAAAATAATGTATTTCATACCTGTTCGTTCAGAACCTTCATCTGTCGCTCAGCCCAAGGGATGAGTGCCCGTACAACAAACTCGTGCATGAAGATTCTCAGCCTGTCCAGGTCACTAGGGGTTAAGCACATACCATGAGGTTTGTTCTGAATACGATCTGCACTTCTGTAGGGACCAGACGGCAGATGTCGACTCTCACCTGCACATTATCATTGTTAACCAAATTTATTATTATAAACAGAATAAACCAAAAATCACAATAACAAATATTAAATATAAAAATCACTTCCCATCCATGTTTTAACATCAGATCACCATCATCATCTAGAGCCATATCAACTGGAGTAAATGATCATTATTATCTACAACTTTCTACCTTCATTATTATTTACTAAACCTCTTTTCAATCTTTCTCTTGTAGGACTTGGTAACTTTTTCTAAAGATCTTTGTAGGACTTGTACTTTCTAAGACTTAGGACTTAAACCTTTGTAGGACTTATAATCTTCGTACCTATATAACTGTGCTGAGATATCCTCTGACGTCATATATACGGTACGAGAGGAATTATTAAGTCCTACAAAGGTCTTTTGTTACATAGGGCCTGCAAGCAATTTCTCCATACCGCTATATCCTGGGCAACTCGCACAATCTCTTCCATGGAAATGAGAACAATATTTCTTGCCTCGCTCTGCAAAGTTCGTTTCAGGGTCTTATTAGGTCGTCCATTTTGTAGGACTTGGTAAATTTTTAAAAAAAGTCCTTTGAAGGACTTGGTAACTTTTTAAAAAGACCTTATCTTAAGTGATCGTAGAAGATACAGTTAATGAATAAAGCGGGTGTGCATATATTATATGTGCAGAAATCACCGAACTAGAGAGACATAAAAACATATCTGTGACAACCTTGAATCTTGACATATTATGTGAGATGTAATCAAATACTGTGCACTCACCTGGGTACCCACTGGCAGCTGCGGTGGGATCACTATCTGGGGAGGGTGTGTTTCTACTAGGAGGTGTGGTCGGTGACGCAAGTGGGTGGCTGAACTGATCACATGATGATGATGAGGTTATACCTGACGATCCTAAAACATAAATTACAAGAAGCAATTATTGCGATGTTGTCTTCTAATTTTTCTTATTTACATGATCAGAGACAGGCAGAGCAATCAATGGACGCTATATTCTGCAGGACAGAAACACCTGTTCAGTCCATGACCAGATACTGACCAACTAATCAGTGAACATTATGCCTTCAGCAACCAACCTTCTTCAATTTCTTCTTCAAATGCTCCATATCGACCACTTGTTAAACCACTCGTTGTGATTTTATGTCATCTGAACCTAAGAACTATTGCACATTGTGCCAGTTATGCGCCTACAAGTACATCGGGTTTCTGTAACGCTATTTACTTACTTGGGTAGCTTTCCTAGGCCTGTAGCTCAGTCGCCTCTTACGACATGCCATGTGGGTCGCAGTGTTACTAATCTTTGTTTCCCATGTGGGCCCCGGCAACACATGGGCGAGCAACAAACCAATCAGTGGATATAGCCAGGTGGTTTGTAGGTCATCAACAAACTCTAACCTGCATGTATCTTGACTAGATACGGATCTAGAAGCAACGAGACATACAAGATTGATTGATGTGACCAGCCAGTGTGGTGTTAGGGCCTGCAAGGGAAGCAAAGAATAGTACCACTGTGACCTACAATGCATGTTGTAAGAGGCGACTGATGTAGGCCCCAGGGATGCTACACTAGTAAATAAGACGCAGCGCAGAAATTGGATGTGCTGGCCTACTTGTATGCGCATAACTGGCACAACGTACAATCACTCTTAGGCTCAGATCCCATATAAATCACAGAGTTGTTGACAAGTGGTAGATATGGAGTGGTTGAAGAAGATTGATGTGAACATCATGGTGCACTTCGGTGAAAACAAACCATGTGCGCTAAAATCTATATCTTATATAGGAAGATCTCAGATGCAGCACTAGAAGTCCATATCACCTACGAGGGTCCCCGGTGCAATTTAAAGATGGTAACATTTTGTGCAGGAATTTAATTGTAATCTTTTTATGAGTTTTGTCAGGATAACAACTTTCCAGCCTATTCTTAATTGATTTTCAACCGCCATGGGTTCTTTTACAGTAACTTGAAGATTGAACTTATGTTTTATCGTCCTTCTACGATAGGACGAGGAACTTCATCCCACTCACATTGAGGTCAGGGATCACTGGAAATATATCCCAATAGCACCAATTGGAATTGAACCGAGTACCTCACATGCGCCCGTCCTACACTAGTTGGGGTCTAACGGGGGAGGGCAACGTTATAGTCGTTCTTGTCAAAGATCAATTATATATCACAATAAGAATGATCAAATTGGTTGTAAAGAACAAACGCAAACAAAAAAACAAGCAGACATATGGGAAGATACATGGAGACATAGATGGAGATATATAGGGAGATGCACGGAGACATACAGGAAGATACATAGATGGAGATACACAAGGAGATACACAGGAAGATACATGAAGACATACAATACTGTACCTGATTCATCCATCCCATTACCATAGCATGAATTTGCTAAAACATCATTAAGTACTTGCTCTTGGCTGTCCTCTGACAAACTGACAGACAAGTCTGCTGGCTCATCTATAGTTGGCAGATGATCATTCTCAATGTTATCCTAAAATTGTGTGGGTTTGATCAAATATTAGGACAACTGAACAAATTAAGGAAACAATCACTTTAAAGGGATTATTAAAAATGCATGAGATTAAATGTAAAAATGACAGAGATTAAATGTCTGCGCAGAATGTTGGGAGTAACAAGAAGAGACCGGTTGAGAAAAGAAGACATCAGGAAAAAGTGGGTACAACATCAGTACTGAACTTCATCAAGAAACAACAAATTAAGTGGTTCGGCCATGTGAGCAGATTACCAACACACAGTGCACCCCAAAGAGCAATGTTGCTCCCATACAATGGATACAAAGCAAAAGGCAGGCCATCCAAAAGGTGGACCTCAGAGATAACTGGGGCGTCGAAAGACACTATTTATGAAACATACACAAGGGCTTGTTCTAGAAACCTCTTCTTATCCTGACGCTGTGAGGCAAACCAGGGTTGGAGAAAAGAAAGAAAGAAGAAAAAATGTATGGTTATGATATCCAAACAAATTAAGGAAACAATCATTTTTACTGGGTTTAATAAAATATATCAGGATTATCATCAGGTGCCGTGCCGGCTGCCATAGGCGATCATGGATCTCCACAAATCCCTGTCTCTGGTGCTTGCTATCATCTCAGATGTTGACGTTCTTATGTGCCATGAAGACAGGTTGTCTAAAATTTTCTCTCTGTGTCATCTCCCTTCGATTTTACCAGTTGTCGCAATGTGTTCTAAACCTTGCCTTCTCATCAAATGTCCGAAAAATGATGATTGTCTATTTCTTATATTGATAAGTTTTCTGTTTCTTATCCTCATTCAATGTCTCCATGATTTAGCAGTCCACGAGGCTCTCATCATTCTTCTGTAAAACCCACCTGTGTGTCCTTCACAGATTTTTCTATCTGTTTGTTTCCTATCAATGACTCTAATCCGTATGTCAGTATTGAATAGTATTGTAGTTATGTAGTACTGAATAACTCTCATTCTGATCTCAATTTTATCCCACCAGAGACCACAGTTATCTCTGATGTCATGCTTGAAGTAGTGGAATTGAATTAATGACAGTAAAAAAAAATATATACCAGTTGTTACTGCCTGTAATACCTGCTTGTTATGGTGGTGTAGGACAGTGGTGATATGCTTCTGAGGAATTTAATAGCTGCATGGCTGATGAAGAAAAAACGTCTTGGCCTTACAGTGGATTGAGCCTGGGTCTCCCGAATGGGAGCCACACTCTAATCCATTCTGTCAGATGCTCCTCATTGTCAATCAATCAATTGCCATGCCTGCCGGCATAGACAATCATGTCTCTCCACAACTCTCTTGCCTTCGTGCACGTAATCAGTTCTGACGTCTATCTTTTGTCGAACCACAATGTCAAACCATCCAACATCTTCTCCCTCTGTCTTCCACAATTTCTCCTTCTCTGAATTTTACCTGTTGTCACCAAATGTTCAAAACCTCCTCTTCACATTATATGACACAAGAACCTTGATTGTCTGATTCTTATTCTTCTGATAAGGTTTCTTTGTGTGCAGACCTGATTTAAAACCTCATAATTTGTTTTCTTCGATACCATGGGATTTTCAGCATTCTTCTGTAAAACCACATCTCTATGGCTTCCAGCAATCTTATTGATTGCTTGTTAATTGTCCATGATTCACTGCCATACATAAGTATTGGTTCCTCATTGTATGACAGTAAATTCAATCAAGATGACAGAACTATGAAGATAAGAAACAATACTAACCCCGACATATGACGGTCTAGCTAAAAATTGACTCCAAGGATCAGGCTGCACTGGGAGACCACCTTTGATAGATTCGACAGTGTTCATCGAACGAGAGTTAACCTGTAGAAGATGGCAAATCTGTACACCCAATGTAGACTTCATACTTTGGTAAACTGATTCAGCCCTAGAACAAACAAATGAGGAAATAAATTATCTAACAGGAAACAAGGAATGACAATAACATATACACAAATAGATCTCATGCCGTGAAGTATATTAGTATTAGGTTTCTATTTGCCTTTGACCAACTGAACACAATGGATGATTTGGTCAGCATCATGATGGCATCTATAACTGTTGAACCCCAGACTTGTTGACTTCAGAGATAACAGAAGCAACAAACAACACTGTTTATGAAGCGCACACAAAAGTCTAATTTATAAATATTTTCTTATCCTGACGCTGTGAGGCAAAACATGATCAGAGAAAAGAAAGAAAGAAGAAAGAACACCAGACTTCATCCACAACCTGTTGTATTTTTGACACATGCAAAATCAGCTCTCCAGTCCATAAAATTGCCAGGTCTACAGACCCTACTGTCTAAACTGTGCAAGCAGCATAAGGTTGTGTTGCAGTGGATACCGTCTCACTGTGGAATACCAGGAAATGAAACAGCAGACCGACTGGCCAATGAAAGTGGTGCAGGAGAGAAACCAGATGTGCCAGTTACCTACCACCAAAAGAAAAGGATGATTAAATCAATCAGAAAGCCACAAATACCAACACAAAACAACTACTATAATATGAGCAAATTAGAACAAGTTGTCATTCTGCGCCTTAGAACAGGACTCCGCAGCCACATGTATACAAAATTTAAGATTGGCAATTCAGCAATGTGTACAGGCACATCAGACTGCAGAGCACATACTTCAAGACTGCCCCGAATATGATATACTCAGTCAAACTCACTGTGTCCTAGTGAAACAACACTGGACAGAAAACTACACAGACCTCTGTGTGAGCTACAAAAAAACTGAGGTTTATACAAGATACAATATTGAATATACAGACAACAGTTCAAGCAAACAAAAGGAAGGACTTGTTGTAGGAGCCCTCTTTATTGTTGTTAGGAGCCCTTTCTATTGTTGTAGGCCTTTTTTATTGGCAGGAGGCCTTTCTTGTAGGGATAATGATATCGTTATTGTTGAGACCGTAGCTTGTTGTCAGTATTCGTAGTGGTGGAGGATCGATGACGATTATCTATGGTGGTCAGGATGCCGGTTTGATGGTTCAATGGCTTGGTCCTACGTTTGCTCCGCTCCTCCATAGTTGCAGAGTTACCATTATATATATGTAGGGTTATAAATCGTGGTTCCTGTCGAGATTTCCCTGTCTTCTTTGTAATAGTTACATCGATGGTGATATATTCCCTCCTTTATGCACTCCATATTATTTCATGTAAATATATATCAATGATGTTCCCTAATATTTCATATAAATATATTTATGTATAATTGTTGTAGTATCGAAACGTCCATACCATACAGTTATCTTCCAATTGAGTCCTATACATTTATCTCATAGTACTGAGTTCTTCATTGCAGTTTCCTAACCATTTCATCTTAGTTTCATTGTAGTTTCTTCGTAATGGCTACTTAGCCGATGTCACTTTCCTTCCTTCCTGAGTTCCATATTATTGTATGCAAATATATTAACAATGTTCCATATTAGTTACGAGAGTTCCTCATTTGTACGTTACATTCATACATTCTCCATATACAGAACGACTAATGACTTCGTTTTATAAGTTTATTGCGATGTTAATTATCTGGACAATACAACAGACACGTCCATCTGCATCAACTGTTTGTCTACCTTCCTATTTTTCTCACTGTTGCTATCCGTCACTACACAACACTACGCGATTGGTTTTACTATGTCAATGTCTCGTTTAGTGTTACTATTCTGCCTAGAGAGTGTCATTGGCTTGCAAACACTAAGTCTCTACTAATAAAATGTCTACAAACTACAACTACTTGTCTGGTCCCCTGGCTGCCACCTGGGGCTGGGACTGACTACATGCCTTCTACAGACTTCCCAATATTTCTCTGGTACTCAAATAAGACTGGGTTAACCCAAGAGCCAATACAGTTGAAAAACTCTCAGCCCAACTGGGGAACTTAATCCTGAGTTGACGCACCTACAAAGCAAATACATTAACAACTATGCCACCACAGCTCTCACTATAATAAATAAATTGACAGTTGAAAATTATACAAAAATATACCTCAGATAATTCAGAGTAAAGAGAGTGCTGTAGCGTAGTTGTTAGTGAACTCGATTGCAAGGCTGGTGGTCTGGGTTTCAGCTCCGCAATGCGCATGGTTTTTCCCGACCACGACGGTCTCAGGTCGACCCAGCCTCAACTGGGTACCAGACATGCTCTGGGAAAGTAAAGCGGCCGGCGTGATGCTACCACATCACCCATTGTGTGCCGACAGTCAATGAAAAATGCAGGCCTAACACTGTATTGACCTATATACCACAAGGTATGAAAGGGTTCCTTTACCTTTTACTTTTTTAAATTCAGAGTAAAAATGTTATATAAATTGGATCTACAATAATAAATGATTCGAGGGGGCTGATCTCTGTGCTGCTAAATGATAGAGCAGCCAAGGTAGGGTTCACTAGGCTCATTACCCTTCACCAGATCATCTGCTGTTCATACCAACTTCTACTATTTTTTGGGCATCTGTCTACATGTTCAAGGCAAGAAGATCATCCAGTCCTGAGACACTGCATCTTTACGATGGATGTCAGTGTCATCATAAATCTGCAAATATAGATTCTCTATCCTCAGTTCTAGTCAGTATTACTCTGGCTTCTTCCCAACAACAAAATGTGCATGCATACTGACCAATAAGATACAAAATGTGTATAGATGAGCTAATGAGACGATTTTTACAAACATAAAACCCAGCTTTATAGTAACACATCTACTGTGTTCCACTGTAGTGTGGTGTCAGATTGGATTCATTATATGAAAAGAATACTTCTTCTTTTGTTTCTATAATTCTGTTTTGCATCACAGTATCAGGATAAGAAGATCATTCTAGAATGACCTTTTGTGTAAGTTTCATAATTAGTGTTTTTCACCACCTGTTATTTCTGAGGTCCACCTTTTGCGTGGCCTGTCTTTTGCTTTGTATCCATTATATCAGAGTAACATAGCTTTTGAGGTGCACTGTCTTTTGCTTTGTATTCATTATATCAGAGTAACATAGCTTTTGAGGTGCACTGTCTTTTGCTTTGTATCTATTATATCAGAGTAACATAGCTTTTGAGGTGCACTGTCTTTTGCTTTGTATCCATTATATCAGAGTAACATAGCTTTTGAGGTGCACTGTCTTTTTGCTGTATTCATTATATCAGAGTAACATAGCTTTTGAGGTGCACTTCTTTGCTTTGTATCCATTACATCAGAGTAAATAGCTTTTGAGGTGCACTGTCTTTCTTTGATATTCATTATATCAAGTAGCATAGCTTTTGAGGTGCACTTTCTTTTGCTTTGTATTCATTATATCAGAGTAACATAGCTTTTGAGGTGCACTGTCTTTTGCTTTGTATCCATTATATCAGAGTAATATAGCTTTTGAGGTGCACTGTCTTTTGCTTTGTATTCATTATATCAGAGTAACATAGCTTTTGAGGTGCACTTTCTTTTGCTTTGTATCCATTACATCAGAGTAACATAGCTTTTGAGGTGCACTGTCTTTTGCTTTGTATCCATTATATCAGAGTAACATAGCTTTTGAGGTGCACTTTCTTTTGCTTTGTATTCATTATATCAGAGTAACATAGCTTTTGAGGTGCACTGTCTTTTGCTTTGTATCCATTATATCAGAGTAACATAGCTTTTGAGGTGCACTGTCTTTTGCTTTGTATCCATTATATCAGAGTAACATAGCTTTTGAGGTGCACTGTCTTTTGCTTTGTATCCATTACATCAGAGTAACATAGCTTTTGTGTGGCCTGTCTTTTGCTTTGTATCCATTATATCAGAGTAACATAGCTTTTGAGGTGCACTGTCTTTTGCTTTGTATTCATTATATCAGAGTAACATAGCTTTTGAGGTGCACTTTCTTTTGCTTTGTATCCATTACATCAGAGTAACATAGCTTTTGAGGTGCACTGTCTTTTGCTTTGTATCCATTATATCAGAGTAACATAGCTTTTGAGGTGCACTTTCTTTTGCTTTGTATTCATTATATCAGAGTAACATAGCTTTTGAGGTGCACTGTCTTTTGCTTTGTATTCATTATATCAGAGTAACATAGCTTTTGAGGTGCACTGTCTTTTGCTTTGTATTCATTATATCAGAGTAACATAGCTTTTGTGTGGCCTGTCTTTTGCTTTGTATCCATTATATCAGAGTAACATAGCTTTTGAGGTGCACTGTCTTTTGCTTTGTATCCATTATATCAGAGTAATATAGCTTTGAGGTGCACTGTCTGTTGGTAATCTGCTTATGTGGCCGAACCATTCAATTTGTTGTTTCTTGATGAAGTTTGGTATTGATGTTGTACCCACTTTTTCCTGATACATTCATTTCTAAACCGGTGTCTTCTTGATACTCCCAGCATTCTGGTAGACATTTCATCTCTGTCGTGACTAGTTTTCTTCTATTGTTTAATATCAGCATCCAGGTTTGGCACTGAAAACATAATGTTGGGAGAAAGATTGTGAAGATAGCATAATGTTGGGAGAAAGATTGTGAAGATAGCATAATGTTGGGAGAAAGATTGTGAAGATAGCATAATGTTGGCACCCGTGTGTTGCCAGGGACCTCAAGGGCAGCAAAGAATTGTAACACTGCGACCTACAAGGCATGTCGTAAGAGACTACTTAGGTAGGGGCCTAGGGAAGCTACCGTAGTAAATAAAAAGCATCACAGAAATTTGATGTGCTGGCCTATTTGAAGGCGCATAACTGGCACAACGTACAATCACTCCTAGGCTCAGATAACATTGAAATCACGAAGAGTGGTTAACAAGTGGTCGATGTGGAACATTCGAAAAAGAAGCATAATGTTGAGAGAAAATAGAAAGAATTTACTGTGACGAACAACAAATTTTCAAAAAAGATTAATCTAATTTTGCAATACAACATTCTATTTTAGGTATACCTGGCTTGGTCGCCATCCACAACATCATGCAGAAGGACATAATAATGGAGTATACCCTGACAAAACCATCGTGGTAACTTGTTTGGAAACTGCTGTTGCTGGTTGACTTGCTGGTTGGCCAGCGATGAGAAAGTGTTCAGTGGGTCTCCATTGTTGGAAGCAACAACAAATATACCTAATATCTGTTTAGGAAATTAGTTCTGGTTATACTGAATACCTTTCTAGGTTGTCTGCTGTAAGCGACTAAGCACCTATCAGTCTGTAAGAATAGTAGGGGTCTTTCGTTGTCTGTTGTAAGTGACTATGCACCTACCAGTCTGCAAGAAGTGCAGGGTCTTTCGTGTCTGCTGTGCGACTACACACCTATCAGTCTGCACAAAGTGCAGGGTCTTTGTTGTCTACTGCAAGCGACTATGCACCTATCAGTCTGCAAGAAATGCAGGGGTCTTTCTTATCTGCTACAAGCAACTACGCACCTATAAGTCAGTAAGAAATGCAGGTTTTTGTTATCTGCTGTAAGTGACTACGCACCTATTAGTCTGCAAGAAGTGCAAGGGTATTTTGTTATCTGCTGCAAGCGATTACTGCACCAATCAGTTTGCAAGAAGTGCAAGGGTTTTGTTATCTGCTGCACGACTACGCACTATCAGTCTGCAAGAAGTGCAAGGGTTTTGTTATCTGCTGCAAGTTTACTACGCAATATCAGTCTCACATAGAAGTGCAGGGGTATCTGTTCGGCTAACTAGAAAAACATAATAAACTAGACACGAATAACCCTTGGCAGTTCAAAATTAAGAAGAGCAGGCTGGAAAGCCGCTGTCCGGGCAAAATACATTTTACAAAAAAAAGATTTAAAAATAAAATCTCTACAAAATGTTTTCACCATCTTGAAAGTTACATCGGGGACCCCAGAACCCGTTCACTGCCACCTTCAAGTGTGAAACAGAGATGGAACATGCAGGGTTACTCACCAAAGTGCAATGATGATGATCCTATCAAACAAAACAGACTCCACATATTCTTCTTCTTCTTCTTCTTGAACGCTCCATATCGACCACTTGTTAACCACTCTGTGTGATTTCTATGTGATCTGAGCCTAAGAATGATTGTACGTTGTGCCAGTTATGCACCTACAAGTAGGCCAGCACATCCGATTTCTGTGGCGCTTTTATTTTACTAGGGTAGCTTCCTAGGTCCTACATCAGTCGCCTCTTACGACATGCCTTGTAGGTCACAGTGGTACTATTCTTTGCTTCCCTTGTGGGCCCCGCACAACACGGGCGATATCACAGATAATATAAACAAATCACTTATAATGCACACACACTGCCCATATCACATGACTAGATAAAGGATACAAGCTAGACAATGGTTCAAGTATTCATGGTCAGATGGTGGCAACACATGTAGAAATGCTTCTCTCCATGTCTCAAACCATGGAGTTGATGCTACAAGAAAATATCAATAATGCAACAATTAGTAAACAACTAAATATATAACAAAACTAATTATGTTAGTAAGTTCAAGTATGCTTATGCAGAACATTGCTTTCATCACAGCTTGCCTGAAAAACTCTCTGTACAGAACATTGCTTTCATCACAGCTTGCCTGAAAAACTCTCTGTACAGAACATTGCTTTCATCACAGCTTGCCTGAAAAACTCTCTGTACAGAACATTGCTTTCATCACAGCTTGCCTGAAAAACTCTCTGTACAGAACATTGCTTTCATCACAGCTTGCCTGAAAAACTCTCTGTACAGAACATTGCTTTCATCACAGCTTGCCTGAAAAACTCTCTGTACAGAACATTGCTTTCATCACAGCTTGCCTGAAAAACTCTCTGTACAGAACATTGCTTTCATCACAGCTTGCCTGAAAAACTCTCTGTACAGAACATTGCTTTCATCACAGCTTGCCTGAAAAACTCTCTGTACAGAACATTGCTTTCATCACAGCTTGCCTGAAAAACTCTCTGTACAGAACATTGCTTTCATCACAGCTTGCCTGAAAAACTCTCTGTCTCTAACAAGTTCTCCCGCCTCTTCCAGCCTCAGGGTTCCTTTATGTCTTGCTGCCACCTTTGTCTTGGTCTTCCCCTGCCTCTGTCCCAGGAACCATGCCTTCCATTACTGTTCTGACCAAACTACTGTGTAGTTTAACATGACTGGGACAGTATAAATACACTAAACATAAAAGCACAGACAAGTCTTCAGACTTAGAATGAGACACTGCGGTCTCAGAGCACACCTCCATTGATGGGTCTCAGGGACTCGGTTGCCTGCACCTGTGTAGCACCAAAGTAGTCCCCAGAGCACATTCTACATGACTGCCCCAGTCTGAGTAGTGTGAGAATGGAAATCTGACCAACAGAAACAACCCTACAAAAACTAGGGCGGGCGCGGTGAAGACCTCAAGCGCACCGCCCTGTTTATGACACATACCGGAGTAGTGGCATAGCAGAAGTTGATCGCAAAAGATGAATGTGACCAAAATGCATTCATACTATGGGACATGATGTTGTTTATGAGCCAATGCTCTACGATATGTAAGTCTTGAATGTCCTTGTTTTTTCTCTTATCTGTCAAGAGCGTTCTACAAATAAATATTTAACAAAACTAATTAAATTAGAAACTTATTATAATATAAAGTGCCAGTTTTCATAGAAAGGGGTATATTAGGGAATAGGGTTGAGCTTGTATTTTTCTTTGACCTATGGCACACAATGAGAGTTATAGGAAAACAAGGAATAAACTCAATGAATGAGAATGGAGAAAGACTAGTTGAGTTATGTATGATATTGAACTTAGTAAATAGAGGTACCATCTTTGCCAACAAGAAGATTCACAAACTTGGCACTCACCTGATAGAGTGACCAGGAATCAGAATAAATATGGAACTGCAAGTTATATAGTTTTAAAACTAAATTACGAATTTTCAATTCAAATGTTGTATCAATCATAACATATGCCAGCAAGAGTTGGGAAATGGCGCAACTGATTGGTTCCCATAAGCCGCTGGGAGCGCCACTGTGTATTTGTTTTAGATCTATCATTTACCTACAAAATGCTATATTACTCATAAAAATCTGTTAATAATTAAGAAAACTGTAGCTGAATTTGTACATACACCTGCAATGGGGAAATAGGACATAAATTTAATTCAGCCACAACCTGTTTCTTCAATTCAGTAGACAATCAGTTAAGATATAGAAAGTAAGTTAAATACATTTAAAAATAGATGTCTGCAAAATTAATGCACATAAAATTTAATGAATTCAGGAGTAGTGATGAAATCAGAGAAATGTCTGGTCAACCACTAGTAACAACTGTTATAAGAAGATGGAGATAGGTTGGGCATACTCTAAGAAGAAATGATCAAAGAATACCAAAGCAGGTGTTGAAGTGCAAAGGGTTCAGGAAAGAAAGGACACCCGGGATGCCATATGTACCTCAAAATCTTCAGGCAAATATTTTGACCACTTTGCCATAGAGACCTACAAAGAAATTAGTTTTAAATGGGCTAGTTGCAGAATGTTTTTTCTTCTTCTTCTGAATTCTCACTAGACTGGGATTTCAGATTCTCTAATAAAGGCTGCTGTATGTCTCAGATTGTCAGCCCCACCACACAGTTTGTCTTGGACTGGTGTAAGTGGGTCACCTCTTTCTTCCCAGGTCTGTCTACTGGGGGCAGTTCTGTGGTAAATACTCTGTCGTCATACTTGCCAAGCTACAGGTCATTGGTGCCTATCTTGAATCTAGTGTACAGGTTGCGTCTCATTCTGTTGTGACCTGTCCGGAGGCAAAGTATGACAGCCTGGTCCCTTCTGGACAGTTGGTAATATCCATTAGCCGTATTGTGTTTTGGGTGTTCTTTCTCCCACTTTGCTTTATAGTGCAACATGTGGCCACACCTAGTCGACCTGAAAGATAAGCTTTAGAGAAAACTGACAGACCTGAAGCTGACTACTTAGTTTGTAGTCCACAGTGGATTAAGTGCATAACCAGAGATCGCTGAAGAAGACGAAATAAGAATTTAAAATTAAGTAAATATTCTATTACCACAGAGCTGGAGATCGTAGCTGCCAATAGATGTCATATTGCTGGATCCTGGCTCCCGAGTCTGTCCATATGTTGATGCTACAGCATCACTAAGCTGCTTCTTGATAATATTCTGCTGCGGAGGTTGCGTAGCCATATCACAGGAACTAATCCGCAAGTTATGAATGGAATGAGTGACATTGTTTGGATCGCGGATGTGAACTGAAAGACAAAATGAAGCGAATATATGATTAGGTAAAATTATTATTATATTTCTCTGGTACCAGTATACATACATAGGGCCTGCAAGCAATTTCTCCATCCCGCTCTTTCCTGGAAATCTCTGTCAATCTCTTCTATGGAGTCTAATATTCTCTTCTCTCTCAGTTCATTTCAAGATTTTACTAGAGCATTCTTTCTTTCTTGAACCATTTGTCTCCCACTTTAATGCCTGCTTTGTGCTTCTTTGGTCATTTCTTCTCAGATTATGCCCAACATATATCCATTTTTAAAAAATAACAGTTTGAGTTGTTACTAGTGGTTGACCAAACATTTCTCTTCATCACTTCTCCTGAATTTATCCTATTTTATGTTCACTATTTTTCACAAACATATATTTGATATATTTTCAAATGCATTCAAAATGATATATTTTTTGCTATTTTATAACTCTCACTGTCATTGAGACAAATATTTATTAAATTGATAAAATTACTTAGATTTTTAAGTATTATCATTTTACCTAACATAATATAATTAGATTATAATATAATTTATAGTGTTAGGTGACATGATAAGTTCAGATAATATTAAAAATGTCAGCTTACAACTAGAGTAAGAGTGAGTAAAAATAGTAAAGCACCAGTTTTCCTTTTCCGACCATTATATTGTTATATCTATTGCAGGAAGCGATAGCAATACTTATAAAATGAATGTGTTCAGTGTTTGTGGTTAGGCTTGTATGTAAACGTACTAAATCACTGATTATGTGATTGAATGAAAGAATGCTGTGGTGACTGGAATGATAATCATAAAAATCATATTTTCACATTTCTTGTAAAAAATGCAACAAACATTCACTTCTACGATGACCACATCAGAAAGCAGAACTTAATGTATATAAAATACAATTTTGCGTTAGCGTTCAAATGCATGTAATTTTTAAACATACCTTCTGACGACAATCGACAGAACGGCTGTATCAACTGTACGAAACTTAAGTTATTCTTTTGGCACAGCAACTGCGCGTCTGCGCTGCACAGAACAGCAATATGGGGACTGAACGTGCTTTGAATGAATTCGCTAGCACTCTGCTTACACTGTGACATCGTTGTATCGATGTATACAGACGCGTCTATCAGTTGTGTAAAAGGATCTTTAAATATACTCCTCGAATCTTCATGGTTTCTCAGTTTCTGTTGAATATTATTAAATATTAGTCGCCATATTTAATCGACTCATCTACTTCCGGAATATTTTCAAAAAAAGAAACAAATAAAACCAAAAAGGTCAGAGGTGATAACCCCTGACCTTGTGATGTAAGTTGACCCTAGTGTTGAAAGAAGGAACAACAACTATTGTTGTGACTTTCATGGCGGACTGATCGTGTAGTGTAGTCATCGTTGTAACAAGTTAAACCTTCTTGTGCTTTTTATTTTTAACAATTGCTTTCGGTTTAAATTGCAAAAATGATGCGCTCAATGGAGAAGTCATTAAGGATACCTACAAGTTATCTCTGCAAATCCAAAATTGTGGAAAAGACTTCGCGTAGATGGAAAGTGTTGACAATTGACAGCATGAACCCTCATGTTAAGGCCATTGAGTATGCGGTTAGAGGTCCTATTGTTGCTAGAGCTGGCGAAATTGAGAAAGAGCTCAAAGAGGTATGGTGCAATAGGAACAGGCATTTAAACATAGAATTGATAGAAAGGCTGAGAATTAAATCATTTACGTAGACCGATATTATTCGAATACTCCAGTCGTACCAACAGAAAGAAAGCCTACGCTACGACCTATGTCTATAGTCCAGTGCGAATTGTAGCAAAACCATCTATTCCACAGTAGCGAAACTTTGCACCCAATCTTAGAATTATACCGATGCAAATGTCTGATGGAAGAAATTGCTATAGGAAACCTGGATTTTGTAATATAACGGTTACAACGATTTATGGCGACATATTTGGCGAGTCTGATACAGAATTTTAGTTTTTACAATAAAGCACCAATATGACATTTGATGTCAAGTCTCATTGAAAGGTGTATCATCCGAGCTCGTACATGGGGGCCAATGTTGATACTTGCAATGGTGTAATGAAATAAACAAGAAATGTAGATTTAGTTGTATTATTGGGTTTTAAAAAAATAATTTACATTACAGTTAAAGTTAGTTGCCATATCATATTGCCATCACCCTTTCCCGTCCAGGCTTGGGATTGGCAATGGATGAGCTACTTTGAGACGTTCTCTTCAAATCGATACTTCTTCGGTACAATGTGCGTGTGTTAACATATGTGGTAGGGGGTATCACTACAATAAAATAGTTCTTTACTCTGGTTCTTGTATACTGTGGTACAGATGACCCATATGTGCCTGGGGTCAAAGGCGCATTGGGACAACACCGTGCCAGGATTAGTGAGCTGGCATTAATCAAGATCCTACCCCACCTCAAGTTGGTGACCCTGGTAACAGACATTGGTTCTTGTCTGGCTATGTGGGTAGGGATCGAGGGAGAGCTAATCTGACGTGGGCAGGGATGCAGATGTAGTCACGTTGGATGAGATCCGCCTGCAACACAGACGAGAGGAATATCAGAGTGACTATTAATGCATGTCTCTTCCGGCCAATAGGAAAAGCTGAACGGATAACCATAAAGGGATGAGGGTGCATCCAGAGAAGAGACCTGGGCCTCGTGGAGCAAAATTTGGGCCCAAGATGAGTTTCATGTGGGTCCACATAGGGTGAAACTCGGAGCCCTGAGGTGGGGGCCCTAGTTGAGCCCAGTGTCCGGACAGTCTAGAGGCTGGTAAATGTGAGCATGGTGAGAACTGATGGAAATGTTGGGGCAAGCACCAGGACGGAGCGAGCACACATGCTGATGTTGCACGGGTGGGCCCTCCGGTGGATAGATGTGCATGGCGCTGATAGTGAGGGAGCGTGTCAGGCGTAGTGGTGAGCGACAACAAAGGTGCAGAAAACTGGAAAGCTCAGCAGAGGCTTGAATCCAGTGCGCTTTCCGCCGCAGCGAACTACTTCTGCCTTGTAGTCAGATTGGGGACAATCAAAAGCTAGTGGAACAAACCGTAGACAAAACTGGACGGAAGGAAAACCAAGTAGTCCGCAAAAGACCGCAATCTGGGCAGATGACGTTCAACAGCCCGAGAGGGTAGGTCGTCTAAGGATCGCTACCTTAAAAGAAAATAGCAGCCTGCTGCCTTGTAGTTTGGCTGGGGACAGTCAAAGGCTGACGGAGAGCGAACCAAGTAAACGCTGGTTGAAATCGGACACGCCGCCAGGACATTCACAAGAGCTTCAAATGGTACCGAAGATTGTGACGTAAAACACATTCTTGGCAAAGGCTGTTTATATATCACAATAAGAATGATAAAAATGGTAGAAAAAGAACGATCCAGAGAAAGAGAGATGAGATGTGCCTCTTTGCGGAAATGCGATAGTATTAATGACACTTTTGCATTGTAACTTCAAATTCATTAGAAATGTTATATCAATGTTTGTTTTGAGAAGTCATCAATATGACCCAATAGCCTCACACTAATTTCGGTATACGCCTTTAACTAAATCTCCATGTCGCACTTATGACGTCATTTAATTACCATGTTCAAGCCGAGTTGATTTGGTGCGCGGAATATGCAAGAATTGTTCAAAATACCACGGATTTCGTTCTAAATGTTGCTAATTTTGTCATTAATGTATTAAATGTCTGTAAACATTAGTTTTCTCTAACCATGCCAATGGATGCGTTAAATATATAGAGCACAAAGAAGGAAACTTTTAGACAGTATGACTGTTCGAATGGCAAAAATATTTTGTGGCGTGGGAACATGTGTAGTTCACATGCAAGTTTTCAAGTTATTTAATCAAATGGTTACAAAGATACAAATTTTTATCTGTGGGCATAACAAGTTGAACGGACTATAGTATACTATATAGTACTAACTAGTAAATTACTAGTAACTAACTATGAATCGGAGCAATGTATTCAGTGATTATTCACACTCTTTGCGCAAATCACAAAGAGCAGTAAACAGGCCTGATAGGAATGAATGCAAAGAAGAAAAAGAACTTACCCTGTTAACTAAATATCATATTTTTAATGTGAGGTTTGCTGTACAAATTCAAATAGCAATATTAAGTTTCGTTTTTCTCTAATCCTGTGTGTTTTGTCTCACAAGATCATGATAAGAAAAGATTATTAGAATGGGCTTTTGTGTGCGCTTCATAAATAGTGTTTTTCACCTCCTGTTATTTCTGATGTCCACCTTTTGCTGGGACAACATTTTACTTTGTATCCACATTATCGTAGTAGCATTTTGCTCTTTGAGTAGACGAACTGTTTGTTGGTAATTTGCTTATGTTTCTTAACTCTTTCCACGCTTTAAGCCGCACACTGCGCCATGGCGGAAGTCCGTTGCACGCTTTAAGCCGCACACTGCGCCATAGAGTTGCTTCCTTATAAGAAGTCTTTCTAGTTTTACTTCTTCTGTTTTACTTATAGTACTTTTTAACCTTGTTATTCTGTTAGGTTGTCCAGTTTACTTCAATTTAGTATATAATAATATATATATATGTTTATTTATTGATAAGTAGTTGGGATCGTAATTTTTTTTTTTACTTCCCTTGAATTAACTGCTTAAAATTGAGGAAATAAATGGGCGTGGAAAGAGTTAATGAAGTTCAGTTCTAATGTTGTACCCTCTTTTTTCCTGATGTCTTCCTTTCTTAAAGGTCTCTTCTTGATACTCCCAGCATTCTGCATAGACACTCTCTGTTGCGACTAGTTTTCTTCTATCGTTTGATGTCAAGAGTCCAGGTTTTGCACTGATAGCATAATGTTGGGAGAAAGATTGTGTTGAACAATGCTCTGCAGATCTTGAAGGATATCATATAAAGAGAATTGTCTGTGGACAAAATAACTGGCACAACAATGCCTTTGATACAATAAACTTGGAGATGACCTTGAATGGACGTGACAGATAATGGTATAAGGAGAGTTGACAAAATAACGATGAGACAGCTCTCCGTTCATTACAATAAACTTCCAAGAACTTGCCAGGTTCAGTTAAAAGCAGGCCATGAACATTTGTCTAAGAAATGATTAAGATAAAGGTGGTTTACTAATGAAAGTGCATCAGGAGAAACCAACAACAACATAGGCACACATCCAGACAGCTACATCCATTTTTTCTCAAGACTAGTAGGATGCTACCAGTGCTCCTTGTTGAGGGAAGTAGGAAGCAGAAGAGCCATATGTGCATTGTTTATAAAAATCGACATATAATTAGCAAGAGATAGCCCATAAAATGGAGAAAACTGTGTTTCATTAAAAATAACTGGGATTATCTTCTGAAATGAATGAAAAGATATTTTTCATCCCAATTTGGTTGTTAGAAGAGTAACAAAAATGTTATCTATCCTAATTTGGTTGATAGAAGAGTACAAAAATGTTATCTATCCTAATTTGGTTGTTAGAAGAGTAAAAAAAATGTTATCTATCCTAATTTGGTTGTTAGAAGAGTACAAAAATGTTATCTATCCTAATTTGGTTGTTAGAAGAGTAAAAAAAATGTTATCTATCCTAATTTGGTTGTTAGAAGAGTAAAAAAAATGTTATCTATCCTAATTTGGTTGTTAGAAGAGTAAAAAAAATGTTATCTATCCTAATTTGGTTGTTAGAAGAGTAAAAAAAATGTTATCTATCCTAATTTGGTTGTTAGAAGAGTAAAAAAAATGTTATCTATCCTAATTTGGTTGTTAGAAGAGTACAAAAATGTTATCTATCCTAATTTGGTTATAAGAGGAGTAAAAATATCTACAGAGCAAAATATTGGAAGTTTAAATTCACATTATCAGATGATATGAATGTCCGATGACAATTTCTGTCATGCAGGATTCAGACTATGCTGACCTGAAGAGAGTCGGCAAGGTAAGAGTGGAAAGATTAAATCAGAAAGCGTTATCCCCAGTCTTCAGACTGTCCTACCTGAAGATGAAAATATTGATATCGTCATAATTAAGAGAAGTGAGCAGAGTAGTTTAACATCAGTCTTCGGACTCTATACAAGACTCTAATAGGGTTATTCTTCGAACACTCCATATCGACCACATGTTAACCACTCTTTGTTATTTGTATGTGATCTGAGCCTAATAGTGATTGTACATTGTGCCAGTTATGCGCCTACAAGTAGGCCAGCACATCTGATTTCTGTACACTTTTATTTACTAGGGTAGCTTCCCTAGGCCCCTAGCTCAGTCGCCTCTTACGGCATGTCTTGTAGGTCACAGTGTTACTATTCTTTGCTTCCCTTGCTAGCCCCGGCAACACACAGCCGACACTTTCAACACACAGCCGACAACTAGGGTTTTCAACACACAGCCGACAACTTTCAACACACAGCCGACACTTTCAACACACAGCCGACAACTTTCAACACACAGCCGACAACTTTCAACACACAGCCGACAACTAGGGTTTTCAACACACAGCCGACAACTAGGGTTTTCAACACACAGCCGACAACTAGGGTGTTCAACACACAGCCGACAACTAGGGTTTTCAACACACAGCCGACAACTAGGGTTTTCAACACACAGCCGACAACTATGGTTTTCAACACACAGCCGACAACTAGGGTTTTCAACACACAGCCGACAACTAGGGTTTTCAACAACAAGCCGACAACTAGGGTTTTCAACACACAGCCGTTACAAACTAGGGTTTTCAACACACACGTACAACTAGGTTTTCAACACACAGCCGACAACTAGGGTTTTCAACACACAGCCGACAACTAGGGTTTTCAACAAGACAACTAGGTTTCAACACAGCCGACAACTAGGGTTTTCAACACACAGCCGACAACTAGGGTTTTCAACACACAGCCGACAACTATGGTTTTCAACACACAGCCGACAACTAGGGTTTTCAACACACAGCCGACAACTAGGGTTTTCAACACACAGCCGACAACTAGGGTTTTCAACACACAGCCGACAACTATGGTTTTCAACACACAGCCGACAACTAGGGTTTTCAACACACAGCCGACAACTAGGGTTTTCAACACACAGCCGACAACTAGGGTTTTCAACACACAGCCGACAACTAGGGTTTTCAACACACAGCCGACAACTAGGGTTTTCAACACACAGCCGACAACTAGGGTTTTCAACACACAGCCGACAACTAGGGTTTTCAACACACAGCCGACAACTAGGGTTTTCAACACACAGCCGACAACTAGGGTTTTCAACACACAGCCGACAACTAGGGTTTTCAACACACAGCCGACAACTAGGGTTTTCAACACACAGCCGACAACTATGGTTTTCAACACACAGCCGACAACTAGGGTTTTCAACACACAGCCGACAACTAGGGTTTTCAACACACAGCCGACAACTAGGGTTTTCAACACACAGCCGACAACTAGGGTTTTCAACAAGCACACAGGTCAACACAAGCCTAGGGTTTTCAACACACAGCCGACAACTAGGGTTTTCAACACACAGCCGACAACTAGGGTTTTCAACACACAGCCGACAACTAGGGTTTTCAACACACAGCCGACAACTAGGGTTTTCAACACACAGCCGACAACTAGGGTTTTCAACACACAGCCGACAACTAGGGTTTTCAACACACAGCCGACAACTAGGGTTTTCAACACACAGCCTACAACTAGGGTTTTCAACACACAGCCGACAACTAGGGTTTTCAACACACAGCCGACAACTAGGGTTTTCAACACACAGCCGACAACTAGGGTTTTCAACACACAGCCGACAACTATGGTTTTCAACACACAGCCGACAACTAGGGTTTTCAACACACAGCCGACAACTAGGGTTTTCAACACACAGCCGACAACTAGGGTTTTCAAAACACAGCCGACAACTAGGGTTTTCAACACACAGCCGACAACTAGGGTTTTCAACACACAGCCGACAACTAGGGTTTTCAACACACAGCCGACAACTAGGGTTTTCAACACACAGCCGACAACTATGGTTTTCAACACACAGCCGACAACTAGGGTTTTCAACACACAGCCGACAACTAGGGTTTTCAACACACAGCCGACAACTAGGGTTTTCAACACACAGCCGACAACTAGGGTTTTCAACACACAGCCGACAACTAGGGTTTTCAACACACAGCCGACAACTATGGTTTTCAACACACAGCCGACAACTAGGGTTTTCAACACACAGCCGACAACTAGGGTTTTCAACACACAGCCGACAACTAGGGTTTTCAACACACAGCCGACAACTAGGGTTTTCAACACACAGCCGACAACTAGGGTTTTCAACACACAGCCGACAACTAGGGTTTTCAACACACAGCCGACAACTAGGGTTTTCAACACACAGCCGACAACTAGGGTTTTCAACACACAGCCGACAACTAGGGTTTTCAACACACAGCCGACAACTAGGGTTTTCAACACACAGCCGACAACTAGGGTTTTCAACACACAGCCGACAACTAGGGTTTTCAACACACAGCCGACAACTATGGTTTTCAACACACAGCCGACAACTAGGGTTTTCAACACACAGCCGACAACTAGGGTTTTCAACACACAGCCGACAACTAGGGTTTTCAACACACAGCCGACAACTAGGGTTTTCAACACACAGCCGACAACTAGGGTTTTCAACACACAGCCGACAACTATGGTTTTCAACACACAGCCGACAACTAGGGTTTTCAACACACAGCCGACAACTAGGGTTTTCAACACACAGCCGACAACTAGGGTTTTCAACACACAGCCGACAACTAGGGTTTTCAACACACAGCCGACAACTATGGTTTTCAACACACAGCCGACAACTAGGGTTTTCAACACACAGCCGACAACTAGGGTTTTCAACACACAGCCGACAACTAGGTTTTCAACACACAGCCGACAACTAGGTTTTCAACACACAGCCGACAACTAGGCTTTTTCAACACACAGCGACAACTAGGTTTTCAACCACAGCCGACAACTAGGGTTTTCAACCACAGCAGATAACCTAGGTTTTCAACACACAGCCGACAACTAGGTTTCAACACACAGCCGACAACAGGGTTTCAACACACAGCCGACAACTAGGGTTTTCAACACACAGCCGACAACTATGGTTTTCAACACACAGCCGACAACTAGGGTTTTCAACACACAGCCGACAACTAGGGTTTTCAACACAAAGCCGACAACTAGGGTTTTCAACACACAGCCGACAACTATGGTTTTCAACACACAGCCGACAACTAGGGTTTTCAACACACAGCCGACAACTATGGTTTTCAACACACAGCCGACAACTAGGGTTTTCAACACACAGCCGACAACTAGGGTTTTCAACACACAGCCGACAACTAGGGTTTTCAACACACAGCCGACAACTATGGTTTTCAACACACAGCCGACAACTAGGGTTTTCAACACACAGCCGACAACTAGGGTTTTCAACACACAGCCGACAACTAGGGTTTTCAACACACAGCCGACAACTATGGTTTTCAACACACAGCCGACAACTAGGGTTTTCAACACACAGCCGACAACTAGGGTTTTCAACACACAGCCGACAACTAGGTTTTCAACACACAGCCGACAACTAGGTTTTCAACAAACAACTAGGTTTTCAACACACAGCCGACAACTAGGGTTTTCAACACACAGCCGACAACTAGGGTTTTCAACACACAGCCGACAACTAGGGTTTTCAACACACAGCCGACAACTAGGGTTTTCAACACACAGCCGACAACTAGGGTTTTCAACACACAGCCGACAACTAGGGTTTTCAACACACAGCCGACAACTAGGGTTTTCAACACACAGCCGACAACTAGGGTTTTCAACACACAGCCGACAACTAGGGTTTTCAACACACAGCCGACAACTAGGGTTTTCAACACACAGCCGACAACTAGGGTTTTCAACACACACGCACAACTAGGTTTTCAACACACAGCCGACAACTAGGGTTTTCAACACACAGCCGACAACTAGGGTTTTAAAATGCTAAACAGGAATACAATCAGCCTTCTTTATAATATGATAGAGGTCTACAAGTTATGTTCTGCTCCTAGTTCTGCATACAGCAGAGTTGGGGTCAGCTAATCTCTCTAGTCGGGGTGAAAATTAGTATCCTGCTGATGATCCATAGAACACACAAGCCAACCCCATATCTGAATGATGTGATGTAGATCATGAAACTTTGATTGCGAGGTCCAGGGCTTTGGCTCACCTAGGGGTATTGACTCCTTTTGATCTAGGCTTTTGTGTCTGCAACTTAGGAAGACAAACTTGAATAAAAAAGCATGCAGAAACCAGATGTGCTGGACTTTTGGGTCGGTAGGCTGCTAACTAGCACAACAAACTTGCACTCTTCAGTTGTAAATCACATACTGACTACAAAGAGTATTTTAACAAGTGGTTTAAGAGAAGCTGGATCTGACATTAAAGGTCAACTAAGTAAAGCACAAAGTGCATTCGCGGTCATGACCCTTCAGACGGTCTGGAAATCAGCCCAATACAGCATTAGAACCAAGATTAATATATACCACAGCTGTGTGCTATCAACTTTACGGATCAGAATGTTGGAGAATGACAGAACAAGATATGTCCAAACTTTTCACTTTTCAAACAACTTGTTTGTGAAAGATTTTATGTGTGTTCTGACCAAATACTATCTCTAACCAAGAACTGCTAACACAGCATCATCAAGATAATAGGAGTACCATCATCCCCCCAAAAAAGTTGGAGATGGATCAGACACGTGATACGCATGGATACCAACTCTGTCACGAAAAATGCACTGAGATGGACTCAGGAGGGTAAACGAAAACAGGAAGGACCCAAAACGACCTGGAGGAGAATAGTGGAACATAAACTGAAAGAATGGAATCTCAGCTGAAACACAATACAGAGCATGGTCAAGAATAGTGTGCACTTGTAGCTGCCCTAAGAGCATGAGGTGTCACAGGCAAGAGATAAATGTACAGCGAACGAAGAAGTCGAAGAAAATATAACATTGTGACTTAACTCTTTCCATGCCAATCGAGCGACACTGCGCCACAGCGTTATTCTGTTGAACTCCAATCGCCATACACTTTGCCACAGCGTTGTTCTGTTGAATTCCAATCGCCATACACTGTGCCACAGCGTTATTCTGTTGAACTCCAATCGCCATACACTGCACCACAGCGGTATTCTGTTGAACTCCAATCGCCATACACTTTGCCACAGCGTTGTTCTGTTGAACTCCAATCGCCATACACTGCACCACAGCGTTATTCTGTTGAACTCCAATCGCCATACACTGTGCCACAGCGTTATTCTGTTGAACTCCAATCGCCATACACTGCACCACAGCGTTATTCTGTTGAACTCCAATCGCCATACACTTTGCCACAGCGTTGTTCTGTTGAACTCCAATCGCCGTACACTGTGCCACAGCGTTATTCTGTTGAACTCCAATCGCCATACACTGCACCACAGCGGTATTCTGTTGAACTCCAATCGCCATACACTTTGCCACAGCGTTGTTCTGTTGAACTCCAATCGCCATACACTGCACCACAGCGTTATTCTGTTGAACTCCAATCGCCATACACTGTGCCACAGCGTTATTCTGTTGAACTCCAATCGCCATACACTGCACCACAGCGTTATTCTGTTGAACTCCAATCGCCATACACTTTGCCACAGCGTTGTTCTGTTGAACTCCAATCGCCGTACACTGTGCCACAGCGTTATTCTGTTGAACTCCAATCGCCATACACTGTGCCACAGCATTATTCTGTTGAACTCCAATCGCCATACACTGCACCACAGCGTTATTCTGTTGAACTCCAATCGCCATACACTGTGCCACAGCGTTATTCTGTTGAACTCCAATCGCCATACACTGCGCCACAACGTTATTCTGTTGAACGCCATTCGCTGTACACTGCGTCATTCGAGTTGTTTCATCTTATACAAGTCTTTCTAGTTTTACTTCTACTACTTTTTAACCTTGTTATTCTAGTAGGTTGTCCAGTTTTCTTCAAATTAGTATATAATAAGATTATATATATATATATATATATATATATGTGTTTATTTATTAACGAGTAGTTCCAATTTAAAAAAATGCTTTTTTACCTCCATAGAATTAATCATGTACAACTGAGGAAATAACTTTGTATGGAAAGAGTTAAATGGTGTTTATATTTTTGTTTTCTTGTTCATCAGGGTGCAAAGAAGAATTTTGCAGATGTTATTCGTGCCAACATTGGTGACTGTCATGCCACAGGACAAGAGCCTTTGACATTTCTAAGACAGGTTAGTGTCCTTGCTGTAACAGTCTTGCTATAGAGTTTTGTTGTAATTTAGTTCTTGCCATGTTTTAATGTTTGCATCATCATCAAGTAGCTTGTCCCTTCCAGAACTTGGCCCCCATGACAGCAGTATTGAAAAACTCTCCTGTTCAAGTTGACCAGTCAGCAGCAGTCATTATCAGATCATCAATCGCCCTTGTGTTGCTAGGGACCACAAGAGGAGCAAAGAATAGTAACACTGTGACTTATAAGGCATGTCGTAAGAGGCAACTGAGGTAGGGGCCTAGGAAGCTACCCTAGTAAATAAAAGGCATCACAGAAATCAATCAGATGTGCTGACCTACTTGTAGGTGCATAACTGGCACAACGTACAATCACTCTTAGGCTCAGATCATATACAAATCACAAAGAGTGGTTTAACAAGTGGTCGCTATGGAGCGTTCAAGAAGAAAACATCAATGACATCTTGCCCCCATCGTCTTTTAGGTTTGTATACTGATAGATTTTTTGTTGTTTTTGTAATTTGTTTACTGCCAAATTTTAATACTGTACCATTTTGCTGAGAGAGGAAAGAAATATCGGACTTAATTCCATGGAAGAGATTGATCAAGTTGCCCAGGGCAGAGCACTATGGAGAAATTACTTGCAGGCCCTATGTAATATATAATAGTACGAGAAGAATATATATATTTAACAATAACAATATATAAACACTTCCCAAATTTACCGTCTGTAAAGACGAAAAAGGCCTTATACACATATATATATATATATATGCATTCATCATCATCAAATAGCTTGTCCTGAGCAGAACCATTGCCATTGCAACAGTCCTTGAGATGTTCCGCCTCTGCAGCCATCATATTCAAACCATCAGTTACATCCTAAATCCATCTTCTCCATGGTCTTCCTCTTCTCCTCTTTGCTGGTATGTCTCCTTCCATGATGTTCTTCTCCAGCCCTTTGTATCTTTTTTATATGTCCAAAATATCTCAATTTTCTCTTTCTTATTTGCGGCATCAGCCAGTTTTCTTTGATTCTGAGTTCTTTTTGAATAGATCTATTTGTTGTCCTCTCTGTTCATGATATACAGAGAACTCTTCTGAAACACTTATATTCAAAAGCACATATATGTTTTTCCACTGCCTTATTAAATGTCCATGCTTCACACCGATTCGTTGCCACTGGGAATATACATGTTCTTAGTATTCTGACCTTTGTTTTCCTATCAGTTCCGTTCCATACTGTTTTTAGTTGTTTAAATTTATGCATTACCATGGTGATAATTTAGTGTGTTTCTTCTGTTCATTGTATGTTGGATGCTCTGTAGGTTGTGTATCAGCTTGCTGGTGCCACATGTGCATATATTAGTAGGGCTGATTTTCTACTTGTTAAACAAGTGGTAACTGAACTTATTGTGTCCAGTACATAGCCAGAAGGTAACAACCTGTTACCTCCATGAGTATGATACGTAAAGTCGAAACTGGATTAGTGAAACAAAACTGGATGGAAGTACTGTTACAGACAGGGATGAGAGAAATCACCTTCATTTTTGTCCCTGGGCATGCAGGAGTCAGTCTAATTAATGAGCTGATAGATTGGCTGACATGGCACAATATTAGAGGAAACTGCAATGGATTGAAATGATATTCTTAACACAATGAGAGTCTTTCTGAATGGAGAAGTTTTGGGTTTGTCAATCCCAGTCGCTGACCAGATTGAGAGATATTGCTACAGCCCAAAAAGAACGACATACCAAATATGAAAAAAAGATTGATTAACTAACATTGAACCGGCATGTTGAACTGCTGGATTTGTTGAGACTGAGATTATAGCACCTATAGACATGTCCTGAGTGCTATGATGATAGTCCTCATATAACTGATAACAGCCTGTTCTTCTCTATTGACTCACCCTCTTGCTTTATTCTTAGGTTATAGCGTTGTGTGCTTATCCTCCACTCATGAAAGACCCACATTTTCCAGACGATGCAAAACTGCGGGCTGATCGAATTCTTGGATCTTGCGGAGGAAGAAGCCTTGGTTAGTTTATATTCTCATTGTTTTAGTACTATCCATTTTGTCGTTCTTTTGTTGTAATTACCATTTTCCTAATATCATCAAAAGATATTTTTCTACTGAATACAGTGAGTGTCTGGCTTATACGATAGTCAGCTCAATCACAACCCAAGCATACTTGGTTCAAACTCTGCCGCGGGCAAGAAGTTTAGAATGAGTTCCCTTTGATTTTTACGAGCAATCAAAATAGACCTCACCATTCAGAAAGCAATGGCAAACTACTGAACATATAAGTGGAGCCTAGAAAATCGACAACTCGTTTACTGTTGTTGATATCTTTCTTTCTTTCTCGAATCCTGTATGCCTCACAGCGTCAGGTCAGGAAGAGATTTGATATCTAAGTTCTGTAAATGATATGCCACAAATTTCATTTCACTGAATACTACCTCTCATACCTTTTTAGCCCTGATTGTGGCATAGGCCCTCAGCCAAGTCTTCCTATCTTTATCTCCTGCAGCTCCTTCCACTCTTCTATATATTGTTAATCTCTGCCTCCATATCTCTTCTCCGTGTATTTTTAGTTACATTCATTAACTTATCATTGCTTGCATATCTTGTACAGAAAATTATCACTATTTACACAAGATACACATAAAGACTGATACAACTTTGTATTGTGCAATATCTTGCAGGGGCATACAGTGACAGCGCAGGACTATCTGTCGTTAGAGAAGATGCTGCAAAATATATTACTGAACGAGATAACGTACCTTCTGACCCAAGTAATGTGTTTCTTAGTACTGGAGCCAGTGAAGGAATTCGGGTATGTAATTAGCTCTTAGGACCATTTGTTTGTTTGGAAGATGGTGCAACTAGAGTAGAGGTGTTTGGAAGATGGTGCA
The DNA here is from genome assembly GCA_020796225.1 of Arion vulgaris. Classification (NCBI taxonomy): domain Eukaryota; kingdom Metazoa; phylum Mollusca; class Gastropoda; order Stylommatophora; family Arionidae; genus Arion; species Arion vulgaris. The sequence goes on along the minus strand of CM036755.1, from coordinate 18,287,940 downwards.
ACTAGATTAGAGGTGTTTGGAAGATGGTGCAACTAGAGTAGAGGTGTTTGGAAGATGGTGCAACTAGATTAGAGGTGTTTGGAAGATGGTGCAACTAGAGTAGAGGTGTTTGGAAGATGGTGCAACTAGAGTAGAGGTGTTTGGAAGATGGTGCTTTTTATTTACTAGGGTTGCTTCCATGGACCCCGACATCAGTCGTCTCTTATGACATGCCTTGTAGATCGCAGTGTTCATATTTTTGCTCACCTTTGGCCTCGGCAACACACGGGAGAACCAATGTCTAGAGAGAGGTAACAGGTACAAGTGCAGTACAAATGAACGCAAAACGGCAGGTGAAAACGGGACAACAAATCGTCCAAATGTGTAGACTTAGAACGTCTAAAGCTATTGGTCACAGTAATTTTTACCCGCCCTCAGCAAGACTTAAAATGCGGTAGCGATTCATCTGTCAAAATGTGATATTTTCAGATCGAAACAAATAGTTATGAGCAAGTAATTGATTACAATTTATCCTTTAATTCTGACTTTTGTAGTAGTTTGTTACAATTTTGTTCCCATTTACTTACTTTAGAGAAGATAGATCCAAAATGAAGGACTGAATACTGAAAAACAAGCACATAACGATGGACAACAAAAGAGCAATGTTCAACACAGTTTTCTTACCAACTATGTGATGTCAATGTCAGACCAGGACACTGACAACAGTTTTCTTACCAACTATGTGATGTCAATGTCAGACCAGGACACTGACAACAGTTTTCTTACCAACTCTGTGATATCAGTGTCAGACCAGGACACTGACAACAGTTTTCTTACCAACTCTGTGATATCAATGTCAGACCAGGACACTGACAACAGTTTTCTTACCAACTCTGTGATATCAATGTCAGACCAGGACACTGACAACAGTTTTCTTACCAACTCTGTGATATCAGTGTCAGACCAGGACACTGACAACAGTTTTCTTACCAACTCTGTGATATCAATGTCAGACCAGGACACTGACAACAGTTTTCTTACCAAATCTGTGATATCAATGTCAGACCAGGACACTAACAACAGTTTTCTTACCAACTCTGTGATATCAATGTCAGACCAGGACACTGACAACAGTTTTTTTACCAACTCTGTGATGTCAATGTCAGACCAGGACACTGACAACAGTTTTCTTACCAACTCTGTGATGTCAATGTCAGACCAGGACACTGGCAACAAATGAGAAAAGAAGAATCCAAACAACAGAGATGAAGTGTTTACGATGAATTCTAAATGTTACAAGAAGAGATAAGATCAGAAACGACGAAATCAGAAGAAGAGTGGAATCCTTGCCGGTGCTACAATATATAAAGAAGCAACAGGTCAGATGGCTCAAACATACATCAAGGTTACCACAAGACAGTCTCCCACAAAGAACACTAGCACTCAGATACAACAGCAACAGACCCAGAGGATGACCATGTAAACGATGGATCAACGGAATATCCAAGGCACTAAATTCCACCTTGCACAAAGAGGCTCTTTGTCCAGTTCTCTTTTTTTTTTGACCTGATGCCGAAAGGCAAAACAACGATTAGAGAATAGATTGCTATACTTGACAATTTAGGTATCCTCTTGTTTTTGCTTTCGAGAAAATACTTTACTATTGATGCTTCTGTATTTATGTTTACGTAAATATTTTTCAGAATGTCTTGAAACTGTTGATGACTACACTGCCTGACAAAGAACGCGCTGGTATCATGATACCAATCCCACAATACCCACTCTACACAGCAACAATTGCGGAATACAACGCCTACCCAGTAAGTTATGTTAATTGTATGCATATACACTAACCATAGTACTAACCACGCTGCTGTACGCCAGCGAGACATGGACAGGGTATAACCGACATGCAAGAAAAACCACTTCCACACAAGCTGTCTATGCAGATTGCTAAAAATAAACTGGCAGGACAAAATTTCAGATACCGAAGTCCTCATAAGAGCAAAGCTCCCAAGCATCAACACTCTGTTACAGAAGGCCCAAGTGAGATGGACCAGTCACATTGCTTGGATGCCTGATAAATGCATCCCAAAACAGTTGATGTATGGTGAGCTTGAAGGGGGCAAACATCCAGCTAGTAGACAGAAAAAGCGCTTTAAAGACACTCTTAAAGTGTCTCTAAATGCTTTGATATAGATACCATGGGCTTGGGCTGTGAATCCCTGGCGCAAGATTGCCAAATGTGGCGCTGTAACATCACAAGAGGAGCTTGCATAGCTGAGAATCGGTCTACCGTTGAGACACAGAGAAAACAAGCTGCGCGAAAAATCAGAACACCCACATTTCTGAGACAAAAATGTCTGGTCAACTACTAGTAACAACTGTTATTAGAAAGAGAAGATGGAGATATGGTGGGCATACTCTGAGAAGAAATGATCAAAGAATACCACGGTAGGCAAAGGGTTAATGAATGAGAGGACGCCCTAAGGAAACCCTGAAACAAACTTTACAGAGAGAGGCAAGAAATATCGGACTCGATTCCATGGAAGAGATTGAGTGAGATTCCAAGAACAGAGCGGTATAGAACAATTACTTGCAGGCACTATGTTAACGTATAATGGTACGAGAGGAATATATATATAAAAACATACTCGTAAATAATTAATTAATGAAAACAAAGAAGGACACTATTTGTGTGAATACAGAACTAGAATGTAGTCATTGACCTTTGCCCTGGATGTAGATAAGAAAAGAGGGTAAATCATAATTGAATTAATTTCATTGATAGACTGTTGAATCGTTATCTACCTCTTGTATTTGCTTATATGTAAGATGTTCATATTTAGGTCAGAGTTATCAGCGCACATGTGATATTAACCTGTATCAAGGACTGTAAACATTTTGCTAAAGCATGTGAGAATCGCCAAATCATGTGTGATAGCTTTGATAAAATGTTATTATTTTCAGTATTCTATCTCAGTTTATCAACTTGACCTTTGCCAGGTCAAGTGAGCCAGATAAATTTAATTAAGAATGGTTATATCTATTTATTTTTGACCAGATTGGCTATTACTTAAACGAGGAAGATAACTGGTCTCTGGGTTTACATGAACTGAAACGAGCTGTGAATGAAGCTAAGGCTCACAGCAAGCCTCGGGCTATCTGCATCATTAATCCTGGAAATCCTACAGGTGGGGTGATGCTAATAGTAAACACAACATCGTAGTTAAGTAGTTTGTTCAAGGGAAGTAACCGTTGAATTATTAACTTAATCAAGGGAAGTAACTACTCAGTCATATGAACGTAAAGGTACTCTGTTTCATACAATGAGTTATAATGTGGAATGCAGAGTTAGACCCACATTTTTCATTGACTATTGGCAAATGAAGGAAGATGTATTCATCAGCATACTATTGCCACTGAAGCTTCAGCGCACCATCTTACAAACATATTCCAGCTCCACACTGAAAAAACATCATCATCATCAAGTAGCTTGTCCCTTCTGGAACTTGGCTCCCATGACAACAGTCCTGAAAACTCTGTTCTTCTGGATTGACCGCGTCAGCAGCAATCATTCTCAGATCGTCAATGACATCTTGCACCCATCGTCTTCTATATCTTCTTCTCATTCTTCTTCCAGGCTCCATTCCCTCCAAAATTATCCTCTCTAGGCACTCATGTCATTTGATGTGTCCGAGATATTTAATTTTCCTTGATTTTATGCTCTTTAATAGCCAACTCTCTTTAATATCAAGCTATTGCAGAACAGAAACATTTGTTCTTTTCTCTGTCCATGATATTCTAAGTACTCTTCTGTAACATTTGCATTCAAAGGCATTAATGATCTTCTCGCCGCTTTGTCAATGTTCCATGTCTCACAACCATATGTTGCCAAGGAAAAAATGCAGGCTCTTAAACACTTGATTTTTAAACAAAATAAACACAGCACCAGTTATCTTTACTGATGGCAAGTCATTTCTACATGCATTAGTACATGCAAACCCTGAGAGCACTGCATACCAGTCCCTTGCACTATCCATCAGTTCATTCATCAACACCTTTGCCATCAAGCTTACCTTTCAGTGGATACCAGGACACAGCAACATACAGAGAAATGAAAGAGCAGACATCTTTGCAAAGGCAGGAGCTGTCAACAACATGACAGACCTATAACACTACAGAATGCTAAACAAATAATAAGAAGTAACAAAAAAGAAGAGTGGCAGAATGAATGAGCAAAACTGGTAGAGCCCTCTTTAAACACTTGCTGCCCCACCCACCGCTCAATCCCAAAGTCCTAAAATATGTCAGTAAATTGCGTACAAGACAAGAACAAGTAGTTTTGTATTCATCAATTTTTGTATCTTTATGTTTCCTTTTGTTTACATTGTCCCGCCTGTGTGTTGCCAGGGCTTGCAATGGAAGCAAAGAAAAGTACCACTGCGACCTACAGGAATTCGAAGAGGCGACTGATGTAGGGATCTAGGGAAGCTACCCTAGTAAATAAACATTATCACAGAAATTGATGTGCTGGCCTACTTGTAGGCGCATAACTGGCACAACATACAATCGCTCTTAGACTCAGATCACATACAAATCACACAGATGGTTAACAAGTGGTCGATATGGAGCGTTTGAAGAAGAAGAAGATTTACATTGTCCATTTCCGTGTCTTGTATTTTTTTTATATTAAATTTAAATTGTTATATTCACCATCCAATTATCTTTAAAATAGCATATTGAATGACATCAGTACTCTAACCACTTGACTACACCAGTACTCTAACCACTTGACTACACCAGTACTCTAACCACTTGACTACACCATTACTCTAACCACTTGACTACACCAATACTCTAACCACTTGACTACACCAGTACTCTAACCACTTGACTACACCAGTACTCTAACAACTTGACTACACCAGTACTTCAACCACTTGACTACACCAGTACTCTAACAACCTGATCTCACACCAATACTCTAACCACTTGACTACACCAATACTCTAGCCACTAGACTACACCAGTAATCTAACTACTTGATTACACCAATACTCTAACCACTTGACTACACCAAAACTCTAACCACTAGAATACACCAATATTCAAATAGAGCTACACAATAATAAACAATTCTCTCATTCAACAGGCCAAGTCTTAACCAGAAAAATATTGAGGATATTATCAGTTTAAAGATGAGAACCTCTTTATTTTGGCTGACGAGGTAATATTTATATTTTATTTTGACTGACGAGGTAATATTTATATTTTATTTTTACTGACGAGGTAATATTTATATTTTATTTTGACTGACGAGGTATAATTTTATTTTGGCTGACGAGGTAATATTTTATTTTTGGCTGACGAGGTATAATTTTATTTTCTTGACGAGGTAATATTTTATTTTGGCTGACGATGTAATATTTTATTTTTGTTTCTAGTCTATTATCTGTGATTTCTCCATGTCAGAACGATTGATCGATTGAATCATTATTGATGAAACTTTGGTTAATAGTCATGTGTGCTTGATCCTTTCATGCACAGGAAGATCTCAGCGACAGTGCTCAAACTCAGTGCACAAGCAATAGTCTTGTCTTATCGCATGTGCGTGACTCATCATGTAGAGTTTCAGTTTTCTATCCTGTGCCAGGTGTGTTGCATCTGTAGTTGTTAGTCTTTGATGTCGCAGGATATCTGTGATATTACCATCTTGCACTTATAACAACTGACAACCATGATGCAGAACCTGAGGAAGACCAAGAACCAGATGGATAGATATCACAGATAGTATCACCAGTAATAGTCCCTGCTGTAATTTGTAAAATTTTATAGGAATTTGTCATTAATTTTGCACAGGCTTTTGTTTTCCAGCCTACTCTAATAGATTTTGAACTGTCACTGGCTGTTTTAAGTACTTAACTTGAACACAAAACCTGTGTTTTATCGTCCATCTCTGTTAGGACTAGAAGGTTGATGTCACCTACATTGAGATTAGGGATCACTGGAAAGATAGCCTGAACACTCCATGCAGGAAACTAACAGTACTTCTGGTTTTTTTTTTTTAGTGAAGGGGCCCTTTTGTGCAATGGAAAATACTGGTATTTTGGAGAGTATAGGGTATATTATATTGGGGAGTACAGGGTATGTTGGGAGATAGGGTATATTATATTAGGGAGTACAGGGTATATTGGGGAGTATAGGGTATATTAGGGAGTGCAGGGTATGTTGGGGTCAACAAAAAGATATGCCTACTACCCACTCAATAAAGAACAGGTTGTATTCGGCTATGCACTGGGCACAACAGTGGACACATGTCAAATTAGAGGACCTGGACTTCATGGATGATCTTGCTTGCTCTCACAAACTGCAAGACATGCAGGAAAATTGAATGCTCTGGGAGAAGCAGTGCAACAATTCTGTCTAAAAATCAGCCAAGAGAAGACAAAAGTACTGCAAAGCAACAACATACAGCATTACCCGATATTGATTGAGGAAGGGGATAGAAAATGTTCGTGAATTTGTCTACATTGGAAGCAAGATCAGTCAATCAGGAGGTACAGATGAGGACATTAATGCCAGGATTAGGAAAGCCCGACAAGCCTTTTGCTATCCTACACACAGTGTAGAAATCTACTGCCATCTCTACTACTAAAACAAAGCTCAGGATATTCAGCTCAAATGTGAAATCTGTGTTGCTCTATGGCTCAGAAACATGACGAGTCACCAAGTTAAATACAAATAATATTCAGATCTTTGTCGAATGTTTTGCAATTCTCAACTGAGGTGGTATGACGATGCAACACAAACCTGTATCAATGTGCAGATTCTCAGACTGAGGTGGTATGACAGATGCAAACACAAACCTGTGTCAACGAATGTCTTCGGCAGATTCTCAGACTGAGGTGGTATGACAGATGCAAACACAAACCTGTGGATGGGAACAGGACAAGAACCCATGATGACCCAGGTTAAGAGGAGAAGGTGACGGTGGGTCGGGCATACCCTACGGAAGACACAGAATATTGTCACTAGACAAGCACTTGAGTGGAACCCGCAAGGAAAAAGGGACATCATAAACAAACCTGGAGATGAAGTCTTCTTGAGGAACTGAAGAGTGCTCGTCAATCCTGAGAGACCATAAAGAAAACAGACAGAGACCGAGAAAAGTGACAAACAACTGTTGAGGCCCTATACTCCATGAGGAGCAGAGAGGAATAAATTAAGTCAATCATGTGATCAAATTGAACAGAAACAATAATGAGGAAGAGAACTGTTTGTTTACTCTGTATGTTTGTTCCAACAGGTGTATCAACATAACATCTACGCTAAAGGTTCGCAGTTTCACTCCTTCAAGAAAGTCTTGACAGAGTTGGGCCCATTACGCCAGTTGGAGTTAGCCTCGTTTATGTCAACTTCCAAGGGATATATGGGAGAGTGAGTCACATCATCTTTACGTTATTTGATGTATTTGTGTTATGTTAGGTCATCAGATCTTCTGAATGCTCCATATCTACCACTTGTTAACCACTCTGTGTGATTTGTATGTGATCTAAACCTAAGAGCAAGTGTACATTGTGCCAGTTATGTGGCTACAAGTAGGCCAGCACATCCGATTTCTGTGACACTTTTATTTACTAGGTAGCTTCTAGGCCCTACATTAGTCACCTCGTACGACAGGCCTTGTAGGTCACAGTGTTACTATTCTTTACTCCCCTTGAGGTCCCAGGCACCACACAGGCGGGTCACCATTTTATATATTTGTGTTACTTTAGGAACTTTTTCCTTTTTTTATTTTTAGTAGATGTCTGTTTAGCTCAATATCATCACTAGCTTGTTCATCCTATGTTATATCTTCTCTTTGTTGATATAATATTCTGAATTTCTTGAATGTAGCAGAGGAGCACCTGACCAAATGAATTAGAACGCAGGCTCCCATTTGGGAGACCTGGATTCGATCCTCGGTATGGTCAATATGTTTTTCCTATCAGGGGCATACGGAAAAAGTCATAACCTGAACAGTTTTGCAGTGGCAGCACTAGCCTAGCAGCCATTAAATTCCTTAGTCTCATGTCCCCACCTGTTCTACACCACCCTAAAAGCGGTAAGTTACAGGCAGTCAATAGTTTTTTTAAATATAACGAGCTTAATTCTTGCCCCCTATAAAACTCTATATGCTCAATGTAACTCTCCATTCGTGTCCAATCATACATTGACATTTCATTCACTGCTTCTCTGTTGTAATAGGTGTGGTTTCCGCGGAGGTTATGTGGAATTGATCAACATTGATCCAGCGGTCAAGGCCATGTTCACAAAGGCTATCTCTGCAAAACTGTGCTCTGCGTTACTGGCCAGGTAAGTTAATTGGAGATTAACTGAACTTTGTAATGTTATTATAAATGTCGAAACACATAAAAACAAAGTACTGTAGTACTAAAGCGCTGTACAAAACAATATATACAGTGTTTCTACCAAAAAGCCTTTATCAAGCAAAGGATATAACAGAAGCGAAGAAATTCAGACTTCTTGGATGGCAGACATAACAAATAAAATCAGACAATAAATCCTTAGTGCTCATAATATTGTACGGCCTTTTTCGTCTTTTACAGACACACGGTCAATTGGCAAGTTCTTTTCCCAAACGACTTGCGCCTTGCGCAATATCATTTTCCACACAACTCTGTCAGCAGCTAGTTTTTCCCATGTACTGGGACCTATAGAACAGTTTTTCGTTGAGGCCTTGCAGACATCTTTATATATATCTGAACAGTGGTCTGCCCTGGTGCCTCTTCCCCTCTGAAAGTTCACAGAACAACATCTGTTTTGGTATGCGACAAGTTTCCATTCTTCTCACATATCCCAACCATCTTAGTCGTCTACTGCTGAGCATGCTCATGATGGAAGGCAGGTTTGCACTTTGCAGTACTTCAGAGTTGGTTATATTGTCGTACCATTTGATGTTATAATCTTAGGAGACATCGAAGGTGAAAGACGTTAAGTCTCCTCTCATGTCTTGAGTAGGTTGTTCGTGTTTCTGGGCCAGATAGTAATGAATATTAATACACTATCATAACACTAATAATAATATTATATTTTGTTTTTCAAATTGTTTCCTGAAATTCTTGGGGTTTTTAACAAATATTTTTATACATTTTAGTTTTTGTGTAGAAATTTTAAACAAAATTGACAGTGTTTTAGTAACAGTTTCAAGACTTATGTTCCATTAAGAATATTGAATTGAAAAAATGAATTTGAGTTGCACTACCAACAGATAGTACACCTCAAAGAGCAATGTTGCTCCGATACATTGGATACAAAGCAAAAGGCAGCCATGCAAAGATGGACCCCGGAGATAACAAAGGCGACGAAAGACACTATTTATGAAGCGCACACAAGGGCTCGCTCTAGAAATCTCTTCTTATCCTGACGCTGTGAGGCAAAACAGGATTGGAGAAAAGAAGAGATAAGTTACACATTTATTTATGTTAGATTGTGAATCTTGATATTCTGCAAGACTGCCCTCTCCTGGGTGAGCTGAGAAGCAACATGTGGCCACACCCAGTTGACCTGAAAACTAAGCTTTGGGGAAATCTGACAGACCTGAAGCTGACCGCCCAGTTTGTGGTCCACAGTAAATTAAGAGCATGACCAGAGATCGCTGACGAAGAAGAAGAATGGAAAGGAAACAGAAAGAGAAGCATGTCATAGATAGAAAAGATAACTTTTTTGTCTTTTTTCCCATAGTTTCTTCTTCTTCGAATGCTCTACATCGACCACTTGTTAACCACTCTGTGTGATCTGAGCCTAAAAGTAATTGTATGTTCGGGCCAGTTATGCACCTACAGATGGGATGCAGACCAGCAATCCGATTTCTCACACTTTTTATTCACTAGGTAGCTTCCTGGGTCCCTACCTCAGTCCCCCTACGACATGTAAGGTCGAGTGTTACAACTTTTTTGCTCCTTTGAGGGCCTTGGCAACACAAAAATGATAAACATGGGGGGGATACTTGATGAACAATATTTATCTTCTTCTTCAATGATCCAGCGGCACTGAGCTTTTGCCCTTCGGGCCCCAATGCTATGTAGTGGTATCTGCAAGTGTCTGTAGTTGTTCTTTTGTTCCGTATAGTGTGTTCCATTTATCTGGCCTGGAGGAAGGAGGGTTTTTTCTGATGTCTTCTAGTGGACACTTGAAGAGGGGGGGGAACGGTTTCATGATGACAAAAGTTCACTCTGGAGGGTTTGTATGAATTCTGTTCGGAATTTTTTATGTGTTGTCGACCCCAAAAGGTGCCTGACCTTTTTGAAGGGTTGATGTTTTCTTTAAATTTAGGGGGGCCATAGGGTGTCACATTCTTCCTGTTTTTCCCCAGGGCCCATCTGTTCAGAAAATTTCCTTTTTTGTTGCAAGGATTTTTTTGCTGTATGGAGATTTGGGCTGGATTTTTTTCCCTTTGGGTTGCCCCTTTTTCTGGCTAGCCATCTGCTTTGTCATTTCCAGGTGTGTTTGAATGTCCAGGATCCACTGATGGTTATTTTATGTATGTGATGTAAGTCGTCAATATCTATATAGGGGATAGTTCGTTTTTAAAATGTCCCCCATTCGGGGCTTGGGGCAGACAAACCCAGAAGAAAATTACGTTTGTGCCTTGAGGAAAGGCATCGAAAAGTTTCAGGGTACAACGCTGTTTATCGCAGAATTTCACCCTCATAATTACATACCTTTTTAACGCACCAAACAGTTTCGGATGATCTGTCGGGGATTGTATATATGCTGTAACCGCTTTGAGGGTGGTTTAAATGCAGATCCACAGATAGACATGTATCCATTCGGGGGATAGGCATCAATGGTTTTTTTAGATGCTATCAAAGGCTGTTTTGGGGAGCTTTAGGCTTCATCTGTCAATTTTATTCAAAAGGTGTATTCAAGAGGTATGGGGTGGTAAGTTTGTTATTACCCTGGTGCTGTCTTGTTTCTGGAAGGTTATCTGTTCTTGATTTCACTGACGGGTGGGGGATTGCTTTTTTTTTAAATTCTGTTTCTCTGTTTCACTTCCCCAAGTAGTTTTTTTGGGATTTTGTTTCATTCTTTTTCCTTTTCATGCTTCAACAGCAGCTTTGCCCCCTTCGCAACCCAAGAGGTTCCACATTTGTGTATTTCACAGGGGCCGGTTGGTGTTACCCCTTGTCCCCCCGATTGATAAGGCATTGTTCTTATCTGTCCAGGAATCAAGGTTTTTTTTGGACAGGAGAAGAGCACTGTTGTACTTATTGCAGAGGGATGTAACCAAGATATGCCCCCTCAGAGATTTTGTCGATCCCCATGTTGTGAGCAAGTTTTCAATGAACTTTTTAAGTTTTGTTTTTTCATTCACAAATGTTTCCCGGGGTTTTTTTGGGTAAATGTTACCCAAGATATGGGGGGTGTTTTTCTTAGCAGTTGGTGATTGTCTGTTTTAAAGGATGTTCTTTTTGGGCAACTTTGTGGCAAAAGGGAAAGATGGATACACTTTTTTAATTTATTTTATTTTCCCATGTCTGGCAGTAGTCATGGAGTTTTCAGGTCTCCGAAGACGTGCCCACTTTCATCCTCATGACTTTCCCAAAATAGCCAGGTGCTCGAAGCGCTTTTAAAAGGGAAATTTGACTTGAAGGTCATTGATGTATATGGGGAAGGGGGGCAATTTGGGGGATGAGCCCTTTTAAAACCCTTCTAAGACCCCCAGATAAAATTCCTTGTTTTTTGCTGATCGACGGTCAATTAAAATTTTAATCCAGTTGAAATTCCATGTATTCCAATGTCCATCATTTCATAGAGGTTTTCCAATAGACGGGTTCAGGTCAAAGAAAATTACGGTTTTGTTGTTCTGGAAGTTTCGTGTATTTTTTTGAGTGCCAAAGAGTTGGTCCTCGGCAGTTGCCAGACTAAACCCCGCCTGTTGGGGGATAGAGTGTTGGTAAAAAAAAACCAGGGGCCCAAATTTAAAATTTTTTCAGCTAATTTTCCCTAGACATGATGTTAGGAGATTTGTAGCTTCGGGGTTCACCGGGGGTTTGGGTTTTTTTCGGGAAAGGGGAAAATGGGCATCCCCCAGGTTTTGGGGGAGCATTCCTTTTCTCCATGTCATAAATTAGATGGAGAACTGCTCCCTTTTTTGGGACCCAAGTTTGAAGATCTCGGATCTTATCTGGTCCGGGAGACTTTCTAAGTTTCAATTTTTTAATGCCTGTTCTAATTCCCGTCTACTAATTTTTTTTAAAATGGAAGCATTTACTGTTTGAGCTTTTTTTTGTTGTTCAAGTGGTTTGAGCTTTCTTTCTTCCCGTGAGTTCTGCTCTGTTCACTGATGCGTAACGGTTTAATGCTCTGCTTTTTTTTGGTCCAAGATTTTTTCCCTTTCCCTCTATCACTGGGTTTATTTTTTTTTCCCCCATCCCCAGACAGAGAAACGCCCAGGCTTTATTTCCATTCGCCCGAAGTCTAGTTTTTTAGCATTTTCATCCATTTTTCATTTTTTGCCTTCCTAACTGCAAGTTTTCTTTTTCAAAGTTTTTTTGTATGATTTTGTTCCAGTAAGGGTTGAAGTTTTTCCCGGGTTCTTTCAAAATGGTGCTTGTATGTCTTGGTTCCAAAATGGTTTGTGTGATTTGGGTGCCCCCCGGGGATAAAATGTGAGGTGAATTGCTTTTTTACCCTTCGGGAAAATCCAACACTGCTGGTTTTCAAAACAGAATCAGTTGTTTTTTAAAAAATCCGTACTTTTTAAGTTCCCTCTTTTTTTTTTCAGGCTCTTTACAGTTGTTATAGTAGTGGAGGGTTTGTGATCACTTCCATATCACGATTTTAGAATGGCAGGGCTGTCAAGCGGGTGAAGATGGTCAGGTCAGGTCAGAAATGAGGGGAGCCCCGTGCAGCAGAGTTGGTGGAGATTCTATTCTGAAAACTGAAGATTTGTTGATCTTTTGCTCTTCTATTAATTTTCCTGTCCTGTTGTTTTCGGGGAGCCCCAAGGAGAGTGTCCATTTTAAATCACCGCTAAAATAGTTTTGGGTACTGTGTTTGTAGTTCTGGCAGTTTGAGTGTTTTCTGGGGGATAGATGGTATATGGGTAATTTTTTCCCCGAGGCCAGATAGTAATTTGTTTCACATCTGTGGGGTGGGGTGTTGTGCGGGTGCATCTCCTGAATGTCGTTTTTATTGTTTCGGGAGTCAGTACACCACAGGGATAATAGGGATCCAGTCAAGTGAGGTCATGCTTTTTTAGGGTTTTTCAAAGGGCCCATTATTTTTTTGGGCATGTAATAATTTTGAGAGTTCAATCTTTTTTTTTTCTTTGGCCAGATGTTTAATTGAGGATATTAATGAATGGTTCTTTTTGGGCATTCACTAGGGCCTTTTCCAAAGGGTTTTTTTTTTTTTTGTTTGATTTTTTTGTTTTGTTTTTTCCCGTGTCAATTTTTCGACAGAACAGCCCGGGTTTCCTCTGTCTCGGGCCTTGATATTCGAGGGATCCCACCCAATTTTTTATTTTTAAATAGCATTGAAAAAGGGGGGCGGGGTTTCCACCCCCCCCGGAAAGGGGCCAGAATAATACTGCCCAGCATGTGGATGAGGGGGTTTTTTGTGCAATGAATGCAGCCAAGGAGGGGCGCTGTTCTCATTCCCCCCCACCAGATTGCCCTGGTACCCCAGCCGTTATACTTTAGGGTTGTGTCCAAACAAGGCAAGAGGATCACGCCCCAGTCACTGCGCCCGTAGATGGATTCAGCCGTCAGAAAGCACAACCGGTTCTCTATCCCTGACTAGAAATTTTTTGACTTTTTTCCAAAACCAGAGGGATGTAATTGTCAAATATTATACAAATGTTTACCACATTATAGTTATGTTTTAGGGTGCCAGATCTGAATGGTCATAGGGAGGCCCTTGATTTTATGTGGTTTAAAAGTATTGGGGGGGAAAGGGAGGGGAAAGGGGGAAAAAGGGAAGTGGGGGGGGCAGGATTCTGCCACTATGTGTTTAGCCAGTCAGCCGAGATGTTGCCCGGGGGGCAGGGGGCCAAAAAAGCCAGGTGGGAAAGGGGGGCCAAATAGGGCGACCATCCTGGACATACCCAGGGTAGGTGTCATTTTCCCTGGGTATAACCCCCCCTTCCACCCAACACCCCAAATATTTATCATATGAATTTTTTGCCAGGTGCCTGGGGGTTTGTTGTCAACCCACCTAAACCAGGTGAACCATCATACAAGTTATTCAAACAAGTAAGTAATCTCTTTATTATTATTGATAGGTCTACAAGGTGTGTTCTGGCCTGGCTCTGCATCCATGGAGTTGGGGTCAGCTAGTCTACAAGGTGGGAATCATTTAATTTGTTGCTTTTTAATAAAGTTCAGTACTGATGTTGTACCCACTTTTTTACTGAAGTCTTCATTTCATTTCTAAACTGGTCTCTTCTTGTTACTCCAGCATCCGCTGAGCCAAAAGCATGAAATATTGCAACACAGCATACTTAAGCTGTTTGGCTCAAATCAAAAAGAGAGGTTTCTAAGTGTCTGTGCAGATTAGGTGCTTAAAACCAACACAACAGTAACCCTTAGGACTATGGAGATTTTTCAGGCTTCCCCGGGTCGCTAACGACAGACCACCATGGATTATTATCAGATTTCTATGAATATGTTTGATTGAATCGGGAAGTCTGAGGAGAATGGGTGGACAGCATTTGGAGATCACATCTCAAGTCACTGACTTGCCTGGACAAGCTGTAGCACAGGGCAACAAAAGTGCTGACTTTTCTGCAAACAATATCCTGACTCAAGCGGGCAGAAGTATGGGCAGAGCCGATGTCATCAATGCTGTACACGCTCATTTATAGAATTTTTTGCAGTCTCAGACACTGGAACAATGGCAGAGTTAGGGGTTACGTTTGACTTGCCAAATGGATGTTATCTTCACGGTAGAGAGAGAAAATATATTAATCAACTTCTCATGCGTACAGTGAGCAGTGGACTTTGGGATAGGCTGCAGCGGAGGGTGGAGCATTCATGGGGAAAATTTCAATGTGCCATGATGTCGATTGCATAACATAACAGTAACTAGAAACACAATTTTGTCACACACCTTATCGTATATTTCTTCCCATAAATTTAACCCTACAAAACTATATTTAAACCAAACTCTTCCAGTACTTTCTTCCACAAATCTGACTGTCTTCACAATATTGAAACTAAACTCTTCCAGTACTTTCTTCCACATATCTGACTGTCTTCACAATATTGAAACTAAACTCTTCCAGTACTTTCTTCCACAAATCTGTTACAATATTAACCTAATGTCCCAGTATTTCACAAATCTGACTGTCTTACTATTTAATTTAACTGTTCAGTACTTTCTTCCACAAATCTGACTGTCTTCACAATATTGAAACTTAATTGTTCCAGTACTTTCTTCCACAAATCTGACTGTCTTCACAATATTTAATTTAACTGTTCTAGTACTTTCTTCCACAAATCTGACTGTCTTCACAATATTTAAACCTAATTGTTCCCAGCAAAAAGACACAGTCCTGGGTCAGCTAGCAGAAAAGGGTAGAATGACAACAGACATGTTCAACTCTATCAAAGGAATAACTTGTAACCCAGTACAGGGGGCTATGTATGCCTTCCCAAAAATTGACATTCCAAAGAAAGCCATCGAAGCTGCTAAAGTAAGTCACCATACCAGTATATAGAAATGATGTGCTTTTAGATTTTTCGCATTAATTATAAATTTTTACATTAATTAGAGATTTGTACATTAATTAGAGATTTGTACATTAATTTGAGATTTGTACATTAATGGTTTTTTTTTACCTTTCTACTTTTGAATGACCTGAGGAGATAGAAATTAGATAATTGGAATATATTGAGAGTCATGACTGACACTGTTGAAATCCATCTTGGAAGAAAAGGTGGAAGCTAGGAGAGGAAGGGAAGCTAGGAGAGCAAGGGGAAGACAGAGATACAGTTGGAAAGGAAACTTCAGGAGGTGGACAAGCAATAGTCTGACTTGTTGAGTCTGCAGAGTCTTCTGTCAGCACAACGGGCAGAACTTGTTGGATAGCTAATACAGTCGACCGTCGATGCAAGGACAGCACACGATTGCTTGATGAATTCCTACAGCTTACTTCCTGGCTATATACACATCTCATCCATTCTGGCAGCATTTCCTGCCCATTTATACTACATTTAATGCCAAATTAGTTAAGTCTGAGTATTGCTTTCTTAAAGAAATCGAGTCCTTATTGGAGTAGATGTTTACAGAGGAAAATGATGACTAAAGATACAGAAAGTAAGTTGAATACGTTTGAAAACAAATGTTTGCCAAAAATAATTAAGGGGACGAATTCATGCAAGGAGATAAACTAACAATACTAACACAGAATGACTACTATAATATGAGCAGATTAGAATAAATTGTCATTCTTCCCCTTAGAGCAGGACACAATTAACTCTACAGTCACATGTATACAAAATTCAAGATTGGCAATTCAGCCATGTGTACATCTGGACAGGCACACCAGACTGCAGAGCACATACTTCAAGACTGCCCCAAATATGATATACAGAGGCAAACTCACTGGCCTAACGAAACAACACTTGAAAGAAAACTGTATGGCCCTCTGTGTGAACTGCAAAAGACAGTGAAGTTTATACAAAAGACAACGTTGAATATATATAGGCAATATTTCAAACGAATGAAAGAAAGGAAGGATGAGAGGAGATGAAATCAGAGAAATTACTTGTTGACTACTAGCAACAACTGTTAAGAAAGAGAAGATGGACACCTTAGGGAAACTGCGAACACTTAACTGAGAGAGGCGAGAAATAGCGGACTCAATTCTATGAAAGAGATTGAGCAAGTTGACCAGGATAGGAAAACTTACTTGCAGGGCCCTATGTAATGTATAACACTATGAGAGGAATATATATGTTTAGTGAGAGAGAGAGAGGTGTATAACTTAGTCCATTAATCATTATTCATTTTGCTTGATCAGTCTAAAGGTCTGGCGGCTGATGCATTTTACTGCTACAGTTTACTTGAGGAGACAGGCATATGTGTTGTACCTGGTAGCGGATTTGGACAGAAAGCAGGAACTTGGCATTTTAGGTAAGTTGCTGATACCTCTGAAGTTGGAGAAGGCTCACCTGCATGGTGAGGAACACCAATAAAACAGTAAGTAGGCTTTCACGCAAAAATCAGAAGTGCCATGGCTACGTCTGAATTCATAGCGGGGAAACGCAGAAGAAGAAGAAGGTAAATGACTGAGAGGAACACTCAACATTGTATTCTTCTTCGAATGCTCCATATTGATCACTTGTTAACCACTGTGCGATTTGTATGTTAAGTGAGCCTGAGAGCGATTGTATGTTGTGCCAGTTATGCGACTACAAGTAGGCCAGCAGTTTCGATTTCTGTGATGTTTTTTATTTATTACAGTAGCGTCCCTAGTTCCTACATCAGTCACCTCTTACGACATGCCTTGTAGGTCACAGTGGTACTATTCTTTGCTTCTCTTGCTGGCCCGGCATCACACAGGCAATTCAACATTGTGTGACAGAGATAGACTGCATATTTTAAATCAGAAGATTTAGCTAATCTCTCTCCTTTCATTGTCTATTACTTTGTTTTATGGTGGGGGATGCTTGAATATCGCAGGGAGCTATGTTGGTGGGAACATTGTTTCTAGCGTGATCATCCATGCTGAACACATCACAGGCCATGACTCTCTCCTTCCATTGTCCATTACTTTGTTTTATAGTGGAGAAAGCTTGAATATCTCAGGGAGCTATGTCGGTGGGAACATTGTTTCTGGCTGGGCCATCCATGCTGAACATGTCACAGATCAGAACGACACAGATGAAGTGTTTACGCAGAGTGTTGGGAGTATAAAAAATACGGTTTTTAAATGAAAACATCAGGAAAAAAAGTGTGTACAACATCAGTTTTGAAGTTCATCAAAACACAACAAATTAAATATTTCAGCCGCATAAGATTACCAACAGACAGTGCACCTGAAAGACTGCTATTCTAAATGGTCTAACGGTGAAGAATTGACTTCATTGAACCAGATTTCCTCATATGGCTCCTCTCCTATCAGAATAAATGGCACGCCATCTGCAGAGATTATTGAAAAAAGCATGAATTCCGTAGCTCTAGCAACAACCATACTCTGATATAGTAGTTACAAGGCAAAAGATCGTTAACACAAAAGATGGACCACAAAAATAACAGAAACAGTGAAAGACACCATTTACAAAGCGCTCACGAGAACCTGTTCTATAAATCTCTTATCTTGACACTGTGAGGCAAAACAGGACTAGAGAAAAGAAAGAAAGAAGAAGACTAAAGAATTTACTTGACATTACTTCTTCTTCCAAGGCAATCTCTGGCAACTCACTTAATCCACTGGACCACAAACTAGCAAGTCAACTTGAGGTTTGTCAGGTTTCTCCAGAGATTAGTTTTCAGGTCTTCTGGATGTGACTTCACAGTTCTTTCAGAAGAGGACAGTCTTGCAGGACATGCTCCAATGACTGCTTCGCCTGCTGACACTGACAGAGCTGTTTATGACTTATTCGTAATCTACATATGTGTTTGTTGTATGTGAAATGACACTTATAAATTTGACACTTGTCATCAATTTAACATACTGCCATCTTGAATTCTATTTATAGAACCACAATTTTACCACCAATTGAGAAAATTGGAGAAATGCTGAACCGATTTGGAGATTTTCATATCAAGTTCTTAAACAGATATTCTTAAACGCTGATCTACTCAAATTACATGTCCTACCGTCCATCATGAAGAGGAGGACACATATGTTTTGGATTGAGTAATAGATATTCTGATTTAGTGTACATAAATTACCACATTTGTTCTAGTAGAGACGTGAGACGTGTTGTGACAGAATCATATACAAAACCCATGTCTTTTTTTAGGTCGGTGTAGGGCAGGGGGAGACATTATCCTGTGAAATTTCATGGCTGCATGGCTATTGCAGTCGCCGCAAAATTGTTCATGTTATTATTTTTTCTTTAAGCCCCCAACAGAAAAACCTCATTGGCCTTACTGGGGATTGAACCCGGGTTTCCCGAATGGAAGCCTGCGCCCTAATCCATTCATATTCTACTTGATAAATCATTTATAAAGGACATACTACTTGATAAAATATTTATAAAGGACATTCGTACTTGATAAAGCATTTAGTTGTTATTATTTGCTCTGTATTTTCTGATGATGTATTTGAAAGATTCAGTATTGTTTTGTGAGATATTGCTCAACATTTACACAAACGAGACTCTGATGTAGTCCGTTCCGTCATTTACACAAGTCAGACTCTGTTGTATTGTACTCTACATTGTCAGTTGTATCTGGAAGTTGTTCCATGTTTAGACAAGTAATCTAGTGCGTTAGTTTGCTCTGTTCCCATACCATCCAAAGCTGAATTTTTGGTTAAAATAATACAATTTCGGTTGTTTTTCAGACCTTAGGGTATGAAGTCACTTCACTTTCAAATTTCTAGGAACTACTATGCAGGAGGTAGGAGGGCCAATTCCTTTCATCGTGTGTGGGATTGAATCCACAATTCGCTTATGTCCGAGTCGAAGGGTGAATGTTTATGCTAATTCATCCCACCACAAACATATATACAATTCATCCCACCACAAACATATATACAAATCTGCACAACTTGGAGATCTTATATTACATTATCATCAACATTTGTTATCCTCTCTGCCTTCGCTACTTCAATATGACTCCAAGGAGTCTCTGTTGTGTTAGCCGATTAGGTGCTCGCCACTCAATGAAAAGGTACTCGGTTCGCTCCTCGTAGAGGATCTGGATATTTTTCCAGAGATCCCTGATCTCAATGTAGGTGAGATCAAGTTCCTAGTCCTGTCAGAGACAGATAATAAAACGTAGATCCCATGTTCAAGTTAAGCACTTCAAAGAAACTTTGGCAGTACAAAATTGAGAAGAGTAGGATGGAAAGAAATTTCTGGACAAAATTCATTCGCAAGATTAAAAAATAAATATTCCTATAAAATATTTTCACCATCTTCTAAATGACATCGGGAACCCTCACTGAGGGTCTAGAAATATGAAGTATGGGCACTTCATACCCTCAGGTCTGAAAACACAACGGGAAGTTTGATTTGTATTTTCTATCTTTGTGAGTGGATATAAATTTATTATATCAGATTAAAAACTGGTTCCATAATTTTGTTATCATGTGGATTCTCAGTTTAGTATAGAGTTCATTATTTTATTGGGCCCCTAACCGGTAGTCCCATGCGGGAGGACCCAAGTACCTTGTAATGTGTAAAAAAACTCAAGCGTCATCATTCTTTCGAATGAGAGCTGCTCTGAATTTGTTAAATTTAGTTGCCTTTTGGCTCCATGAAGGCTTCCACCCTTTGGCCGTGATCAAGTGGGCGCTACACTTTGATCTTAGCCAAAAGGAATTTATAAAGCTGCTTGAGTTTTATTGAGAATTGAACCAAACGTAGCTCGGGATCTAATGTTTTATGTTTCCGTATAACCTTAGTTGTTGTTTCAACTTGGTTTTAGCATGTTAAATATTCTCAACCATACAGCATTTCATTTCTACTATATGAGATATTATTTTTGCCTCTTATTACTTTTACTGTCGACATTTTGTTATGATGATGAATGACTTTTGGAATCATACATGAATGACAGATGTTCCAAAGGTCGCTGGTTCGAATCTGGACCATGCTGTTCTGATTGCGATTGCATTTTTAAATAGAGATTAGTAGGATTGTTGCTGGAGCTACAGAGTTCATGCTTTGTGCAATACTCCGGCAGGGGGTGTGTCATTTCTGCAGAGGGTGACGGAGCCATATTGGGTAAAACCCAGTGCAATAAAATCAATCCTTCGTCTTTGACTGGCAGTGATTATAGAATCAAAATTTCTGAACTGGTGTTAGATGGTTACCATTTAAAGTGATATTTATACATAATATGAGTAGATAATAATTCAACGTTGACTTTTTATGAGGTAGCTTTAGTTATACTATTATGTATGTAGGTGAGAAGTCAGGCTGGGGTTTCTTGGCTAATGCGCATGGTAGGGTTGTTGCAGATCGAAGTGGAGCTACAGGACAACTACTTCTAGTATGAGGATGGAGGTTGAGGCCGTTACTGCTGCCCTCCATTGGCTCTCTGGTACTCCATTTACTATGTCCGCTGTATCTGACTCTCAGTCAATGCTTCACAAGATCCAGAAGGGCAGGTTTCGGTATGAGTGGATGTCATCTATAGAAGTTTCTAACCTCCAGAGGCTTACGCAGATCTACTGTCCTGGGCATGCAAGTGTTTGCGGTAATGAGAGAGCGGACAGGCTTGTATCAACAGCATCGATTGTTGGGAGTTGAAGATGGATACGGGGGATGTTCTTCGGTCATTCATGACTGCCTGTTGGATGAGGACACTAAAATAGATGTTGCGCCCAAGTGGCTACCGGGGCCCAAATTTGGGGTGTAAAGAATAGAACCACTGTTACCTGCCACACATGTCATACGAAACAACTACAGAGGTTTGGCTGAAATCGGATGCACGTCTCCGCTAGGGAATGCTAACCAGAAACAAATGCTTGCAGAAGACGGATGCACCAGGCCGTAAAGGGGCATAACATGGTGCACCCCTCACAATGAGGAATGGGATAACGGATTCTACGGTCCCAATCTGCCTCGGAGAGTTAGCCATGCAGTAAGAATGTCAGACCTACCATCACGAGGGTGGCCAAAACTTACTGCGGGAAGAGGTTGGCACAAACGGGAAGCAAAATCATAGGAATTATATCCTACAGAACTTCCCCAGTATGCAGACTTGAGAAGAAAGAGGTGACCCACTTACACAAGCATCCAAGACAAACTGTATGGCGTGGCTGATAATCTGAAGCAGACGGCTACCTTTATTAGAGAATCCGAAATCCCAATCTAGTGAGAATGCAGAAGAAGCAATAGATGTTGAATCGATCCAGCGATTTAAGCAGTTTGGAGTTGTCCATTGTACAAGTAGAACTGGATGCCTGAGGGGCAGAGTGAGGAGTGTGTTTAACCAACGAGCCACGGAAACCATCAGTATTCATTCTCTTATATATCTGTTACGGGAGACCGAGCACCATCTCTGATAGGACTAGGAACTCAATTTCACTTACACTGAGATCAGTAATCTCTGAAAAAATTATCCTGATGGCGAACTTACAAACACTCCTTAGCCACTGAAACTTGTCAACTCAGACCAGCAGAGTTTAAACCTTACAAATGAGAGGACTGACTCCTTGTCTCCTATGTTTTGTCATCGGCGGACTCAGATAAAAATTCTAGGAAATAAAATCACAACTGTCACGTGTTCTTCGCATTCCAGTTTTATTGTATATAGACAGATTCATTTTAAAAACAACACAATATTCTAAATCAAGGTTATATTTTGCAACAAGTTAAGTTTAATAATAAGGAATATCAATATTACGAGGGGAAGTCAATAAGTAAGCCATAAATGGCTGTAGAAAAATAACTAAGCATGATAACAACTTGAAACCAGTTTATTTTTATGCATACATTGTCCCTTTATTTCTCAACATAATTTCCAGCAACATTGATGCACTTATCCCATCGTTTTATTAGTTCTCCCAATCTGGCTGCATAGAACTGCGGGCTCTGTTTTCTAAACCATGTTTCCACTTCACATTCAACTTCGGCGTCATTCGCGAAATGTCTCCGTCCAAGGTGGATTTTCAGTGGACCAAAAGGTGGAAATCGTTAGGGGCTAAGTCGGGACTGTAAGGTGGATGTTCCAGAACTTCCCACCTTAGTTGGTTAATTTTCTCCTGAGTTAATTGAGCCGTGTGTGGTCTGGCATTGTTGTGAAGAAGCAACACTCCTCTAGTCAGCAGTCCTGGACATTTTGTTTCGAATTGCATCATGAAGCATCGATAGAACTTCACAGTGCGATTCGAATTCACATTGTCACCTTTCTTCTTGAAATTGGTTAAAAGCACTTCTTTGACAATCCCAGAACACCGTCAGCATGACCTTCCCTGCTGATGGCGTAACCTTGAATTTTGGACACAGGCGAAGAAGATGTTTCCACTGCATTAAAGCACACTTTGATTCGGGTTGGTAGTGATGCACCCATAATTCATCCCCAGTACAATCCTGTTCAGCATGTCTTCTCCTTCATCTTCGTATCGACAGAGATGATGCAAGGACAAAGCAAATCGGTTCATTTTGTGTTCCTCCTTCAATTGTCTGGGTACCCATATTGAGCACACTTTATTAAATATCAATCGATCATGCATTATGCTGTATGCTGAACCATGTGAGCACCCTATTGCAGATGCTATAGAGTCTATTGCTACTCACCTCTCATCTCTAATCTTCTCCTCCATCCGCTGCACGGATGCTTCTGCTGCAATCTCAACAGGACGACCAGATCGGATTTCATCAGCACTTTTAGAGCGTCCTTGAGAAAATGTTTCTACCCAGATATGCACCGCTTCTAGAGTCAAACATTTGTCAGCATAAACAGGAAGTATTTCCTTATGAATGTCCTTTGCCTGCAGTCATTTTCCCACAAAAACGCGCACAGCACGTTGTTCTTTGGTTGTACCATCCGTAAGTATAGTCGCCATTTTGTTTATGCGCTGTGCATGCGCATGAGAGACATAGCGCCACCTGGCGAACGGGAATATAAAGTTCGATGTTGCTGTCACCTAATGACACCTTTAGAAAACACCAACTACATTTACCTACGATCCCACATAACTTTGTGGCTTACTTATTGACTCGCCCTCGTATTAATATTTTTCATCAATAAATAACCATGAATGCATAGAATTGAGTAAACTTGCAAAAAAAAGCTTACAGTGTTCTATCAACCATATACAAAAACCAGCCCCTATTAAACATGAATTTTCTATTTCCCATCTGAGCTAGTCGACCGTATGTAGCCGGGGGCCACGGTGTTGTAAGTCTTGTTGCCAGGAACCACTCAATCCTTAAGCTCACTTGTAAATCTTCCACTATCTCCTCAACATTGCATTTAACCAATTCTGGCATTTGTTTACTCAGTTTTACCACAATTATTTTTGGTATTTCTCTCATATAAAACCTGAACATGGTAAAGTTATTTTATAATAGTAATTTTACTATGCCTGATTGCATTCAAATTTTGCATTAACTCTTAGTGGACCAGGGCAAATTGGTCTATAGAATAAAAAACACCATTTAGTGTGGAGTTTGGTCCACAAGGAGTTAATTATTGTTTTGGTTGGAGTTTTTTTGGTCAATACTCTTTTTTTTAAAGACTGCATGATATCTATAATTTTGTTTTCCAGCTGGGTCGATCCACTTTTTAAAAAAAAATCAGTAGCGAAACAAATGTGAATTTTACTTGTACAATTATATCAATATAGATTACTAAAAAATATTAACTGTTATAATGGATCAATTGTTGATTTATTTTTATAGGTCAGTTCACATTTATATGGTTAGTCTTGTCTTGTCCACATGTGTTGTGTAGTGTCATAAGGAGTTTGAGTTTTCTATCCTGTGCCGTGGGCGTCTGTAGCTTAAGTGGTAGTGAGATTGATCACAACCCAAGAGTACCTGGATCAAACTCTGCAGGCGGGCAGTTTGGAAGCAAATTTGTTCCCATGGTACGACGGTAAAAATAGACCTCACCGTTCAGAAAACAATATCAAACTACTGAACGTATAAGTGATGTCAAGAACATTTACTGTGGTTGATGGCGACATCCTGTAAAGGATATGCCAGGATTTTCATTCAATATAAACATGCCTGATTGCATTCAATATAAACTTGCCTGATTGCATTCAAATTTTGCATTATTGTTTTAGCTGGAGTTTTTTGGGGGGGTCTAATTTGTTTCTTTTTTAAAGACTACATGATATCTATAATTTTGTTTTCCAGCAGAAACGATCTACTTTTTTATTTAAATCAGTCTTTCTTTCTTTCTTTCTCGAATCCTGTATGCCTCACAGCGTCAGGTCAGGAAGATATTTCTAAACGGGCCTAGTATGCGCTTGTAGATAGTCTCTTTGTCGCCTCTGTTATCTCTGAGGTCCATCTTTTGCGTGGCCGGCCTTTTGCTTTGTACCCATTTAAATCAGTAACAAAACAAATATGACTTTTACTTGTACAATTATATCAATATAGATTACTAAAAAAATATTAACTAAAAAATATTAACCGTGTTATACTGGATCAATTATTGATTTATTTTATAGGCTGGTTTACTTTTATATGGTTAGTCTTGTCCACATGTGTTGTGTAGTGTAATGGGGAGTTTCAGTTTTCTATCCTGTTCCAGCTGTAAGCAAAAAGCAAACCACGCAAAACATGGACCTCAGATATAACAGAGGCGACGAAAGATACTATCTACAAAGCGCACGCAAAGGCCCGTTTTAGAAATCTCTTCTTGACCTTACGCTGTGAGGTAAAAGAGAATTGGAGAAAAGAAAGCCAGGTGTATTGCATCTGCAGTTGTTAGTATTTGATGTTGCGGGATATCTATGATATTATCTATTCATCTAGTTCTTAGTCTTCCTCTCATCATGCGATCCAGACGATTGCCGGTTATTAAAAGTGTGACATGGTAATAGATCTGTTTTCATTCTCCATATGGTGTAAGTCAAGTGTTTAGAGTGCTGGCTACACAAATGAAGATACCATTGGTCACTTCCCCTAATGTTGACATTCTCCAGACAATCCAGTTGTAGTCTGGTACTGGTTTCTCAAACTTGATACGACAGGGTAAAAAAGTCTCAGATGAAAATACTAAGAACTAGTACTGTGAGATTTTTAACACTTCATATTGTTGCAGCATTATAGGATTATCTTAAGAGCGGTCCCAAACTTTGCATTACCGCTGGCCCTTTTGAAATACATTTTGCTGCTGCGGACCCCAAAGGTTTCTATATCTGAAAATGGACAGCAATTAATTATCTTTGTGTTATAATAGTAAACAATGTTCTCAGACTGTGGAAACTTTAAATGATCTTTCATTTTGTCCTGTCAGACATTTACACTCCGGTCTGGTCTGGTTTAATTTCACAGCGAAACTAGTTTACCACAAAAAATTTATTTTTCTGTTTGAAATGTCAAAGATCATAATATTTCTTCAAGCTCTTGAGGACCCCCCTGTGAGTACTTCGCAGATCCCAGGGTGTCCGTAGACCCCAGTTTGGTAAACGCTGATCTAGACGATAAGGGGAGAATTAGCTAGAGGTTAATAGTCTGTCACACGAACTATGAAACGAGCAACATTCAGCAAGGAACTTGCTAGATTAAGAACAAGTTAGATAGTAATACAAATCTATATTATCTTCTTGTCTCGTTTGACATACCAGACAGTGTTGGTTTCATGATACAGAGAAAAGATATACTTATCAACTTCTCTTGGTTACGGTAAGCAGGTGGACTTTAGGATGGCTGTTGCAGCAAAGGATGGAGCGTGCATGGGAATTCCACTGTGCCATGAAGTTGATCGCATTTCTTCTTCTTCAAACACTCCATATCGACCACTTGTTAACCACTCTGTGTGATTTGTATGTGATCTGAGCTTAAGGGCGATTATACATTGTGGCATTTATGCATCTACAAGTAGAACAGCACATCCGATTTCTGCGATGTTTTTATTTACTAGGGTAGCTTCCTAGGTCCTATATCAGTCGCCTCTTACAACATGCATTTGGGTCTCAGTGGTACTATTCTTTGCTTCCCTTGTGGGCCGCGGCACCAAACTGGCGACCGTGAATTGAACACGGGTCTCCCGCATGGGAGCCTTGCTCTAATCCTTGTGGCCTGACGCTCCTCCTCGCATAACATTAAATATTTAATTTGATCTTCTTCCCTTCCTTCCATCCTTATTTATAAATCTGCTGTGGTGTTAGAAATTAGATGCATTTAAATTTGATATGTTAGAAGATGATTTCTGTGTTATTTTAAAAATATAATTTGACTTTGCTTACATGGGTTAATGTGGAATAAAAAAAAATATCCTGGTTTTTTTTTTTGGCTTCATGTTTATTGATTGTCTGTGTCAGATTGATGTTTTATGATTGCTTGATTGTGTTTGATTGACAGAATTGTTTTTCTTGGTTTGTTCAACAACAGCATTTCCCAAACTGGGATTCGCGGACTCCCGGAGGTCTGCGAGGTACTCACATCGAGTCGTCAACCGCGTGAAGAAATATTACGATCTTTGACATTTCAAACAGAAAAATAAATTGTAAAAATATGTATAAAAACAGTGGTAAACTAGTTCCGCTGCGAAATCAAAGGGACCTAGACTGGAGTCTAAATGTCTGACAGGACAAAAATGAAAGATCATTTGAAGTTTTCCACACTCTGAGAAATTGAAGCCAGCGTGACTGTTGGTGTAGTGTAATAATAACTCCATCGCTAGAAGAATGAAATTTAACTCTTAGTGGACCCTGGTTTTTAGAATAAAAACGCCCTTTAGTGTGGCGTTTGGTCCACAAGGAGTTAAGTAACTAATGGCTGAAACGATCTTTGGAAAGATAGGATAAATAAAGTTGATATGCATTGGATTTTGCTACAATGCATTTTGGCTGAGCTTCAGAATGGATCGTTGACTGAAATTGAAAAGCAAATGTACTGATGACGCTAATGATACCTCTTCCTGTTTATTAAAATGTTAAATTTCAGACATTGTTTACTATTGTAACACACAGATAATTCATACCTGTCAATTTTGATATATAGCAAGTTTTGGTGGACCCGACATCAAAATCTATTTAAAAGGGGATTCACTGTAATTCAAAGTTAGGGAACCACTGTTCTATATCAACCACTAGTTAAACCACTGTCTGGTCTGTATGTGATTTGTATCTTCCAGCGTGAGCTTCTTGTGTCAGTTAGGGAACCACTGTCTGGTCTGTATGTGATTTGTATCTTCCAGCGTGAGCTTCTTGTGTCAGTTAGGGAACCGCTAATTAAACCACTGTCTGGTCTGTATGTGATTTGTATCTTCCAGCGTGAGCTTCTGTGTCAGTTAGGAACCACTGTCTGGTCTGTATGTGATTTGTATCTTCAAGCGTGAGCTTCTAGTGTCAGTTAGGAACCGCCTAATTAAACCACTGTCTGGTCTGTATGTGATTTGTATCTTCAAGCGTGAGCTTCTTGTGTCAGGCGCCTACATGCCAGAGCATGGGGCTTCTGTGCGCTCTTTTATTTGCTTTCTTTTCCTGACATAGAACGAGATAGCAGAAGATCGACAGGATCAGCGAAATAGCACCTCTGAAGTTGGAGAAGGCACGCCTATATGGCGTTGGACACTGATAATAAGGAAAGCAGGCCTTCACGCAAAAACCAGTCAGATGCGCCAGCGTCTTCGCCATTCGTATTTGTCGATTCCTCCCCGTCAATAATGGCTGATACATTTCGTTTATGTGGACATCTTTTTGTTTAGTTTGTTCTCTAGACAGTTGCATTCCCCTGCTGACAGATCTGTGTTCCCAGGTTTGTCTGGAGTCGTTATAGCAAGTGACTTCAGCTTTCTGTGGAGGGTGGGCTAATCCAGAAAGAAGAAGAAGCAAAACATGTTGGACTAAGGACCAACACAAATAAAACCCCAAAGTAATAGGATGAAATCGGTCCTGTATGGCTGGGAAACGTGACGCGTCACCAAGTTAAATACAAATAAGATCCTGTATGGCTGGGAAACGTGACGCGTCACCAAGTTAAATACAAATAAGATTCAGATCTTTGTCAATAGATGTCTTCGTCGGATTCTCAAACTGAGATTGTATGACAGAGTTGCCAACACAGATCTGTGGATAAGAAAAGAACAGGAATTAATGATGGACCAGGTTAAGAGGAGAAAATGGTGATGTGTTGGGCATACCCTACGAAGACACAGAATAGTGTCACTAGACACGCACTTGAGGGAATCCCAAGGAAAGGGGACGTCATACATAGACCTGGAGACGGAGTCTTCTGGAGAAATGTGGATACCATAAATAAAACAGCCAGAGACACGAAAGTGGCGAACAACTGTTAAGATTCTTCTTCGAATGCTCAATATCGACCACTTGTTAAACCACTCTTTGTGATTTGTATGTGATCTGAGTATAAGAGCGATTGTACGTAGCCCTAATTATGCGCTACAGGTAGGTCAGCACATCCGATTTCTGAGACGCTGTTTATTTACAGGTAGCTTCCTAGGCCCTACCTCAGTCGCCTCTTACGACATGCCTTGTAGGTCGCAGTGTTACTATTCTTTGCTCTCCTTGCAACACATGGAAGGTTGAGGCCTCGCTCCACTAGGAGCGGAGAGTAATAAGTTAAATATTTTGAAACTTCGATCCTTTGTCCTTTCGAAAACGCACATACTTGACCTAATTTCACAGACAAAACGTAAGACGACCACTATCACTACACACTTTCTTCAGCTGGTTAGATTACCTGACCCCATCTAAGACTATCACTACACACTTTCTTCAGCTGGTTAGATTACCTGACCCCATCTAAGACTATCACTACACACTTTCTTCAGCTGGTTAGATTACCTTCTCCCATCTAAGACTATCACTACACACTTTCTTCAGCTGGTTAGATTACCTGACCCCATCTAAGACTATCACTACACACTTTCTTCAGCTGGTTAGATTACCTGACCCCATCTAAGACTATCACTACACACTTTCTTCAGCTGGTTAGATTACTGACCCATCTAAGACTATCACTACACACTTTCTTCAGTTGGTTAGATTACCTGACCCCATCTAAGACTACCACTATCACTAAACACTTTCTTCAGTTGGTTAGATTACCTGACCCCATCTAAGACGACCACTATCACTACACACTTCTCTTCAGCTGGTTAGATTACCTGACCCCATCTAAGACTACCACTACACACTTTCTTCAGCTGGTTAGATTACCTTCTCCCATCTAAGACTATCACTACACACTTTCTTCAGCTGGTTAGATTACCTGACCCCATCTAAGACTATCACTACACCCTTTCTTCAGCTGGTTAGATTACCTGACCCCATCTAAGACTATCACTACACACTTTCTTCAGTTGGTTAGATTGCCTTACCCCATCTAAGACTACCACTATCACTACACACTTTCTTCAGTTGGTTACATTACCTGACCCCATCTAAGACTATCACTACACACTTTCTTCAGCTGGTTAGATTACCTGACCCCATCTAACGACCATATACCATACACACTTCTTCAGTTGGTTAGATTACCTTCTCCCATCTAAGACTATCACTACACACTTTCTTCAGCTGGTTAGATTACCTGACACCATCTAAGACTATCACTACACACTTTCTTCAGCTGGTTAGATTACCTGACCCCATCTAAGACGACCACTATCACTACACACTTTCTTCAGTTGGTTAGATTACCTTCTACCATCTAAGACTATCACTACACACTTTCTTCAGCTGGTTACATTACTGACCCATCTAAGACTACCACTATCACTAAACACTTTCTTCAGCTGGTTAGATTACCTGACCCCATCTAAGACGACCACTATCACTACACACTTTCTTCAGTTGGTTAATTACCTGCTCCATCTAAGACTATCACTACACACTTTCTTCAGCTGGTTAGATTACCTGACCCCATCTAAGACTATCACTACACACTTTCTTCAGTTGGTTAGATTACCTGACTCCATCTAAGACTATCACTACACACTTTCTTCAGTTGGTTAGATTACCTGAACCCATCTAAGACTATCACTACACACTTTCTTCAGCTGGTTAGATTAACTGACCCCATCTAAGACGACCACTATCACTACACACTTTCTTCGGTTGGTTAGATTACTGACCCATCAAGACTATCACTACACACTTTCTTCAGCTGGTTAGATTACCTGACCCCATCTTAGACTATCACTACACACTTTCTTCAGCTGGTTAGATTACCTGACCCAATCTAAGACGACCACTATCACTAAACACTTTCTTCAGCTGGTTAGATTACCTGACCCCATCTAATACTATCACTACACACTTTCTTCAGCTGGTTAGATTACCTGACCCCATCTAAGACTATCACTACACTTTCTTCAGCTGGTTAGATTACCTGACCTATCTAAGACGACCACTATCACTACACACTTTCTTCAGTTGGTTAGATTACCTGACCCCATCTAAGACTATCACTACACAATTTCTTCAGCTGGTTAGATTACCTGACCCCATCTAAGACTATCACTACAAACTTTCTTCAGCTGGTTAGATTACCTGACCCCATCTAAGACGACCACTATCACTACACACTTTCTTCAGTTGGTTAGATTACCTGACCCCATCTAAGACTATCACTACACACTTTCTTCAGCTGGTTAGATTACCTGCTCCCATCTAAGACTATCACTACACACTTTCTTCAGCTGGTTAGATTACCTGACCCCATCTAAGACTATCACTACACACTTTCTTCAGCTGGTTAGATTACCTGACTCCATCTAAGACTATCACTACACACTTTCTTCAGCTGGTTAGATTACCTTCTCCCATCTAAGACTATCCCTACACACTTTCTTCAGTTGGTTAGATTACCTGACCCCATCTAAGACGACCACTATCACACACTTTCTTCAGCTGGTTAGATTACCTGACCCCATCTAAGACTATCTCTACACACTTTCTTCAGTTGGTTAGATTACCTGACCCCATCTAAGACGACCACTATCACTACACCCTTTCTTCAGTTGGTTAGATTACCTGACCCCATCTAAGACGACCACTATCACTACACACTTTCTTCAGTTGGTTAGATTACCTGACCCCATCTAAGACGACCACTATCACTACACACTTTCTTCAGCTGGTTAGATTACCTTCTCCCATCTAAGACTATCACTACACACTTTCTTCAGCTGGTTACATTACCTGACCCCATCTAAGACTATCACTAAACACTTTCTTCAGCTGGTTAGATTACCTGACCCCATCTAAGACTATCACTACACACTTTCTTCAGCTGGTTAGATTACCTGACCCTATCTAAGACTATCACTACACACTTTCTTCAGCTGGTTAGATTACCTTACCCCATCTAAGACTATCACTAAACACTTTCTTCAGCTGGTTAGATTACCTGACCCCATCTAAGACGACCACTATCACTACACACTTTCTTCAGTTGGTTAGATTACCTGACCCCATCTAAGACGACCACTATCACTACACACTTTCTTCAGCTGGTTAGATTACCTTCTCCCATCTAAGACTATCACTACACACTTTCTTCAGCTGGTTAGATTACCTGACCCCATCTAAGACGACCACTATCACTACACAATTTCTTCGGTTGGTTAATTCCTGACCCATCTAAGACGACCACTATCACTACACACTTTCTTCAGCTGGTTAGATTACCTGACCCCATCTAAGACTATCACTACACACTTTCTTCAGTTGGTTAGATTACCTGACCCCATCTAAGACGACCACTATCACTACACACTTTCTTCAGCTGGTTAGATTACCTTCTCCCATCTAAGACTATCACTACACACTTTCTTCAGCTGGTTAGATTACCTGACCCCATCTAAGACTATCACTACACACTTTCTTCAGTTGGTTAGATTACCTGACTCCATCTAAGACGACCACTATCACTACACACTTTCTTCAGTTGGTTAGATTACCTGACCCCATCTAAGACTACCACTATCACTACACACTTTCTTCAGCTGGTTAGATTACCTTCTCCATCTAAGACTATCACTACACACTTTCTTCAGCTGGTTAGATTACCTGACCCATCTAAGACTATCGCTACACACTTTCTTCAGCTGGTTAGATTACCTGACCCCATCTAAGACTATCACTACACACTTTATTCAGTTGGTTAGATTACCTGACCCCATCTAAGACGACCACTATCACTACACACTTTCTTCAGCTGGTTGAATTACCTTCTCCATCTAAGACTATCACTACACACTTTCTTCAGTTGGTTAGATTACCTGACCCCATCTAAGACGACCACTATCACTACACACTTTCTTCAGCTGGTTAGATTACCTGACCCCATCTAAGACTATCACTACACACTTTCTTCAGCTGGTTAGATTACCTGCTCCCATCTAAGACTATCACTACACACTTTCTTCAGCTGGTTAGATACTTCTCCCATCTAAGACTATCGCTACACACTTTCTTCAGTTGGTTAGATTACCTGACCTCTATCTAAGACGACCACTATCACTACACACTTTCTTCAGCTGGTTAGATTACCTGACCCCATCTAAGACTATCACTAAACACTTTCTTCAGTTGGTTAGATTACCTGACCCCATCTAAGACGACCACTATCACTACACACTTTCTTCAGTTGGTTAGATTACCTGACCCCATCTAAGACGACCACTATCACTACACACTTTCTTCAGTTGGTTAGATTACCTGAACCCATCTAAGACGACCACTATCACTACACACTTTCTTCAGCTGGTTAGATTACCTTCTCCCATCTAAGACTATCACTACACACTTTCTTCAGCTGGTTACATTACCTGACCCCATCTAAGACTATCACTAAACACTTTCTTCAGCTGGTTAGATTACCTGACCCCATCTAAGACTATCACTACACACTTTCTTCAGCTGGTTAGATTACCTGCTCCCATCTAAGACTATCACTACACACTTTCTTCAGCTGGTTAGATTACCTGACCCCATCTAAGACGACCACTATCACTACACACTTTCTTCAGTTGGTTAGATTACCTGACCCCATCTAAGACGACCACTATCACTACACACTTTCTTCAGCTGGTTAGATTACCTTCTCCCATCTAAGACTATCACTACACACTTTCTTCAGCTGGTTAGATTACCTGACCCCATCTAGACCACTATCACTACACACTTTCTTCCGTTGGTTAGATTACCTGACCCCATCTAAGACGACCACTACACACTTTCTTCAGCTGGTTAGATTACCTGACCCCATCTAAGACTATCACTACACACTTTCTTCAGTTGGTTAGATTACCTGACCCCATCTAAGACGACCACTATCACTACACACTTTCTTCAGCTGGTTAGATTACCTTCTCCCATCTAAGACTATCACTACACACTTTCTTCAGCTGGTTAGATTACTGACCCCATCTAAGACTATCACTACACTTTCTTCAGTTGGTTAGATTACCTGACTCCATCTAAGACGACCACTATCACTACACACTTTATTCAGTTGGTTAGATTACCTGACCCCATCTAAGACTACCACTATCACTACACACTTTCTTCAGCTGGTTAGATTACCTTCTCCCATCTAAGACTATCACTACACACTTTCTTCAGCTGGTTAGATTACCTGACCCCATCTAAGACTATCGCTACACACTTTCTTCAGCTGGTTAGATTACCTGACCCCATCTAAGACTATCACTACACTTTATTCAGTTGGTTGATTACCTGACCCCATCTAGATGACTCACTATCACTACACACTTTCTTCAGCTGGTTAGATTACCTTCTCCCATCTAAGACTATCACTACACACTTTCTTCAGTTGGTTAGATTACCTGACCCCATCTAAGACGACCACTATCACTACACACTTTCTTCAGCAGGTTAGATTACCTGACTCCATCTAAGACGACCACTATCACTACACACTTTCTTCAGCAGGTTAGATTACCTGACTCCATCTAAGACGAACACTATCACTACACACTTTCTTCAGCTGCTTAGATTACCTGACCCCATCTAAGACTATCACTACACACTTTCTTCAGCTGGTTAGATTAACTGACCCCATCTAAGACGACCACTATCACTACACACTTTCTTCAGCTGGTTAGATTACCTGACCCCATCTAAGACGACCACTATCACTACACACTTTCTTCAGTTGGTTAGATTACCTGAACCCATCTAAGACTATCACTACACACTTTCTTCAGCTGGTTAGATTACCTGACCCCATCTAAGACTATCACTACACACTTTCTTCAGCTGGTTAGATTACCTGACCCCATCTAAGACGACCACTATCACTACACACTTTCTTCAGTTGGTTAGATTACCTGACCCCATCTAAGACTATCACTACACACTTTCTTCAGCTGGTTAGATTACCTGCTCCCATCTAAGACTATCACTACACACTTTCTTCAGCTGGTTAGATTACCTGACCCCATCTAAGACTATCACTACACACTTTCTTCAGCTGGTTAGATTACCTGCTCCCATCTAAGACTATCACTACACACTTTCTTCAGCTGGTTAGATTACCTTCTCCCATCTAAGACTATCGCTACACACTTTCTTCAGTTGGTTAGATTACCTGACCCCATCTAAGACGACCACTATCACTACACAATTTCTTCAGCTGGTTAGATTACCTGACCCCATCTAAGACTATCACTACACACTTTCTTCAGTTGGTTAGATTACCTGACCCCATCTAAGACGACCACTATCACTACACACTTTCTTCAGCTGGTTAGATTACCTGACCCCATCTAAGACGACCACTATCACTACACACTTTCTTCAGCTGGTTAGATTACCTTCTCCCATCTAAGACTATCGCTACACACTTTCTTCAGTTGGTTAGATTACCTGACCCCATCTAAGACGACCACTATCACTACACACTTTCTTCAGTTGGTTAGATTACCTGACCCCATCTAAGACGACCACTATCACTACACACTTTCTTCAGCAGGTTAGATTACCTTCTCCATCTAAGACTATCACTACACACTTTCTTCAGCTGGTTACATTACCTGACCCCATCTAAGACTATCACTAAACACTTTCTTCAGCTGGTTAGATTACCTGACCCCATCTAAGACTATCACTACACACTTTCTTCAGCTGGTTAGATTACCTGAACCCATCTAAGACTATCACTACACACTTTCTTCAGCTGGTTAGATTACCTGCTCCCATCTAAGACTATCACTACACACTTTCTTCAGCTGGTTAGATTACCTGACCCCATCTAAGACGACCACTATCACTACACACTTTCTTCAGTTGGTTAGATTACCTGACCCCATCTAAGACGACCACTATCACTACACACTTTCTTCAGCTGGTTAGATTACCTTCTCCCATCTAAGACTATCACTACACACTTTCTTCAGCTGGTTAGATTACCTGACCCCATCTAAGACGACCACTATCACTACACACTTTCTTCAGTTGGTTAGATTACCTGAACCCATCTAAGACGACCACTATCACTACACACTTTCTTCAGCTGGTTAGATTAACTGACCCCATCTAAGACTATCACTACACACTTTCTTCAGTTGGTTAGATTACCTGACCCCATCTAAGACGACCACTATCACTACACACTTTCCTCAGCTGGTTAGATTACCTTCTCCCATCTAAGACTCTCACTACACACTTTCTTCAGCTGGTTAGATTACCTGACCCCATCTAAGACTATCACTACACACTTTCTTCAGTTGGTTAGATTACCTGAGCCATCTAAGACGACCATATCACTTTACACTTTCTTCAGCTGGTTAGATTACCTTCTCCATCTAAGACTATAACTACACACTTTCTTCAGCTGGTTAGATTACCTGACCCCATCTAAGACTATCACTACACACTTTCTTCAGCTGTTAGATTACCTTCTCCATCTAAGACTATCACTACACACTTTCTTCAGTTGGTTAGATTACCTGACTCCATCTAAGACGACCACTATCACTACACACTTTCTTCAGTTGGTTAGATTACCTGACCCCATCTAAGACTACCACTATCACTACACACTTTCTTCAGCTGGTTAGATTACCTTCTCCCATCTAAGACTATCACTACACACTTTCTTCAGCTGGTTAGATTACCTGACCCCATCTAAGACTATCGCTACACACTTTCTTCAGCTGGTTAGATTACCTTCTCCCATCTAAGACTATCACTACACACTTTATTCAGTTGGTTAGATTACCTGACTCCATCTAAGACGACCACTATCACTACACACTTTCTTCAGCTGGTTAGATTACCTTCTCCCATCTAAGACTATCATACACACTTTCTTCAGTTGGTTAGATTACCTGACCCCATCTAAGACGACCACTATCACTACACACTTTCTTCAGCAGGTTAGATTACCTGACTCCATCTAAGACGACCACTATCACTACACACTTTCTTCAGCAGGTTAGATTACCTGACTCCATCTAAGACGAACACTATCACTACACACTTTCTTCAGCTGCTTAGATTACCTGACCCATCTAAGACTATCACTACACACTTTCTTCAGTTGGTTAGATTACCTGAGCCATCTAAGACGACCACTATCACTACACACTTTCTTCACTGGTTAATTACCGACTCCCATCTAACGATATCACTCACACTTTCTTCAGCTGGTTAGATTACCTGACCCCATCTAAGACTACTCACTACACACTTTCTTCAGCTGGTTAGATTACTGCCACATCTAGACGAACATATCACTACCACTTTCTTCAGCTGGTTGACTACCTTCTCCATCTAAGACTATACTAATCACTTTCTTCAGCTGGTTAGCATTACAGACCCCTTATCTAAGACTATCACTACACACTCTTTCAGCTGGTTAAAAAGTTGACCTGACCCCATCTAGATTATCTACAACACTTCTACTTCAGCTGGATCGTTACTGACATCTAAGACTATCATACACACTTTCTTAGCTTCAGATTTTTATTACCTGTCATCTAAGACTATCATACTACAATTTTCTTCAGCTGGTTAGTACCTGACTCTCTATCTAAGAGATTCACTAATCATGACACACTTTCTTCAGTTGGTTAAATGTCTGACATCTGAGGATTTGACTTCCACTTCATACACACTTCTTCAGCATTAGATTTGATCTTCCGCATCTGAAGACTATCACTACGCAATTTTTCTTCAGCTCTTGGTTAGGAATTCTGACTCATCTAAGATTGACTTCACTGACTTCTATCACTAACCTATTCCATGTCTGGTTGATTGATTTGTACCACTACTCTAAGCGACCTACATGCCAACATCTTCTTCAGCTTTTGGTTTATTCCTGACCATCAGACGACCACATCGACTACACACTTCTTGAGTTGGTAAGGATTAGCCTGGACCATCTAAGGAACACTAGCACACATTCTTCAGCTGGTTGATTACCTATCATCTGATCATATCACTCACACTTTCTTCAGTTAGTTAGTTCCTGACCCCATTAGACGATTCACTATCTACACACTTTCTTCAGTGATTAGTCTACCTTCTCCCATCTAAGACTATTACACACTTTCTTCAGCTGGTTAGAATTACCTGACCACTTACTAAGACTAATCACTACACATTTTGACAGTTGAGTTGATTAGTGACCCATCTAAGAACCACTATCACTACACTTTCTTCAGCTGGTTAATTACCTTCTCCCATCTAAGACTATCATACAACTCTTCAGCTGGTTAGATTACTGACCTCACCTAAGACTACATAACCTTTCTTCAGCTCGTTAGATACTTTCCTATCTGAAACTGACGCTCACAATTTCTTCAGCTGGTTGTGATACTGACCGTCCCATCTAAGACTATCAAATCACTTTATTGAGTCTGGTCAGATTACCTACCCATCTAAGACTATTCACTACACTTTCTTCAGTTGGTTAGATGTCTGACTCCATCTGAGACAGAACACTATACTAGACATTCTCAGTTGAAGGTGGTAGATTACCTGGAACCCTCTCGAAGACTACCACTATCACTACACACTTTACTCAACTGGTTAGATTACCTTCTCCATCTAAGACTTCACTAACACTCTTCGTGGTTAGATTTCTGATGATCCATCTAAGACTATCGTACACAATTTTCAGCTGTTAGATTACTGAACCTATCTTAAGACTATCACTACACCTTCTTCAAGCTGGTTGATTACTGACTCCATCTAAGACTTCGCTACAACTTTATCTAGTTGTTAGAATTACCGACCCCATCTAAGACGACACTATCCTACCACTTTCTTCAGCTGGTAAGATCCTTCTCCATCTAAGCTTCACTACACCTTTCTTCAGTTGGTTAGATTACCTGACCCCATCTAGAGCAGACACTATCACTACACACTTTCTTCACAGGTTAGATTACAGACCAATCTAAGACACCACTATCACTACACACTTTCTTCAGCTGGTTAGATTACCTTCTCCCATCTAAGACTATCACTACACACTTTCTTCAGCTGGTTAGATTACCTGACCCCATCTAAGACTATCGCACACACTTTCTTCAGCTGGTTAGATTACCTGACCCCATCTAAGACTATCACTACACACTTTATTCAGTTGGTTAGATTACCTGACCCCATCTAAGACGACCACTATCACTACACACTTTCTTCAGCTGGTTAGATTACCTGATCCCATCTAAGACTATCACTACACACTTTCTTCAGTTGGTTAGATTACCTGACCCCATCTAAGACTATCACTACACACTTTCTTCAGCTGGTTAGATTACCTGACCCCATCTAAGACGACCACTATCACTACACACTTTCTTCAGCTGGTTAGATTACCTGACTCCATCTAAGACTATCACTACACACTTTCTTCAGCTGCTTAGATTACCTGACCCCATCTAAGACTATCACTACACACTTTCTTCAGCTGGTTAGATTACCTGACCCCATCTAAGATCGACCACTTCTACTACACACTTTCTTCAGCTGGTTAGATTACCTGACCCCATCTAAGACTATCACTACACACTTTCTTCAGCTGGTTAGATTACCTGACCCCATCTAAGACTATCCCTACACACTTTCTTCAGCTGGTTAGATTACCTGACCCCATCTAACGACACTATCACTACACACTTTCTTCAGCTGGTTAGACTACCTTCTCCCATCTAAGACTATCACTACACACTTTCTTCAGCTGGTTATATTACCTGACCCCATCTAAGACTATCACTACACACTTTCTTCAGCTGGTTAGATTACCTGACCCCATCTAAGACTATCACTACACACTTTCTTCAGCTGGTTAGATTACCTGACCCCATCTAAGACTATCACTACACACTTTCTTCAGCTGGTTAGATTACCTGTCCCCATCTAAGACTATCACTACACACTTTCTTCAGCTGGTTAGATTACCTGACCCCATCTAAGACGACCACTATCACTACACACTTTCTTCAGTTGGTTAGATTACCTGACCCCATCTAAGACGACCACTATCACTACACACTTTCTTCAGCAGGTTAGATTACCTTCTCCCATCTAAGACTATCACTACACACTTTCTTCAGCTGGTTAGATTACCTGACCCCATCTAAGACGACCACTATCACTACACACTTTCTTCGGTTGGTTAGATTACCTGACCCCATCTAACACTATCACTACACACTTTCTTCAGCTGGTTAGATTACCTGACCCCATCTAAGACT
Source organism: Arion vulgaris (assembly GCA_020796225.1). Classification (NCBI taxonomy): domain Eukaryota; kingdom Metazoa; phylum Mollusca; class Gastropoda; order Stylommatophora; family Arionidae; genus Arion; species Arion vulgaris. The sequence continues at coordinate 18,247,446 of CM036755.1, read as the reverse complement.
ATCACTACACACTTTCTTCAGCTGGTTAGATTACCTGACCCATCTAAGACGACACTATCACTACACACTTTCTTCAGCTGATTAGATTACCTTCTCCCATCTAAGACTATCACTACACACTTTCTTCAGTTGGTTAGATTACCTGACCCCATCTAAGACTATCCCTACACACTTTCTTCAGCTGGTTAGATTACCTGACCCCATCTAAGACTATCACTACACACTTTATTCAGCTGGTTAGATTACCTGACCCCATCTAACACTATCACTACACACTTTCTTCAGCTGGTTAGATTACCTTCTCCCATCTAAGACTATCACTACACACTTTCTTCAGTTGGTTAGATTACCTGACCCCATCTAAGACGACCACTATCACTACACACTTTCTTCAGCAGGTTAGATTACCTGACTCCATCTAAGACTCACTTCACTACACACTTTCTTCAGCAGGTTAGATTACCTGACCCATCTAAGACATTCACTACACACTTTCTTCAGCTGCTTAGATTACCTGACCCCATCTAAGACTATCACTACACACTTTCTTCAGTGGATTAGATTACCTGACCCCATCTAACACTATCACTACACACTTTCTTCAGCTGGTTAGATTACCTGACCCCATCTAAGACTATCACTACACACTTTCTTCAGCTGGTTAGATTACCTGACCCCATCTAAGACTAACACTACACACTTTCTTCAGCTGGTTAGATTACCTGACCCCATCTAAGACGAACACTATCACTACACACTTTCTTCAGCTGGTTAGACTACCTTACTCCCATCTAAGACTATACTACACTTCTTCTTCTCAGTGGTTAATTACCTGACCCCATCTAAGACTATCACTACACACTTTCTTCAGCTGGTTAGATTACCTGACCCCATCTAAGACTATCACTACACACTTTCTTCAGCTGGTTAGATTACCTGACCCCATCTAAGACTATCACTACACACTTTCTTCAGCTGGTTAGATTACCTGATCCCATCTAAGACTATCACTACACACTTTCTTCAGCTGGTTAGATTACCTGACCCCATCTAAGACTACCACTATCACTAAACACTTTCTTCAGTTGGTTAGATTACCTGACCCCATCTAAGACTACCACTATCACTACACACTTTCTTCAGTTGGTTAGATTACCTTCTCCCATCTAAGACTATCACTACACACTTTCTTCAGCTGGTTAGATTACCTGACCCCATCTAGACGACCATATCACTACACACTTTCTTCAGTTGGTTAGATTACCTGACCCCATCTAAGACACCACTATCACTACACACTTTCTTCAGCTGGTTAGATTACCTGACCCCATCTAAGACTATCACTACACACTTTCTTCAGTTGGTTAGATTACCTGACCCCATCTAAGACGAACACTATCACTACACACTTTCTTCAGCTGATTAGATTACCTTCTCCCATCTAAGACTATCACTACACACTTTCTTCAGCTGGTTAGATTACCTGACCCCATCTAAGACTATCACTACACACTTTCTTCAGTTGGTTAGATTACCTGACCCCATCTAAGAGACCACTATCACTACACACTTTCTTCAGCTGGTTAGATTACCTTCTCCCATCTAAGACTATCACTACACACTTTCTTCAGCTGGTTAGATTAACTGACCCCATCTAAGACTATCACTACACACTTTCTTCAGTTGGTTAGATTACCTTCTCCCATCTAAGACTATCACTACACACTTTCTTCAGGTGGTTAGATTACCTGACCCCATCTAAGACTATCACTACACACTTTATTCAGCTGGTTAGATTACCTGACCCCATCTAAGACTATCCTACACACTTTCTTCAGCTTGGTTAGATTACCTGACCCATCTAAGACACCACTACACACTTTCTTCAGTTGGTTAGATTACCTGACCCCATCTAAGACTACCACTATCACTACACACTTTCTTCAACTGGTTAGATTACCTTCTTCCATCTAAGACTATCACTACACACTTTCTTCAGCTGGTTAGATTACCTGACCCCATCTAAGACTATCACTACACACTTTCTTCAGCTGGTTAGATTACCTGACCCCATCTAAGACTATCACTACACACTTTCTTCAGCTGGATAGATTACCTGACCCCATCTAAGACTATCGCTACACACTTTTTCAGTTGGTTAGATTACCTGACCCCATCTAAGACACTCACTACACACTTTCTTCAGCTGGTTAGATTACCTGTCCCCATCTAAGACTATCACTACACACTTTCTTCAGTTGGTTAGATTACCTGACCCCATCTAAGACGACCACTATCACTACACACTTTCTTCAGCTGGTTAGATTACCTGCCCCATCTAAGACTATCACTACACACTTTCTTCAGCTGGTTAGATTACCTGACCCCATCTAAGACGACCACTATCACTACACACTTTCTTCAGCTGGTTAGATTACCTTCTCCCATCTAAGACTATCACTACACACTTTCTTCAGCTGGTTAGATTACCTGACCCCATCTAAGACTATCACTACACACTTTCTTCAGCTGGTTAGATTACCTGACCCCATCTAAGACGACCACTATCACTACACACTTTCTTCAGCTGGTTAGATTACCTTCTCCCATCTAAGACTATCACTACACACTTTCTTCAGTTGGTTAGATTACCTGACCCCATCTAAGACTATCACTACACACTTTCTTCAGCTGGTTAGATTACCTCCTCCATCTAAGACTATCCCTACACACTTTCTTCAGTTGGTTAGATTACCTGACCCCATCTAAGACTATCACTACACACTTTATTCAGTTGGTTAGATTACCTGACCCCATCTAAGACTATCACTACACACTTTCTTCAGCTGGTTAGATTACCTGACTCCATCTAAGACTACACTACACACTTTCTTCAGTTGGTTAGATTACCTGACCCCATCTAAGACTATCACTACACACTTTCTTCAGCTGGTTAGATTACCTTATCCCATCTAAGACTATCACTACACACTTTCTTCAGCTGGTTAGATTACCTGACCCCATCTAAGACTATCCCTACACACTTTCTTCAGCTGGTTAGATTACCTGACCCCATCTAAGACTATCACTACACACTTTCTTCAGCTGGTTAGATTACCTGACCCCATCTAAGACTATCACTACACACTTTCTTCAGTTGGTTAGATTACCTGAACCCATCTAAGACTATCACTACACACTTTCTTCAGCTGGTTAGATTACCTGAACCCATCTAAGACTATCACTACACACTTTCTTCAGCTGGTTAGATTACCTGACCCCATCTAAGACTATCACTACACACTTTATTCAGTTGGTTAGATTACCTGACCCCATCTAAGACGACCACTATCACTACACACTTTCTTCAGCTGGTTAGATTACCTTCTCCCATCTAAGACTATCACTACACACTTTCTTCAGTTGGTTAGATTACCTGACCCCATCTAAGAACATATCACTACACACTTTCTTCAGCTGGCTAGATTACCTGACTCCCATCTAAGACATCACTATCACTACACACTTTCTTCAGCAGGTTAGATTACCTGACCCCATCTAAGACACCACTATCCTCACACTTTCTTCAGCAGGTTAGATTACCTGACTCCATCTAAGACAACACTATCACTACACACTTTCTTCAGCGGTTAGATTACCTGACCCATCTAAGACAACTATCACTACACACTTTCTTCAGCTGTTAGATTACCTTCTCCCATCTAAGACTATCACTACACACTTTCTTCAGTTGGTTAGATTACCTGACCCATCTAAGAACACTATCACTACACACTTTCTTCAGCTGGTTAGATTACCTGACCCCATCTAAGACTATCCCTACACACTTTCTTCAGCTGGTTAGATTACCTGACCCCATCTAAGACTACCACTATCACTACACACTTTCTTCAGCTGGTTAGATTACCTGACCCCATCTAAGACTATCTACACACTTTCTTCAGCTGGTTAGATTACCTGACCCCATCTAAGACTATCACTACACACTTTCTTCAGCTGGTTAGATTACCTGACCCCATCTAAGACTATCACTCCACACTTTCTTCAGCTGGTTAGATTACCTGACCCCATCTAAGACTATCACTACACACTTTCTTCAGCTGGTTAGATTACCTGCTCCCATCTAAGACTATCACTACACACTTTCTTCAGCTGGTTAGATTACCTGACCCCATCTAATACTATCACTACACACTTTCTTCAGCTGGTTAGATTACCTGACCCCATCTAAGACTATCACTACACACTTTCTTCAGCAGGTTAGATTACCTTCTCCCATCTAAGACTATCACTACACACTTTCTTCAGTGGTTAGATTACCTGACCCCATCTAACGACCTATCACTACACACTTTCTTCAGCTGGTTAGATTACCTGACCCCATCTAAGACTATCACTACACACTTTCTTCAGTTGGTTAGATTACCTGACCCCATCTAAGACGAACACTATCACTACACACTTTCTTCAGCTGATTAGATTACCTTCTCCCATCTAAGACTATCACTACACACTTTCTTCAGCTGGTTAGATTACCTGACCCCATCTAAGACTATCACTACACACTTTCTTCAGTTGGTTAGATTACCTGACCCCATCTAAGACTATCCACTACACACTTTCTTCAGTGGTTAGATTACCTTACTCCCATCTAAGACTATCACTACACACTTTCTTCAGCTGGTTAGATTACCTGACCCCATCTAAGACTATCACTACACACTTTCTTCAGCTGGTTAGATTACCTGCTCCCATCTAAGACGACCACTATCACTACACACTTTCTTCAGCTGGTTAGATTACCTGACCCCATCTAAGATTATCCTACACACTTTCTTCAGCTGGTTAGATTACCTGACCCCATCTAAGACCACTATCACTACACACTTTCTTCAGCTGGTTAGATTACCTGACCCCATCTAAGACTATCACTACACACTTTCTTCAGCTGGTTAGATTACCTGACCCCATCTAAGACGACACTATCCTACACACTTTCTTCAGTAGGCTAGATTACCTGACTCCATCTAAGACTATCACTATCACACCTTTCTTCAGCAGGTTAGATTACCTGACTCCATCTAGACGACTATCACTACACATTTCTTCAGTTAGGTTAGATTACCTGACTCCATCTAAGACGAACACTATCACTACACACTTTCTTCAGCAGGTTAGATTACCTGACTCCCATCTAAGACGAACACTATCACTACACACTTTCTTCAGCTGTTAGATTACCTTCTCCCATCTAAGACTACTCACTACACACTTCTTCAGTTGGTTAGATTACCTGACTCCATCTAAGACTATCACTACACACTTTCTTCAGCTGCTTAGATTACCTGACTCCCATCTAAGACTATCACTACACACTTTCTTCAGTTGGTTTAGATTACCTGACCCCATCTAAGACACCACTATCACTACACACTTTCTTCAGCTGGTTAGATTACCTGTCCCCATCTAAGACTATCACTACACACTTTCTTCAGCTGGTTAGATTACCTGACCCCATCTAAGACTACCACTACACACTTTCTTCAGCTGGTTAGATTACCTGACCCCATCTAAGACTATCACTACACACTTTCTTCAGCTGGTTAGATTACCTGACCCCATCTAAGACTATCACTACACACTTTCTTCAGCTGGTTAGATTACCTGTCCCCATCTAAGACTATCACTACACACTTTCTTCAGTTGGTTAGATTACCTGACCCCATCTAAGACGACCACTATCACTACACACTTTCTTCAGCTGGTTAGATTACCTGACCCCATCTAAGACTATCACTACACACTTTCTTCAGCTGGTTAGATTACCTTCTCCCATCTAAGACTATCACTACACACTTTCTTCAGTTGGTTAGATTACCTGACCCCATCTAAGACCTATCACTACACACTTTCTTCAGCTGGTTAGATTACCTGACCCCATCTAAGACTATCACTACACACTTTCTTCAGTTGGTTAGATTACCTGACCCCATCTAAGACACACTACACACCTTTCTTCAGCTGATTAGATTACCTTCTCCCATCTAAGACTACCACTACACACTTTCTTCAGCTGGTTAGATTACCTGACCCCATCTAAGACTATCACTACACACTTTCTTCAGCTTGGTTAGATTACCTGACCCCATCTAACACTATCACTACACACTTTCTTCAGCTGGTTAGATTACCTGTCCCCATCTAAGACTATCACTACACACTTTCTTCAGCTGGTTAGATTACCTGACCCCATCTAAGACTATCACTACACACTTTCTTCAGTTGGTTAGATTACCTTCTCCCATCTAAGACTATCCCTACACACTTTCTTCAGCTGGTTAGATTACCTGACCCCATCTAAGACTATCACTACACACTTTATTCAGTTGGTTAGATTACCTGACCCCATCTAAGACTATCACTACACACTTTCTTCAGCTGGTTAGATTACCTGACTCCATCTAAGACGACCACTATCACTACACCCTTTCTTCAGCTGGTTAGATTACCTGACCCCATCTAAGACTACACTACAACACTTTCTTCAACTGGTTAGATTACCTTCTTCCATCTAAGACTATCACTACACACTTTCTTCAGCTGGTTAGATTACCTGACCCCATCTAAGACTATCACTATCATCACTTTCTTCAGCTGGTTAGATTACCTACTCCCATCTAAGACTATCACTACACACTTTCTTCAGTGGTTAGATTACCTGACCCCATCTAAGACTATCCTACACACTTTTTCAGTTGGTTAGATTACCTGACCCCATCTAAGACACCACTTACACACTTTCTTCAGCTGGTTAGATTACCTTCTCCCATCTAAGACTATCACTACACACTTTCTTCAGTTGGTTAGATTACCTGACCCCATCTAAGACGACCACTATCACTACACACTTTCTTCAGCAGGTTAGATTACCTGACTCCATCTAAGACTATCACTACACACTTTCTTCAGCAGGTTAGATTACCTGACTCCATCTAAGACGACCATATCACTACACACTTTCTTCAGCTGGTTAGATTACCTGACCCCATCTAAGACTACCACTACACACTTTCTTCAGCTGGTTAGATTACCTGACCCCATCTAAGACGACCACTATCACTACACACTTTCTTCAGCTGGTTAGATTACCTGACCCCATCTAAGACTATCACTACACACTTTCTTCAGCTGGTTAGATTACCTGACCCCATCTAAGACTACCACTACACACTTTCTTCAGCTGGTTAGATTACCTGACCCCATCTAAGACAACACTATCACACTTTCTTCAGCTGGTTAGATTACCTGACCCCTATCTAGCATAGTACCTGTCGCAGAAGGCATTTGGAATGAAATGTAACACCATTAGTTGGTTTCTTATTCTTGTGGTGGGGATTTCAGCAAGTGTCATGTATGTTACTGATTCCATGGGCGTTCATATAAACTTTTCCAGGGAGGGACAAAACTGATTAAAAAAACATTTTAGTTGGTAGTTTATCAAGTGGAAATGGAGAATACCAGATTCGTATAAAGCTATTTTATCAAAAGTTCATTTTCCAGGGGTTGCCGCTTGACCCCGCTTTGGCTAAGTAGTGAAGATCTTGGGTTCGATTCCGAATCACGCCGTTCTGTTCACGAGTTCATTTTCTTTCCCCCACAGAACCCTAGGATTGTTGCAGGAGTTCGTGCTTTGTGCAATACTCTCGGCAGGTGGCGTGCTTTTTATGTGGAGAGGGACCGAGCCATATGGGGTAAAACCTGGTGCAATGAAGTAAATTCTTAAAGAAGAAGAAGGCTTTAACGTAACGTATGTACGCCCATGCCTGACTCCCTACGCACACTCTTCATGACATTATCCGCGCAACCTATGGATGTAACGTTGCTTTTCACTTACTTTCAGTTCCCATTCAACTTTTATATTAGCTGAATATTGAGATTAGAATGGGAGTTATTCAGTACTACATAGAGCCAATACTGGCATATGGATGCGAGCCATGGCCAATAAACAAACAGATCGAAAAATCTCTGAGAGCCACAGAGATATGGTTTTACAGAAGAATGATGAGAATCCCATGAACTACTAAAATGACGAATAGGAAGATGTTGAATGAAGCCAAGACACAGAGACAACTTATTGTCAATATAAGAAAGAAGCAGTCATCAATTTTATAAGAAAGAAACAGTCATCAATTTTATAAGAAAGAAGCAGTCATCAATTTTATAAGAAAGAAGCAGTCATCAATTTTATAAGAAAGAAACAGTCATCAATTTTATAAGAAAGAAACAGTCATCAATTTTATAAGAAAGAAGCAGTCATCAATTTTATAAGAAAGAAGCAGTCATCAATTTTATAAGAAAGAAGCAGTCATCAATTTTATAAGAAAGAAGCAGTCATCAATTTTATAAGAAAGAAACAGTCATCAATTTTATAAGAAAGAAACAGTCATCAATTTTATAAGAAAGAAGCAGTCATCAATTTTATAAGAAAGAAGCAGTCATCAATTTTATAAGAAAGAAGCAGTCATCAATTTTATAAGAAAGAAGCAGTCATCAATTTTATAAGAAAGAAACAGTCATCAATTTTATAAGAAAGAAGCAGTCATCAATTTTATAAGAAAGAAGCAGTCATCAATTTTATAAGAAAGAAGCAGTCATCAATTTTATAAGAAAGACAGTCATCAATTTTATAGAAAAAGCATCATCAATTTTATGAAGCAGTCATCAATTTTATAAGAAAGAAACAGTCATCAATTTTATAAGAAGAAGAGTCATAATTTTATAAGAAAGAAGCAGTCATCAATTTTATAAGAAAGAAGCAGTCATCAATTTTATAAGAAAGAGCAGTCATCAATTTTATAAGAAGAAGAGTCATCATTTATAAGAAAGAACAGTCATCAATTTTATAAGAAAAGCGGTCATCAATTTTATAGAAGAAACAGTCATCAATTTTATAAGAAAGAAACAGTCATCAATTTTATAAGAAGAAACAGTCATCAATTTTATAGAACAGTCATCAATTTTATAAGAAGAAGCAGTCATCAATTTATAAGAAAAACAGTCATCAATTTTATAAGAAAGCAGTCATCAATTTTGATAGAAGAAACAGTCATCAATTTTATAAGAAAGAAGTCATCAATTTTATAGAAGAACAGTCATCAATTTTATAAGAAGAAGCGAGTCATCAATTTTATAAGAAGAAGCATCATCAATTTTTAAGAAAAACATCATCATTTTATAAGAAAGAGCAGTCATCAATTTTATAAGAAAGAACATCATCATTTTGAAGAAACAGTCATCATTTTATAAGAGAAACAGTCATCAATTTTATAAGAAAGAAGCAGTCATCAATTTTATAAGAAAGAAGCAGTCATCAATTTTATAAGAAAGAACAGTCATCAATTTATAAGAAAGAAACAGTCATCAATTTTATAAGAAAGAAGCAGTCATCAATTTTATAAGAAAGAAGCAGTCATCAATTTTATAAGAAAGAAGCAGTCATCAATTTTATAAGAAAGAAGCAGTCATAAATTTTATAAGAAAGAAACAGTCATCAATTTTATAAGAAAGAAGCAGTCATCAATTTTATAAGAAAGAAGCAGTCATCAATTTTATAAGAAAGAAGCAGTCATCAATTTTATAAGAAAGAAACAGTCATCAATTTTATAAGAAAGAAGCAGTCATCAATTTTATAAGAAAGAAGCAGTCATCAATTTTATAAGAAAGAAACAGTCATCAATTTTATAAGAAAGAAGCAGTCATCAATTTTATAAGAAAGAAGCAGTCATCAATTTTATAAGAAAGAAACAGTCATCAATTTTATAAGAAAGAAGCAGTCATCAATTTTATAAGAAAGAAACAGTCATCAATTTTATAAGAAAGAAGCAGTCATCAATTTTATAAGAAAGAAGCAGTCATCAATTTTATAAGAAAGAAGCAGTCATCAATTTTATAAGAAAGAAGCAGTCATCAATTTTATAAGAAAGAAGCAGTCATCAATTTTATAAGAAAGAAGCAGTCATCAATTTTATAAGAAAGAAACAGTCATCAATTTTATAAGAAAGAAGCAGTCATCAATTTTATAAGAAAGAAGCAGTCATCAATTTTATAAGAAAGAAGCAGTCATCAATTTTATAAGAAAGAAACAGTCATCAATTTTATAGAAGAAACAGTCATCAATTTTATAAGAAAGAAGCAGTCATCAATTTTATAAGAAAGAAGCAGTCATCAATTTTATAAGAAAGAAGCAGTCATCAATTTTATAAGAAAGAAGCAGTCATCAATTTTATAAGAAAGAAACAGTCATCAATTTTATAAGAAAGAAGCAGTCATCAATTTTATAAGAAAGAAGCAGTCATCAATTTTATAAGAAAGAAACAGTCATCAATTTTATAAGAAAGAAACAGTCATCAATTTTATAAGAAAGAAGCAGTCATCAATTTTTTGACATTTAAAGGTTTAGAATACATTGTGACAGCCAGTAAAATCAAGGAGACGATGCAGAGGAAGACAGAGAGATATTTTAGACAGCGTGACTTCGTGGCACGGAAGAGCATCAACATCTGAAATGATAGCACATATCAGGGATAGAGATCTGTGGAGATCCATGATCACCTACGCCAGCCGGCACGTTACCTGATGATGATTATGATGATGAAATGAAAGCTACTTGAAGTCAAGAATAAACGATAACGTGCACATATCATCATGGTTTTTGCTAGAAGTAGTAGTGATTTATCATCGCCATCATTATCATCATCATCGCACTTCGATGAGTAACCATGTGTGCTCCGATCTCTTTCTTACACAGCAAGATCTTAACTGCAGTGCACGAACTCAGTAGCACGTGCGAGGGTCCACGGTGTAATTTTGAAGGTGGTGAAGATATTTCTGTTGGAATTTTTTAAAATCCTTTTCTTTTGAGTTTTGCCCAGGCAGCGGCTTTCCAGCATGCTCTTCTCGATTTTGAACTGCCAAGGGTTCTTTTACGTGCTCAAATTGAACACGGCGCTTTCGTTTTATCGTACATCTACCATAGGACTAGGAACTCGATCTCACATATACTGAGGTCAGGGATCTCTGCAAAAATATCCAGATGGCTTTCCCCGAGGAAGCGAACTTGGTACCTTTGGCACAAGAGACGAGCACCTAATCTCTACGTTACAGAGACTCCTAGTAATAGTGAGATCGAGTTTACCTTTAATTTTATTGTTTCATTCAATGGAAATGTCCCCACGGATGGTCATGATGCTAGTTTGTTAACACATAATAAACAATGCATCCATTCACAATTTTCTTAACGCTTCATAAAGGAATTATCAATATAAAGAGAGCAGCTGGACTGGTTTTTTCAACTTATATTTCATCAAGACCCTTGAAAAGTTGCATTTGTGTTCTTCCAATGTGTAATGTATGTTAATGTTATTTCCTGCATAGTTAACACTAAATAAAAAAATATTCCACGTCTACTGTAGAATTGAACCCAGACCAACATTATACTGTGTGAAAGTCGTTATAGAAATATTGTCTCTCCCCAGATGGATGATGGAATGGGTTGTCCCCTCTTGCCGTTAAGCGTAGGGGTGGAAGCTTTAATTTGTGTTCCAGGGCCAGATGAGTAGCCCTTGTTGTGTTATATGCATGCTTATTTAGTGTGGTTTGATATTGTCTATCTTTGTCTTGTTCTTCCCTGGCTCTAGTACCTGATCTCTTTTTATTGTATGCTGTTAGTGGTGGTTGGTTGTATTCCATCCGAACCACTGCATTTGTTGTCTTTCGATGTATTCGGTGCATGAAGTTATGCTCACTCTACTGCTTCTGATGTTCTCATTTCGTAGCCTGGTAACCCCCACTGCCTTCCTCAAGCATTTTTTCTGGGTTTTTTCCCCGATCCAGAAGCACTTGAGCTTTCAGCTCTTCGGCTCTGTGCCATGGACATCGTAACCCTTCGGTACGGGGCCTCGAACACCGTAAATCTGGAGAATCTATGGCCTTTTTGCCAGCCTGCGGAATTGAACCCGCACTCACAGAGGGCTTGTCACCCGTTGTCCAATGCGCTACGAACACGTTGGGCAGACGGGCACCTCAAGCATTTCATTTGACACATGATGAGCTTTCTGTGATGTGTTGCTGTCAAAGACCAGGTTTGGCACTGGTAACAAAGTGTTGGTAGAAATATTGCTTTTATAAAGTAAAATTCTCAGATATTATCCCACCTTGTATTAAAAACTAGGATACGCCTCTGGCTTATACATTAATAAGATGGGTTTTTTTTTTTCATTCTTTACTGTTTGAAGTAACAAAAACAATTCTGAACTTGCCCACTGTCTGCTGCTCCAGGACAACCGATCTGTAATTTGCTGCCTAAATATCGCCCCCTCCCCCAAATGGTCGCTAGGTAAAGTATACATCATAAATAAAGAAAGGGATATATGATAAACTGTCCAACCGCCATTGCGCCCGCGTTGTACATTTCTGGCCTCCCAAGTTACTTCGCCGGCTTTAACGATAAACAAAAGGAGGAGAGGGGGGGAGCATATCTTAATGTCATTATTACATTTTGTTTTCACAGCATTCTCGAGAACACCGTCTTACCGCTTTTACAATCTTGTTGTCTTTGTCTAATTAAATCTACTATCATTAACCACACCATTTGTTTATTCACTGAAGAACCAAACTGTCTTCAACTTGTAACATATATGGAGTATCATATTTGCCACTATGTTTCAAGTAAGTACACATTTCTTTTTTTTTTTAATTAAACTTCAGGATTATAAGTTTTAAAAGTCTAAATAAAATATGCAACTGCAAGTTATATAGTATTAAAACTAAATTACGAATTTTCAATTCAAATGTTGTATCAATCCTAACATATGCCAGCGAGAGTTGGAGAATGACTAAAGATATAGAAAGCAAGTTGAATGCATTTGAAAATAGATATCTATGAAAAATAATGAACATAAAATGAAACGAATTCAGAAGAAGTGATGAAATAGAAATGTCTGGTCAACCACTAGTGACAACTGTTATAAGAAGGAGAAGATGGAGATATGTTGGACACACCTTGAGAAGAAATGATCAAAGAGTAACAAAGCAGGTATTAAAGTGGGATG